>OZ012637.1:30938575-31538575 GCA_963942525.1 Ptychoptera contaminata | reverse complement strand
AATATGATTTTCCATTAAGTTGAATGATTTCGTTTTTTATTTTCTACTTATTTATTTATTTATTTATTTCAAATTTCCATTTAGCTCAAAGTGAATACTACAGTGTATATCAAAAAAAAATATTATTATTATTATTTTGCAAAATAATAAAAATAAATTTCTGTAGATATTTTCCTAATTGCATGCAATTCCAATTCACCATATATGTATATGCATAGAGTAATTTATTTATTAAATTTTATCGCTTTGAGTTGGTCAAACGAATTATTTCATTAATTTTGATAATAGTAAATTTTTTATACATAGAAATCTTATAAATTGATTTTCCGGCAAAAAAAAAAAAATTGTCAAGTAATATGAAAACCAATATGATTTTAATTAATAATCAGGTGATACAATACCTGTCTGCATTAACTAAATAAAAGCCTGTGGTTTTTAATTAAAGCAAAAATCTGGGTAATCATAGATTGTTATACAAATAAATACAAACATATAGGTTTTGGTAGAGAAAAACACGTGTTTACATAAAAATATCACAAACCAATGTCTAGGCAAGGAAATTACGATCCACAAATGTCAGAACTTTCTCAATTTCTCAGGATAACTTAGAACTGTACTCAAGTTTCGGTCAAATAATATTTCCAGGTAAAAAAATTAAATTAAGTAAATGCCAGAAAATTTCATAATTTTGAAAACACTGTGGAAAATACAGTAAAAATTACTCATACATTTTGTAAAATTTAGTCATAAATCAAAGAGTTTAGCCAATATTAAAATCACAAAATTTATCATATTCACATTAAATAAGTAAAATTTTAGATGAGAATAATTCAACAGACCTTCTATATCAATATTATCTATTGCTACCAGCTAATATATTAATTCCTATTTCGAAAATAGATTGGCATTTTGTTTGGATAATTAAAAATTATTAGACAGACAAAGAATACAAATAAAGAATGCAAAAAAGAAGATAAATAAATGAAAAAAAAGAAATGAAATCAAATAAATGAAGTAGGAAAATAATGTGAATAATAACCATTATTACTCTAATCTATATAGAGTCTGCTTCTATCAAAACAACCAGAGTCATTCATCTCAATTCACCGATTCACTAGCTTCACATGTGCCCTCATTACTGTTAATGGATTGAAATAATAAATCACAAAAGAAGAAATAAAAAAAAAATAACAACGAAACGAATACAAAATGTTTCTTGTTGTTATTATTTTTGTAACCACCTGAAAAACATAAACCTAGTTCAAAGTTGAATATTCAGAAATGTATGCAAAAGCAGCAATAGTGGCAATAGCAGCAGCAAACATTATAATTTGACGTTTTATCAGCAATATTGAAATTTATTAACATACAAAAGAAGTAACATTAAATAGCAAAAACGAAGAAGAAAATTATACTAAAAAATCATTCAGTCGTTTACTTGAAAAAGTGAATAAACAGAAAAAACCGTGGCAATAAACAACATAATTAAATATCGTTGAATAGGATAGAAAAAGAAAAAATATCGAAAAATATGTTATAGAATGAGAAAACTAGAAACCACAAGCAAGATAAAAATTTTTTATAAAAAATAACGCTAATTTTCTTAAATGGAAAATCAATAAGGAAAAGCTTCTATTATTTTTTTTTCTTCTCTTAAATATATATTCTCGATTTATTGTGCTTTCAACTAGCTGCGGTACAAAATATCTGTTAATTTTATTAAAAAAAAAAATTGCAAAAAGAAAACACAAAGAATAAATAAAAAGACATAATCAGCGAACCAATAGAGAAAATACAAGCAATTTATGCCGCAAACATATGATCATTTCTCACATCTATATTTTTTTTTTTTAGGAAATAAATATGTATCAAAAAAAACATCGAAATAATGCTTAAAAAAATAACAACATTCAACATATTATTTTACTTAAAAAATTATTTTCATTTATCGTTGGTGATGTGCTGCTGTTGTTGTTGATGATGGACCCAATATACAGAATAAGAAGGGCAAAAAAAATTCATGGAAAATTATCGATTGATCGATATTCTTCGATCGAATATATATTTAGAAAATTTTCTACAACATCATCAGTTTTGGGAGGTTTTTCATAACATTCAATCGCACCAAAGCACCTCATATCGCATCAAATCTATCAAATAAAACAGAATTTAGATGTTTTTTTCCCAACAAAACAGCAAACAGTAAGTGTGAGTTTTTTCTATGCCATTTTACTACTCCATCTTTTCAACACATTATGTTACTCTAACTGCCAACCATATCCACCGATATTTTCGGTTTTTTTTTTTTACTTTTTACTCGCTGAACCAAAGCACAACATTTTCAGTTTATGAATTCCAATGCATGAGCGAATACTTTTGCAATACGTCACTCACTTGTGATGTTTCAAGTGTTTTTTATAGCGCAGGAAAAAAAATAATAAACATAAATAAAAACGTTGAAAATTCATAATACATAGGGCCATAGAGCCAAAAGGAATGAAGAAAATATATAAAAAAACTAAAAAATAATAAAAATATGTTTCATCTATGATGAATGGTCTTTTCGTTTGTTAAATTTTCAACAATAACACATTTTGCTTGGTTTATTTATTCCATTTGCTTTTACTTTTTCATCTCTTGTATGCTGATTTATTTTCATAGCTGAGAATTATTATTATTTAGTTTTATTTTTTGCTATCCTCTTGTCTTGACTCTATCATCAACGTCTTTATATATGATCATCATAATACCTTTGTGTATCAAGACAACAATAATGATGATAATAATATAAATAAATTAAATTTATTTATTTGAAAATAGAAAAAACAAATATATAGAATAAAAATAAAACTTACTTTTCTTCCATTTATAAACCATGTTATATTCGCTGATGGATATGATGTGCCAACCGTACATCCGGCTTTAAAATTATCACTCATTGTGATAATTTTTTTATCAATCATCATTATTGGATCAATTTTCGGTAGTTCAATAACCTGCATACGGGCAAATCGTATATCTGTATGAAATAATGGTGCATCTTCTGATACTTCACATTGAAATTGACCCGATAAGTCGCGTGTCACACTGCGTACAGTCACCGAGGTCGAATCAGACGATGATAACTGTCGAAAAAAATATTAGAAAAAATTATTATTCTTTTTTTATGAATTTAATTTAATTAATTATTTTCACTTTGCTGATAAATTTTTGTTTTTGTGAATATTTAGAGGTGAATTAGATTATAATGCAAATTTTTGTTGACAAACATTTAGTTTTTTTATTTTATTTTTTTGGCAACACATTAATCTGATTGATGAGCAAATGTTTTTTAGCTGTTGCTAATTTCATTAAGTGTTTTTTTATTTTTTATTTTAAATCTAATCTTAGTTTTGTTGATTTTTTTCTATATTTCTAAAGGAATTTAATTTTCTAAATGTCATTGCTCTAAATTGCGATATAATATATATTTATATTCCTAATGTTTATTATTTATTTAGACTAAGTCTGCGTTGATTAACTTCAAGCATAGTGAGTTCAGTTTGAAACATAAATAACAAAACAGAAAAACAAATCATTAAAAAGTACTTAGACGATATTACAGTTGACAATAATAATAAAAAAAAATAAATAAATAAATTATATAAAATCGAATGCAAATAATAAATGTCACCAGAAGGTTACATAGATGACAATTATAATGTTTTTATTTTATTTTATTTTTAGATTCATGCAGTTATGATATTCTTTTTTCGCCGATAATTTATAACTTATTGGCTTGATTATCAGTCATTCATATATGTATATGCAAAATAAACATTTAATTAAAAAAGCATAAAATCATATTTTTTTGTTTTGGTTATTTATTTAATGATTTATTAATCTGAAAAAAAATAAAAAAAATAATTTTTTTATTGATAATTTTATGAAATTATTATTTTTTGGATTTTTAATTATATTTGACCAGTCAAATTGATTGGAATAAAATCAATCATATGATGTAATTTTGTTTAAATTAATATTTTTTTTAATGCTAATATTATATAAGGCGATAAATACGTGAATTTGAAAATAAGTCAAAAAACAATAAAATAATAATATTTTTATGTTATTTATAGAGTTATCAATTTATTTATTGTTTTTCATATGCATTTTTTATTATTATTGTTTTAATTATTTAATTGAGTCAATAAGGGCACGAAATTAAATTATAAATATAGCACAAAGTGACAAATAAACCGGATGTTATTGTGTGTATTTATTGTTTTTAATAATTTTAATTAATAAATATGGTTAGTTGCTACCTGAATAATAATAATAATTATAAAAATAATAAATATTTTTCATTTTAAAAAACCATAATAACTTGGAGCGTTTTTTGTTCCAAGAAGTATAAAATTTTTAATAAATTTTTTTTTTTAATATTACATATTGATTGAATTGTTTATATTTCCAAGTAATAAGTTAACTAAAAATAAAAACAAAATGCTTTTAACTTCCACGTAATATACTTATTACTTTACTCTTATTATTATTTTAATAATAAAAACAGCGTGTAATGTACATAAAAAAACATTGAATAAAAATAATAAACATACGTCTACAGAGATTCCGGATACAGGAAATACTCTAGCTGGCGGTGATTCCTTTGGAACGTAACGATAAAATTCTTCAGACTCAAAATACCATCGTACTGAATATAATTGTGCCTAAAATAATAATAAAAGATTTTTTTTTTAATTAAAAGCATTTTTAAGTGTTAAAAATTGTAGCTATTATTACCTGCTCTAAATCATATTGACAAGATAATGTAGCTGCGTTGCCCATAATTACCGCTTCTGGTACAAATATTTTTAAATCTTTTAAACAAAATACTGAAAATTATAAAGAAAAATATAATTATTAAAAAAAAAAAATTGAAATTTATTCTTAACTAAAATAAATACAAAAAAAAATATTCATATCAATTATAAATAAAAATCAATCAGATATTTAATATTTTATAATTAAAAAAAAAATTATTTTTTTATTAAAACGTTTCAATGAAAATATTAATAATAATGCTATAAATATCGATAATTGATAACAAAGCAAATATTTAAATGATACTAACGGGTCACTGGGCTCAATATGAAATTAATAAAAAAAATTTTCTATTATTTTTTTTTTTTATATTAATAAATTTATTTTAATGACTAAAATTCATATTCAGGATTTAATTAATCCAATTTGTTATTTATTTATATAAATTTAACCAACAAAAAAAAAAAAGGAAGTCAAAATCATAATAAAATGCAAATAATAAAAGCATTTTTAATTTTGTCTCCCAATGTGAGAGTTAAATGATGAATAATTCATTTATAACGTCCTTGTCATATTAAATTGTGACAGAATAAACAGTGAAATAATAATTTAAAAAGCCAAAGCAAAAAATAAAATATAATATTAAATCATTTTGCTGTTAAATATGATTGTGCAATGATAAAAAATTTGTTTTTTTTTTTTGTTTGTGACTATAGATATTCAAAAATATATTTATGACCCGATAAAATTATTATTATAATAATAACCCATCACCAAAATTATATTCATCTTGTTTCTGTTTAATAGTGTACGTATTTCATTGTACTTAAATTTAAAAAGAAAAAAAGAAAAATGTTTTCATTATTTTGTGGCAGAAAGAGAATATTAAAAGCTGCCCATACACTTATTTTTGTATAATCATTGCTATAACGTCAATCTCTATTTCAATATACTTTTATAACATAAAACATTATCCCTGTTTTTAGTATATATTATTATTGCCTGGTTTTTTACTCATTCCAATACAGAAAATACAAAAATTAACGAAGCTAAAATCAACCAAAATATCGGGCAACTGGGTGACATTAACTTAACTAAAAGGCAAAGTGACAAAACCAAAAAATAATAATAAATTTGTAACAATTCATTTAATCAAGTTTTGTCATCGGGTTAACTTTCGCATCAATCATCGTTTTCATTTACATTTATAATAATATATACATACATATATATAAACAAATAAATTATCACTTGTTTCCATTCATCTTGTTCAATTATTTGTCGTTGATTTGTGCTGTTTGTTACAATTTTCATCGTTTTTTTTCTATTTTTGAATCACACCCTTTACCTTTAAGAAAATGCTATTTTTCTTATTTTGCGTGTTCAGCCTTTAAATAATATTTATTAAAAGTACGGATATTCGGTTTAGTATGCTAATATATAGCAAATAGAAATATTTTTGATGAAAATGCTAAAATGTTTTTATTTAATCGATAATGAAATAGATAGAAATATTAATCAGGTAAACTGTTACATGTTAATCTAATGTTTTTTTAATTATATTTTTTCATTTTCAAAGCTATTAATTCTATTATTATTATTATTCATATTAAATAAATAAAACAGCGATAAATAATTACATTTTTTAAGGTTTAATTGCTATTAAAAGTCATGAATAAAATTGCTTTTTTTTTGCAACAGCCAAAATTTAATCTAAAAAATTTTTATTATTAAATTTCCTTGATTAATATTTCAAAATCTGTAACTAAGTGTCATTTTCAATCATTTTTCCTTTTGTTATTTTGTATTAAACATTTGGGAAAGTAATTTCGTATAAATAATAGAGAAAGCAGAAGCAAAAGAAGAAAAAAAAAAACAAAAAGTTTATAGAAATAAATATTTGATAATAGAATGGTGAGTCCAAACCCAATGTAAATATATTTTAATAATGCGTAATATATTGTTTGATAAAAGAAAAATTATCCAATAGAAAGTATTTCCAATTTATATTCCATGTAATAGATTTTATTTATTTACCTCAGAACCGTAAAAAGATAACAAACGGAAATCATATTATTAAGTAAACATATATCTGATGGTTTTGAAGTAAAAAAATAAATAAATATATATATTTCTAATGGTCTTTTGGAACAACATTGACAAAATGTAAATCGTATGTTAATTTGGTAATTTTTTTTTTCATTTTAATTTTTGTTCCTTGTGACATCTGCTCCCAGTCTCCCAATTGAATAAATACATAAATTTACTAAAAATTTTCATTTCTCTGACTGAGTTACAAATTTTTGTTTTTTTATTTCAAATAAATTCACATGTAGAAAAATAATAATAAAAAAAAATGAAAAATAAAATGAAATGAATTAAATAAAATCATAATTTAAAAAATGAACGACAGACAAAAAAAAAGAAACATATTCCATTTTTTTTTTATATTTGAGTGAAATTTTATTATTAATATTACAGAAAAGAAAATAAAATTAAAAAATAAAATAACAAATTATCCAACAGTGTGTCATTATGTCCTTGATATGAATTTATCCGGCGGTTGCTTTTTTTTTAATTATTTCTGATGTGTCTTTTCGAATTTATTTGGTGGCGTTAACCTCCGTCTCTTTCTTGTGGAAAATGTTTACATCATAGTATTTCATGTTTGGTGTGAACCATACCTTTTCGTTGATCTTGCGATCGAATGGATAGCCGAATGGTAGGGAGTCAATGAATCTGGCACCGGATCCAACACCACAGTTAATAACTGCATCGAAACCTTCGAATTGGGTTACTTTTGGTGCGTGGTATGGTGAAACAATGAAGTACAATTGGAATGGCATACCACCTTTCATACCCTTAGGCAACATAAGACGGCTTGGGAATCCACAGTGAGCTTCTGTCATGTCTAATGGGAATTTCTCATCTCCCTTGTATGCGGACATTACCCATTTGTATAGATCGAAGAATGTGGTACGATCCTTAACGAACCATGAGAAATCTTCAGAGTTACGTACAATTGGATTCTTGCCCACAACAAGATCATATGTGAATACATCCAAAAGGAAGAAGTTTTCACGGTTCTCGTTGATGCCATATGTATTACCGTATTGATCGTATTTTGGTCCAAGGTAGACACGAACAACTGATTTGACAGCTTTGTCGGAATAGATTGACATTTTGAAGGTGAATGGAAGATGATTAAGACGTGTTTGGCGAGCTTTGATGACAAAGTCCTCTCCTTGATAATGTGCGATTTTGCCGAATTTCTTCATTTCGGTTGCTTTGTGAGTCTTTTCATCGAATACTTCAACGTCAACAGCATTTGTAATATCAGCATCAAATTTATCAAAGTATGTTACTAGTTTATCAACCTCTACAGTTTCAATTTTGACTCCTGGGAAACCAATTTCATCGACGGTGTATTTTGGTAGGAAGTTCTTGAATTCCCAATACCAGCTTACTACTCTCTTGTATAATTGGTAGAACATAGGATCACGCATAGCTGTTTCAAAGTTCTCTAAAACACTTGGGATAACCTTGTGCTCTTCGAAGTGTTCAACGGATCCTCCTAAAAGTGTCTTAGCTATTATTTCGAAATATCCATAGAAGCGGGAATTTACACTGTCTGGGTTAGCTTGAACGAGATTTCCAAGATATTCAATGGATTCTGGTTTGGTTAGATCAACATGGGTTCCATCAGGAAGTGTGATGAATCCTTTATCGATAGCTTCACGAATGCGATGTTCATAATAGACGACAAGGTTAATATCATCATAGTTGTCTTCACTATAAACATGGTAATAGTTGTCTCTGACTGGGAAGTGAAGTCCATTGTAATAAGACAGTGAAGAGTAATAACCAGTTGGAATATCAGAGAACCATGTGAATTCTGGAATAACGCCAAGATTATTTGAAAGACGTTCCATGTAGTAACGGGCCAACATTTGTTGGTAGTGGAACAAATAAAGTTCTCCACGACGATCCTTGTATAAACCGAATTCCTTGCCTCCCATCCAGAATGGATAATCGGCCATGAAGTAGTAATAGTAGGTGTTAAGGCCGATATCTTCTGTAAAGTATGATACTTTTTGTTCTTGATTTGTGTGGACGTACCATCCTGTATAATTGCTTGGGATAATGACGGTGTAAACATCCTCAACTTTCTTCATGCCATAGAATCCTTGCATTTTATATTGTTGTGCCTTTTGAATCACTTCGCTGTTGAAGAAATAGTATGGGTAGATTTCATATGGGGCAGGTAATTCGATGCCAGCCAAATCCTTGCGATGTAAGACGGTAACAGTTAAAGCATAAACAAACATGCCTTCGTTAACATGGAAACGGGCCCAGGTCATTGTTTTGTAGAATGTGTCCCAATCCTTGGCGTAGAACATTGTATGGAACAATGCGATGGCTTCCTCTCGGTGTTGTTCATTGAATATGCTGAATATCTCATCAAAACCCAACATACCATGATTGTAGAAGTACATGAATTCTTTCACTGCTTCAACATTAGTGTATTTATCATAATTCTCTTCAATTTTGTATGCCTTTGAGTCTTCCCAGAGTTTTGTGTGCACCTCATGTTGTTCAACGTGTTGCAAGACTTCCAAAATTAACTTCTGCTTCTCAAGGAACACTTTGTCAGCATATTTCACTTTTGGTCCTGTACTTGGTACTATGTAGCCAACAGCCAATGTTGCCAAACCGGCCAAAATAACAATCGAGATCGACCTCATGTTGAATTTTTAGTAAACAACAAACGGTAACTGATGCTCTTATTAGAAAATTCAATACCTTTTATACTAAAAACACCCCACCAGCAATCGTATTACTTATATCAAAATGCCTCAAAAACAAATAATATTTATTACATCATTTCATGTGCATAATTTCAAAAGAAATATATTAGATAGGGCACGCGTTTAATTGATGCATAAAATCACAATAAAATGAGGTTAAAAAGGTGATTGTCTGAATTAAATTGTTCTTATAATTTTGATTATTTATTTATGATTTGTATGACCTTCAAATATATTTTTTCTAGTATTTTTTTGGCTGCTTTAATTTCATTAAAAAAAATATGAAATTACATAAAATTTTATTTATTTTTATTTTCCTTTTTTGATTATAACAATTTTTTTGTTAAATGTTATATTTTTGGGTTTTATGTTATCATTATCTCACCTCTAGAGAATTTAATAAATATATATATGTATATTAAACAAACAAAAACAGTACAATATAATTTTAAAAAATAAAAAGTAGAAATAATAATAATAATAAAATAAAACAAGAAAATTAAATCTTATTCATTTAAATAATGTCACCACTTCATTTTATTTGTCGACAGTAAAAAACCGTCGGTGTTAAAAATAAGAAAAAAAAAAATATATAGATGAGAGAAAAAAAGTACTTACACAAAGAGTGCAAAAAACATACAATGAATATCATACGAAAAAAGGTATTAAAATCTAAAAGAATGAAAACATATTACGGTGATTCGGATTTTTTTTTTTTTTTTTCATTTTAAGGGTACTTTAGTATATAGTTCGAGGAACAAGAATAATATTTTTTAATACTCACCATTAAGACAATGCTCTGATATAATTATCCAAAATGCGGCAACTAAATTAAACCAAGCGGCGATGTCTTTTTTCTTTCGTGTCATTTTCCAAGTGGCTTTTTGTCTGGTGCTTATTAAATTTTTCCTTGTATTTATTATTATTATTATTTTATTTTATTTTGGTTCGCTGTTAACGTGCTTTTTTCTTTTTTTTTTTTTATTTTATTATTTAAAATGAAGAGAAATTACTGTAAAAAAAAAAGAAAAATTATAATTAAAGTAAATAACTTAGTATGCAAGAATATTAGGGTTGTTATATTAGTTACAAAGATGTCATCATTATAGAAAATAGACAACTGAAAGAAAGGAATAAATACAAACAACAACAAAAAAGGATAAAACAGAAATAAAAACAAAAATGGGATAAGCTTTGTAGCTTTTTTTGTTGTATGAATGTAGCTTTTTTGTATTAAAAATGAAAAATAAAAATCGTTTATTATCATTTTTTTTTTATTTTTGCCTTGTTGTTTCCATCATTTGGTTGTTTGTTTTAAGATAGAACGAAACGTGATATTATTTTTTTGTTTATCAAACTATACGATCAGTATTGTCTTACATAAAGAACCAATGGCGACGAATTTATAACGAAAAAAAAATAAAATAAAATTATAACAAGAATTCTACATTGAGAAAAATGAACACATATTAAAAAAAAATGAAAAGAAAAACTAAAAATGTAAACAATATAAATTCTTTTTAGTATTATTGTCAAGTTTAAATGACCCCAAGCTATACAAGATCACAATAATAGTTGATATAATAGACAATCATACTAAAAAAAAAAGAATAAGAAAAAAGAAAATTAAGGATAAATAAAACCTCAGTACGTTACAAAAAAAAAAACCATATAATATCATATCGTTGAGGATCATTTACAATTGGAAAATTTATTGAAAAAAATATTTTTCTTTTCTGTTTTTTCATACTTTACTCAACAGACAATTTGTAGCTTATAAATCTGTATTTATTGACACTTGAAACCAGTCGTGCAGGCACCATTTAATAAAAAAAAACATAAAGAAAATAAAATTCATTGTTTTAAACTTTTCTTAGCTGATGTTACATAAAAGAAGAAGAATAAAACACTGAAATTCCATATAATCAACATAACATATGGAGAATTCAACTGAATTAAACATTGAACTGACTTTTTCTTTCTGTGTGATTATTGAATTTTTCTTTTTGTTTCGAGACATTTGGTAATAAAATTAAATTGTTAACACTTTATGAAAATTAATTAAAAGAAAAAAATGAAGAAGAAGACGCAAGGCAATTAAAATAAAATATGTGAGAATATAAACACATTTGGTGTCTCTGCAATGATTTTCTACTTGACTGGATTAAAAATTCTTAAAAGTAAATGAATTATTATATTAAAAACATAGAACTATATTGTTGCTCATGATAATAATAATAATAATAATTATCATTATTATTATAATGATGATGATGAGTGGCGTGTGGTAAGGATAAACAGTATAAATACTGTTTATATTAAAAGATTAATGATCCATACAAAAGTAAACATTTCAAAACGACTAATCTTAATCTCATTCTTTGCAACTTCTATCTTCTTACATTTGCCCAATTTTTTTGTTTTATAATTTAAAATTATTGCGAAAATGCTTGTGCGCTTAGTTAATTAATGATTTTTCACTCCTTTTAACAATCCTTTTCTCCTTTTTTGTGTTTTATTTCAGGATAAATTTAACATTACACAATTATTATTACCACTTTTAACTCTTGCTATTTTCTTGTATATTTTCCTTAATTTAAAAATTATTTTTTTTTAAGGAATTAGAATTTAAATAATTTAAATGAAATGTAATCAACTCAAAAGTATTTACATCCCCCATATATTTATAGTAAATATATACAGATCCGTGATCCATTTCATGTATATAATGCTTTGTATAACTCGGATATGAATGATGCCGCCGGAAGGATATTTAACGGTGGTAATAGTGTTAGTGATAGTAATAATATTTAACTATAATAATGAAGTGGTTTTTAGAACTCTAATATTCTTATTATTATTATTATTGTTGTTTAAATTAATATTATTATCATTATTATTATTATTTAATATTAAAGAACAGTATAATGGATGTTTCTATGTATGTTCTGTTTAAATATATTTACTAAGCAATTGTAATACTTAAATTGTCTGCTATATTTATAAATACTTTAATTGTAATTATTATTTTAATAAATTTTAGTAATTCAATGTACGGTAAGTTTTTTTGTTTGTATTATTATAAATATTATAATTTTTAGTACAACACACCATAAGTAAGTTTATTTTAAATATTGTTTTTACTTAAGTAAAGCTTAACAAACATGAACATATTATTTTTGGTTTTTTTTTCTTTATTATATCAGAGTACATTTTAGAACTGTTTGAAAAACTATTCGTAACGTTATTATTCTGTTATTTCAGTGCAATATGCTTATAAAAATATTATGCTTATTCAATAATGTAATTAATTAGTAATAGAGTTTTGATAACGAAAAGTAAAAATTAAAATTAAACAAGTTGTTTTATATTTAAAAATGAGAGTATTAAGCTACTAAAATATAGTATAAAAAGAAAAATATATTAATTGACTGTACATAAATGTATAAAGGTGATTGTTTTGTACAAAAAATAATTATTTATCAGTAAAGATTTTTCTTAAATAGTCCAATTAAACAAATTAAAATAAATTTAGTAAAATCGTTACGAGAGACAATCAAAACCTAACCATAATATAATTTTATTCAAAAACATTTCAATCCTACATCATAACTAAATAATTTATTCAATTTAATTAGTACTATTTAATTAACTAGTGAGTTTTAAGCATGTACTAAAAAATTATAATTTTTAAGCCTGATTTTCTCAAAAAAAGAGTTAATTGTTGAATATTTTTATCAAAAAATAAAATTTTTAACAAGTACAAATCTGTATTAATAATATTCCAAAAGCTAAAACAAACATAATTAATATAAATGCGACAATATTTAAGTAAATTATGTAGATAAAAGTAATTGTATATGTCTTATAAACTATTTTACATATTATTCATATTTGCTGTTAGAAAAATTTCTAAATACACGCGATTAACAATGAAATAAAAACAAAACGAAGCAGTCAAAACATATAAAATAATTCTAATTATTATAATAAAAATTTAAATTCTAAATAATAAATGTTATAATGATGACAACAATGATATTGTTTTTTGTTAATATTAAATAGGTGCTGGCTAAATTAATTACAGTAATGAAAATTGCTTGTTAATGTGAAAACGTCTTGTCAACTATTATACATTTGTTTGCTTTTTACAGTAAAAAGTAAAAACAACAAAAATTGTTTTTTATATTTTTTCACCAAAATTCTGTTACCCTTTATTTTATAAACACTTTACCAACGTTTTGTTATATTTTCATTGCTATTTACATTACGTTAATATTATATTAATGTAATTAAATTAGAAAGGATAAATTATATTTACTTTAATATGACTTTTGCCCAATTTCTGTTACCATTTATAATTTTTTATTATTTATTTTTTTATCTCAATGGGTTTGGTTTTATTTCGTCTCATTTCACCATTATTCATTGCCTAATTTACAGCTAATTGAAGAATATTTTGTGTTTGTCCAAGAGAAGAAATACAAGTAAATGAAAATGATGAAAATATAAAACAATAGTAAATTAACCCTGGATATTGGGTTACAAAAGTAAAAACAAGAGAAAAAAAAAATTAATAATAAAATAAAACTTTTGAAAATTTTAGTTTGAAAAATCTTTGTGGTTAATTGTGTTTATTTGCCATTTTCTTTGCTTGATTAGCAATATTTTTGCGGTTTCTCAATTTTCGGTTTTGTGCTTAAATAATATAATTTGCTTTGTTTCATTTAACTGTATGTTGTAAATGTATATCTAATGGTCTATTGTGAGTATGTTATGTTATGTATGTTTATATTACATAATATTATGTATAACAACCAAATGAAAATAGTTTTACATTTTGGACTTAGTTATGGCATCTACAGAGGATATAGAAATGTACAAAAAAAGACACAAAAATGTATAATAACGCGAGTGGAATATAATATCTAGTTTGTGGTAACAGAGCTTTCAAAAAGGCATACAATTTTGATAAAAACAACCCATAGTAGAAATGGTTGACTTTTAGAGTGTGACGATCGTGCAGAGAATTTTCTGTTTGATAACGTTATTCTCTGTTAAATGTAAAAGTAAAAAAAAAAACTAAAAAGTAAGAAATGATAAAAAAAACTTAAAGGATCTGGCTCCGGATATTATTTCTCACATGAGTCTTTTCTTAACTTCTGCTACAACACTTTATATTCGTTAACTCTTCTTAAAGCATTCTTTTTTTTATTTGGATATATTTTTAGAGATTCATTTTTTTTTCATACAAATTTTCTCTTGTGTAGAGAAATTGTAGAAAATTATTCCATTTTCTTATTGTCGTTTATTAAGAATCATTTGTTATAGGGTTTTTAAAGTAATTTTAATCAAAAATTTATGTTTTCAAAATTGATTATATTTTTCTTTTTACCAAAATTATTTCTATTAAATCAATTTTCGTGTAATTACACAATGGGACAATTTTTACAAACACGTGTAATACAATTAAAGTATCCACAATGTAATGACAATAAATTCTTCTGAATCCAAATATTATTATTATTATTATTCAATTATAAAAATCATCAGTTGTCGAGTGGGCAGTAATTTTTGTTTTTCGAATTTTTTATTATCAGTGTTGTATTTTTATCGTTAAAAATTATTTCATCAAACTATTGATTTCAATTTTACTTAATCGAAAAATAAAATCAGCAACAGAAATAACAGAATAAACATTGCATGGTTAAAAAAACAGAACGCTTAAATTGTTGCAAAATATAACAAAAATAAATGTTTTTTCTTCTATCAAATATAATCGTCTTCTTAATAAATATTTTCTTATATTTTTCGTGAATGTAACATAGAAAAACATAAAAGAAAAAACAAAATCCTAAAAAAACTATAAATAAACTTCTCTGTTGAAAATATTTCTATATAGAAAAGATGAACCATGAACATATAATGTAATCGGATTATTTATGACATATTTATTTGCGACAAATTAGATTTAATCCCTTATCCTTGTAGTCTCTTGTTAAAAAAAAAAAAATTAAATAGCAAATGAAAAAATAAAAACGATGAAGAATATTTCCTGTCTTCTTCCCATTGTAACGTCAATGTTCTGTCATAATTTTTTTTTTCGTTTTATCATATAAAAAAATATTTATTTTTTTTTTACTTTTTTAATTCTACATCAGAACCACCAGAAACCAAAACAAATATAAAATAACAAGAATATAAAGATAAACCGCCACCAACGAACAACCAATTTATACATAAATGTATGGTTTTGTATCCTTAAGCATCATGTCACATCTACGTACTACAAAAATTACGTCATCCGAACGATTATCTCAAATCAACATGAGTTTCGTTATTTTATTAATTTTATATAATTTTATTTTTGCTCTTGCAACAATTTTTTTTTCCATTATAATAAAGTTTATTTTGACTTTCAGCCAACAAATAAAACATCCAAAATGTATTATTGTTAAAGAAAACGAAAACGAAAAAAGAAAATAGCTTAAAATCCTATTAATTTAATTTTCTACTCTACAGTTTTATTGATTCTTCATTGTTTCTTTCTTCTTTATTTTTTTTTTTTTTTACTTAAAGAAAAGATTACAGTTGGTCTACCTTACATCGCGCTTCATCAACAATATTTATTTCATTTCTATTCTTTTTTACTTCAACAGCAGCTCAGAAAAAAATTGAAAAGTTTTTTTTTTTTTAATAATTTCCTTATTTTGTTAAGTTTTCAAAATAATAATAATAATAATGATAATATAATATAAAAAAATAACAAAAAATCTGTTAATAAAATTTCTATACAAATCAAAATGGATAATAAACTCATGTAAAAGCAAAGCGAAAAAAAAACAACTAAAATCACTATAAATGTTCAAAATAAAGAAAATAAAAGAAGACAAATGGTGCTGAGCAAACAATGACATTTTCATCTTAAAAAAAAATGTTGGGATTTTTTTTTTCGCTTTTATTTAAATTAAATAAAATGAGGAGGAAATAAAAAACGACAGAAAACAAACAATAAAAAATGAATAAAAAACCGAAATAAGTTATGTATGAAAAGAAACAGATTTGATTAAAATAATAATAATAATAAAAATGAGAAAGAACATTCAATTTTCCGCATACAAATAAGTTAACGTAATGATATGACTGTTTAAAGCTTTTGTTCATTCAATATTGTGGACTTTAGACCGAAAACAATGTAATGTAATGTTAGAAAAAAAAAGGAAGAAAGAAAAACTAGAAACAAATTTTCCTAGAAGCCGTGATTAAGTAAAGAAAATGTTAATAAGAAGTAAGAATTTAAATACATAAACTCAAACCATGTTACTCATTTGTGGTACACAAAATATTTAAAAGCGTTTTTTATGGTAAATTTTAAGTTCATATAAGTTTTCTAAGAAGATTAATATGCGTACGCAAAAAAAAAGAGAAGAAATAACCAAACCTAAATTCCATACCGTCCATCCACCTGTTTGACTTGTTAAGTGGTTTTTCAAAAAATAATTCCTTTGACCTTTCTAATTTTGACTTTCGTCAGAGATAGAAATACATTATACACTGTAACCGTTTTCTTCTTGTTCGTTTAATCTATTTTCTTTTTATTTTTTATTTTTTGTTGGAAAAACCACTAAAACTCTAGAAATTCATTTTATTATCTCTAAAAATAGTTTTTGAAATTTGCTGTTATTACTAATACCACTTTACTATAACTACTATTGGTGTTACTACTGTTTGTTGTTATTGCAATTTGTTTTAAAACTTTATTTAACCGGATGATTAAAAGCGTTTTTCCAAACATTTTTTTTCTATTCTTTTGAAGATGAGAATATATTTTTAAACAGAATTTCAAATAATAATCATAATAATTTTATTGAAGGATTTTCTCCTTAAACTGTACAAGTAAAAATAATAAATAAACTAAAAGCTTTCTAAAGAAAAATAGTGTTTTATTTAATAAACAAACAAAAACCCTAAATTTAATACATTTACTGTTAAGCTTTTGTATGACAGAAATGTAATAAAAAAAAAAGTAAAGCATAGGAAAAAAATGAAATGAAGAACAAAAAAAGGGAAAAGAATTGAAAAGGAAATGAAGTTCCCAGATGAAAAATTGAGGATATTCACAAAAGAAGTTAATAATAATAATGAAAAAAAGACGAAGAAAATAGTGTAGTCACGTGCAGATTTAGTAAATCTTGTTTATTAGATGTTTTTCGTAAAAGAAACGAACAATAATATTGGGGGCCTAAAGACTAAAAATCAAACATAAAGTAAGGAAAATAGTGAATAAACAAAAACAAAAAAAAAAACAGAAAAAGTAAACATAATTTCCAGATCAAGTAGCTGAGAAAAATAAAATCATATTTTGCAGACCAATAACAGTCACCCCATATACAAAACACGTTAGAGTATTTAAGTGTTTCAAGCCAATCAGTGCGTTAGAATATCAGTAACAGTCCGACCAACTACCAACTAACAAAAATCCATGAATTAATGTCCTTTGATAAGTGTGGGCGATTGTTGTGTTTATTTTTTTCTATTAAACACTTTTTTCCTTTGCTTTTATGCGTTATGCTGTGCTTAAGTCCTAGGCTAGAATCGCACAATTGCGAAATTATGTCATAAAATATGTACTACGTTTAAGTCGTTTTCATGTGTGCACAAATCTTTGTTGATAGTTGCGATCTATGAAATATACACATATATTTATTATGAATCTTTTCTTATATTAATATTACTCGGAGCTGTTCCACCGTTAGGCAACGGTTAAGTAGACTTTTATATAAATATTCTGTTTCAACATTTTATTGAATCAATAACTGTCACGTCTTATTATCTCGATTGCACGTATTTGTTCTAAATATTTTATCAATGCTGGTCGTTTCGGACAATTTTTTGTTTGTGAGCTTTATTACTTTGTTTATTTATTTACGTTTCATATTGTGTTAAAATTAGGTGTGAGAAACACAAAACGACCAAGAATAAAAAACAAAAAGTAGATGAAAAATAAAAATATTGGTGAAAAATCGTTGAACAAATAAACGTCCGCCGACAGTATTTTTTTTGCTTGAAATAATAATAAAAAGAAAAAATATTTAACAGACACCAGTCTATATACGAGATAAATAAATAGCTTTAGTGTACTACATACAATACGTGCAAGGAATAATGACCGTTTATTGGTAAAATAAATAAAAAAATAAAAAATTATGTAGGCATAGTTTGTCACATCTGTCGCTGTTATTGTTATTGTTTTTACTGTGTAAAAGCCAATAATAGAAGCACATAAAATTTGCAACCGATATAGTTGCCAGGTTAACACACAGTATCGTGCTGTGCAAAATGTATCACCAGTAATCAATTGTGTTTATTAAAGCAAAAAAAAAAAAAATAAAAATTAAATTAAATTAAACAAAAAAAAAAAAAAAAAATTGTATAAAAATTAGCATCAGGTGTACGTACGGTGTTCGTTACACGATAAGCTTGAATATTTTTTTTTTATTCCTGCCTCAACTTTCTGAATAAATTAATTTCGCAATTTTCAATAAAAATTAATGATTTGAATTTATTATTCCTTATTCTATTGTATATAAATATATACATTTTATAATAACGAGCATTTTGTATTCTTTATGTCATTAGTTATGCTCGTATTAATGAAATAAATTTAATTTAAATTTTTATGTTTAATAATGAGAGAGTAAAATATGAAAAAAATTAAAAATAGACGAATACATTTTTAATAATAATAATAATAATAATAATAATAAGTTCCATTTCGCAATCATTATTGTTTGAGTTTTTAAATGTTATATCCTATTGCCTTTTATATACTTGTATATATATATTTTTTATATTTAATTATTTTTAATAACTTCATTAAAATGAACATCAACACAAAATATGATAAAAATACATAATTAAATATTATCATATGAATAATAATAATATAAACATAACACAAAACATAACACATATTAACAAAAAATAATTTCATAACGATGTCATATAGAAAATTATTAATAATGAAAAAATTTCCGTTGTAAACAAATAAAAAAATCTGCTGAATAATCGATGGAAATATATCAAAATTCCAAACTGATTTAAAAAAAAAACTTTTATATTGTATTTATCATTATTTAATGTATTTTTTTTTTAATTTTTACCCATAATAATTTCTGTTCAATGTTATTTTTATTTATTTTTTTAAATTGTTGATAAAAAGGACAACCAAAATATATGTATATGAAATACATGAAAATAAATAAATAAATATTTAAAAAAAAAATAAACTACAGAAAATAGAGAATATATCGTATATTCATAAAAAACAAACTATAATATTAAAAAACAATAGAGTGGCAATGAAAAAAAGGACGAATATAAATTTAATAAATCAAATAAGCAAAATAGAACCAACACAAAAAAGCACACACAATAATTTTATTTATTTTGTTATCTCTTCTACTTAATAATTCAATATCAAAAATCGTAAATCACAAGAGTGCAAAATAAAAAAAGAATTATGAAACACAATCATACATCTAACAACACATAAAAAAATTCTTTTTTTTTTTAATAAAAGAAAAAATAAATAAATATAAGGCAACAAAAAAAAAACACATCAATTTTTATTATCAATACTTTGTTACGTTTATCGTTAAAATGCATTAAAAAAAAAATCGAAAAAAAGCATTGAAAAATATTATATGGCATATACAAAAAAAATAAAAGCTTAAATAAAATACTTGTGAAAAATCAAATCATTAATTTAATAAACTTTTTCCTATTATTTTCCTGTGCTTTTTTTTATCTTTTTGTTTAAAAATAAAGTAATAAAAATGTATATATAAAAAAATAATGCTATTGGTTTTTTATTGTAATTATTTTCAATTTTCACCAAACCAAATGAAAAATTTGTATAATTAAAAAAATAATATTAATAATGAAAGAATATTATTTTAAACAAGTAGCGCATCAACAGTGACAAAATATAAAAAAATCTTTCTCAATAACAAATTAATCATTTTGTTTATTTTTATTGAAATATTGATTAATTTTGTCAAAGGCATTGCGAACGAAAAAATTAACAGCAGCAGACACACAAATCATTATCAGTTATAGCAGTAGAGCATCACCAACAATATTTCACCATCAATTCCGTTTAAATAAAAAATATTGTATCGGTTTTTTCATGAGTGACAGGATTATCTGGTTTAGTGTTATTTTTTATTTTCAAAAATAAATTATAGATTTTTAATTATTTTTGTTCAAGCTTATTTACTTGATGTAAAGTAATTTACCTCTTTTTTTCTGTAGTCAATTATAAAAAAACTCACTAAATAAATTCATTTATTCACTCGAAAGCCTGTTGATTTATTATCATTATTTTTAAAGCATTGAATAGAATTACACTGACATTAAATTGACCATCAAATGTGCATTCTACCACGCTAACTCATTGGTCAATGCTATCAAAAACAAACAATTTATATAGAAATAAATAGCGAAAAAGATGCTTTGTTAAAATTATTTAAACTAGAAAAATTGTCATAAAGCAAAAGACACAAATAAAATATGTAAAATTATCTCTAATCAATCTACAAAATGACACCGTTTTAACATTTTTATCTACTTGTGAACGGCTGTTGCTGCTTTTTTTTTTATAAGGTTAATTTTGCACAAGTATGTTCATCTACTTTTTTTTTCCATTTTCGCTTAAGTGTTATCAACGTCAATTAAACCAATCGATTAATCAATCAATCAATCATGTAATGAATTCAAATATATACAGAAAATCTGCTCTTTGTAAGCAACGACGGTGTCAATAATAAATATTTAGGGAGCAATTTATGAATAAAAATAAGTTGTCTTCGCTTTTTTTTTTATTTTTCTTTTCTTTAGTAATTTAGGTAAAATCAACCAATATTTATTGACATTTTCGTTTAATGCTTGTTTCGTTAATGTTTTCTTTTTTACAATAAAAACACTATCATATTATTATATATATATTTTAGCAAATATTTACCGTGCTTTATCCCCCTATTTATGTTGCATCAGCTTTTGCAAATTTATTATTGAAAAATTATTATTTGCTATAGGAAAAAGGTCAATTTTTTGTGAACGAAACATATGAGGAAAACGTTTTCGTTATAAATCATCTACACTTAAGCCACTAAACCAAATTTCCCAACCATTTAACATGGTGAAGAGCGGTAAATATATATATTTATAGAAATAAAAAAGAATTTTATTGTACCCTTGGAATGTTAGTACAAATAAGAAATGAAAAAATACACGCAAAAGAATTGTATAAAAATCGAAAAAGAATTTATGAAAATAAATTTTACGAATAACGATGATATATGAAAAAAATTATAATAATAATAATAATAAAAAATGTACCTATACAAACCAATAAAAAGATCAACCTGTATATAGGCCGTGATGTGAATTTATTACAATTATAGTTAAAAAAAAGGATAATAATCGGCGATCGTAATACGTTCAGCATTTATCTCATTGAAAAAATGCAATGAATTTTAATAATAAAAAAAAGCATCAGAAAAAGAAAAAAAAACGTAAGATATCAAAAGCTATTTGCACACGAAAAGTTAAGCTGTTTTTATAACACAAATGTTAAAAATAAACAAAATAAAACTTAAATAAAAGGCTTAAAGATTCTTTTGCTGGTGTTTTTACTCGTTCATTGGTTTTTAAACTTTTTATTTTTATGTAGCAAAAAAAAGGGAAATTTAATAAAAAAAATATCTTTGGTAAAACTTCTTTAATTTTAACCAGTACCACATGTAACACGTTCTATTTGACTTTTAATGTGTGGTTAAATCGTTGGTCAGAGTTAAACAGCTTTCTATTTATTTATTTTAAAGAAAAATTATTACACATATAGCGAGTTTTAACCGCGAAACAAACTCAAGTAAAAAAAATAAATAAGTTCAATAAATAGAAATAAATTATAAATAAAAAACTAAAAGCTTGTATCTCTAAGAAGTAAAGGAAATAAAAATGAAGACACTTCCATACCACACGGATTATATAAACTCAACAGGAAATAAATCTCGACACGATAGTTACAAGTTTAACAATACTAAATTGTAAACAACAAAATTATATCTTTCACATACACAACATGTGCTCATTCTATTCTTATTCTGCTAGTATTCTATGCAAGTTATATTTCTGGACAGAGTTTAACCTTTTCATTCTGTAGCCGTCATATCGCAATTCGAGTAAATTTTAACAACGAAAAACAACGATAATTCCCATGTTCCTTTCAAAATGTGCGTATATTAGTTGTAACAAAAATAGTTGTAATGGTTTTGTTCTTGTAAAAAGAAAAGAAAATTATGGGTTCTGAAGTGTATCAACGATCGTATGTTTAAGCAAGGACATATTGTAATGGTGGATGAGGGTTGGCTGACTGGTTGGTTGTGTGAATCAGCTTTTAAAAGGCCACAAATAAAAGAAAATTAGACACATGGGACTGACACATCAGCCTTACCCTTTGTTTCATGAATCTTTAGCAAAACAACAAGCCATACACTAACACGTTGTATTGTTTAATTTTTTTGTTTTTCTACTTTTAAGATTCGTACAAGAAAGTCAGTATTGGTTAGGATAAATTTGAAATAATTTCTGTAAAGAGAAAACACAACCTTATATGTATTTTTGTTTTATAAATAAAAGAAGGCATTTACTTCCTTCCCAACCAAATGCAAATATTTTCAAATTGACTAAGAGAACTCTTCAACTCAGTTAGCTTTGTCCTTTTGTTCATATTCAGTATCAAACTGTGTACGCATTGACTCATGTTTTGGTTAAGGGAGTTTATTATTATTTTTGTTAATTTACTTGTTTTTGTAACAATATCACGAAACAACCATTTTAACCGCAAATAGGCAAAAGTCTTACCATTTTGATTCTAAAGATCAGCAAAGTCGTTTTCAACAAACTAAACACAACTTCACACCAATTTTATTATTGTAAATTGCTGTTGCTGTTGGTTCTTTTATTCTACTTTATTTTATTTTTCATCTTTTCTTTTATATAAATAAGCAAACATAGCACAGTCAACCATAGCCATCTAATTTTACCACATACAGGCTATCGTCACAAGCCATTTCAATTTCATATTGTTTCGTTTCTCAGATCACAACAATAGAGTTTATCGTTAGATGGAAAAAAATTAAATCAAACTAAAGAAATACTAGAAACTATGAAAAGCACGTCTTATTGTTAATAACTACTGTGCAGTACTTTTACTTATGTTGTTGCCACACACCCAAACACCATCAACATCATGATCAATAGAAACAGTAGCAACATCATCGATATATAAACAACCGACATAAGGTATGTAGTTTAAGCATCTTGAGTAGAATTGTAATAATAATAATAATAATAATAAATGAAAAAGCAAAAAAAAAAAAAAGAAAACTAAACCCTTTACTCTGTCTCACTACCTACAATCCCAGCTGTTGATGTGTCGAATGTTGTGCGAAAAATAATCATATCACAAAACCTAGTAAAACTCAATAAGAAAAATGTTTAGAAAAAATAAATAGGGAAAAAACAAACGTAAAACACGAACACAGAGAGAAACATTTAAAGAAAAATCAATTGATCGGTTTTTAGTTTTCTTTGCTTTATAAAAGAAGTAAATTCGTTTGTTCAGTTCGCCTTTTTCTTTTCTACTTTTTTTCACTGTTTTTCGTTCTTTATTATTATTACAATATATTATTTTTTTGCACTTTCTATTCGTACTAAGTGATTTCATGTTAAAATGTTTGAATTTATCGACATGTATCTTTTACTTTTTAGATTTATTGAGCGACATTTTCTTTTTTAATTTTATTTTCTATACATACATTTTAACGATTTCTTCATTTTCTTTCTTTTTTTTTTGGCTGTACTTTGCTTTACTTTTACTGAGAAAAATAATAAATATATTTCTATATAGATATATAGATGAAATATTTGTTATTAGAAATATTCATTTTATACGTGTGAAAAATTTTCTTCTTTATTTTTTTTTTTCTTCATTTTTCATATTTTTATTGTTTTTCTTAGAAAATCCTTATAGCGATTGTTATTTGCTATTTTTTTTATGTTTTTATATGATACTCTACGATTCTACTCTAAAGTTATGGTGAAAGTTTTTTTTTACATTTATTTATTGTTATTATTACATTTTTTTATGCTATTTAAGCAATAAAAGCAAATTTAACGCACAACGCCTAACCACCTATTGTCCACCATATACATATGTCATAATAATCTTTATATGAAAGTTATAAGATTACAAATATTATATAATTTAAGATCGTTGTTTGTTATAGAAACGAATAAAATAAAAGTAAAAATTTGGTGGTAAAGCAGTTTTCTTTCTCTATGTTTTCGGTTATCATATCAAGCGTTGCAAGAAGAAAACAAAATTGATTTCTTATGTTGACGCGAAATGTCACAAAAAAAAAAAAACAAGGCAAATAAAAAAAAGTGTTTTTAATTTCCTCAACTGTATATTATTTCCTTTTTTTATTTTTCCTAACAATTCTATGAAAGTAAAGAAATATAACTAATTTGTGATAAGCTTGCTGATTTTATCCGTCAAAATAATACACTTCTGTTGATGACTAGACGATTTATGGCCAAGGTAAATGCTATTAATTTTCTTCATTCAATTCGACTTTTTCGATTATTTTTCTTTTTTTTTTAAATAAATAAATAATCTATATGGTTGACGCAACGAAATATAATTTTCATTTTTCTGTTTATTTATCGTTAGAAAAGGAAAAATTAAATTTTTGATTTTTCCTTTTTCAATATATTATATTATTTACTCTTTAAATACTTTAATGTTTATTTTACCGAATTTAATATAAATAATTTTCTATTTTCCATTTCATTACCTAATATATATGTTATATAGAAATCTTTAATTCTGTTTAAAAAATAAATAAATAGAAATAATAAAATAAATAGAAAACACTCAGCTTAAAATATAAAAATTTATTGATATAAACATTTTTTTTTATTTTGCAATAGAATAAGAAATAAATAGATGAAAAAATTTCATCAAAAACATTATCCAGCTTTTTTCAAAATAGTTTATAATCTTAAAAGCTGAAAACAAATGTTATATTTTGGTTAAAACAGGGAATACAACGAATTATATTACATAATAATAATAATACAAAAGAATTACAATGAAAAAATAAATAAAATAATAATAATAATATGAAAATTGTATTATGTTTCTGTATGCTTTTATAAAGCATCTAAGTGCAACGAAATGGAAATTCAGTATAATAAAATGAAAACAAGGAATGTACGGAAATTTTTGTGTGTTTTTTTTTTTCATTTCATTTTCTTACTCAATAAAACAAGTAATGTTAACATTATTAAATTATGATGATTGTGCTTTGGAAAAGGCAAACAGTAATATAAAATAAGAGACATTTATTTTACTCAGTAATTTCTTATTTTATATTTCTAGTTTAATAAAATTTAACATTTTTAAAAATTTAATATAATTTTCATTTTTTTATTGATTTTACAGTTCAATAAATTTCTTAATGATTCCATGCAAAAAAAATAATAATATAATATTGAATTGATGCAATATTATAAATCATTGAAGTAATTGAATAATAATAATTTATAAATTATAGAAAATTACCAAAGAGACATTTGTCACATAATAATCATGTATGTACAAAACCATTGTGTCAATAATAAATCTTTAATATAAGATCAACATTATTTATTTATTTAAATATGAACGTATATAATTTCTATATTATTATAGAACTATTATTTGTGTTAAATAAATATAACAATGATTACATAATAAATGAAGTAAAATACATTGGAGAAATACTACTGTACATACTCTATAGTTGCTATTCGTATCCACTCAATTTATAACATACAAAATACATATATATACGAGTATATGTATTACATTACATAATATTACATTATTATAACAAAAATCTATTATTTTATTTATTATTTGGGTTTTACTATGGTTAGGTGATAATAAACACAAACAAAAACCCAACGTTGGTCTATTTGCTCCAATATCTAATATACAGAGAAAAAAAAATTTTCTAAAGCTTTTTCTTCTTTATTTTTGCGTATTTCCATGATATTTGGTACTTCTTTTACTAAATATAATGTTGATTGGAACATTCACTACTTAACTGGGATAGTATATAAAAACATATATATAAAGAAATTAGACAAAACATACATACATTGATGACGATCATAATGATTATGAGGTTTTTGTCTGATATATATTTATATATATATATCTATATTACTTAACAAACATGAATAAGATTAGATTTTTATTCGATTAGAAAATGTATTTCTTGCAATTACATATTTTCTTTAGAAAATTATTACTTATTTAATAAGAATAATAAATTTATTCAATAAAAAAAAGAATAAAAGAAAGAAATAAGAAAATAAACTACCAAGTACATTGTTTTTAGTGAATATAAACTTATTTAATTAGAAATGTTGTCATCTGGATGAGTTGAATTATTCTTATTTTAAAATAATTCTCATCATTATATAATAATATAACTGAGTAAGTATAAAGAACATAGAGATTTTCTTCATTATTATTATTACAAAATGACGACTCACAATGTCCGCCCACAATTCAACTATAGATAATACTTAACCATCGCTCACACTTATAAAATGTTGTTAAAGATTTAATATTACCTCTTTTGTTCTACGTCATCAAACCTTAACAATATCTAACTGTCTTGAAAATTACCTCTTCCCGTAACTTTAATATCAGAAAAACACAAAGAAATTGAAGAAAAACATTTAAAAAAAAAATCCGGAAAAAAATCCAAAACGATAGCAAAATGTTTTATATAAGAAACATTTGTTAAATTGTGAAGAGATGAGAGCAATTTCAAGTAACAAGGTATTACATCTTAGTATCTTATCTAATACCAATTCGTTTAATTATAGCCGTTGGGATAATTTTCGGCAAAAATAAGGCAAAATATCTATAAAAAAAAATAGATAAATAGAAATGGAATAAAATCTACACTAAATGTTAAAATCACAAAACTAACAAAGTTAAGTTAATAAAATGCTCATTGCTGCTGTTGTACTTTAAAAGTTTAAAGTAAATAAATGAAAACCATCAGCAGCAGCAGCAGCAGCAACCAAACCATAGAAGAATATTTAATTATTCGTCTTGTCTCATTTCAGCGATAACAAATTAAATATAATTATTTTGCGTTTATCGATTAAACATTTTCGTGCTTTAAAGAAGTAAAAACAAGGTATATATATATACATACAATCGCTACAATTGGATTTTATGTAATTTAGAAAATTTTCGTGTTTCTTTGTCTTATTAAATATAAAACTTTGAGCTCTTGTTGAATGGCACTGCTGTGAAATTTACTGCGATTGAATCTGCAAGTTAATGAATAGACGTCAGGCAAAATAAGTAAAATCAATTTTAATCAATTTCAATTAAGCGTAACAACTATCATCATCACTATATGTGCAATTCATCATGATCGTTGGAAGAAAAGGTTGGCTAATTTTTCTTTGTTTTATTTCAATTTTACTTCTTTTATTTTATGTATTGCCATACCATATACATCTCTTTGGGAAATAAACGTTCGCGCTGTTTATATAGCTTTTTACTTTATAACCTTAGCGCCATTACGCTTAACTTGCGTATGTTCACTCTTGATGTATTACTATGTCATGCATGCTGATCTAATGTTGACGAATAATGACAGAGGGTAGAAATATAAATGGATTATTTGCAGGCAACCAATGTTGTATACATTGGTAAAATTTTCTTCGAATTGTATATGCTTGGTCGTGTATTCTCGCATGTAGTTTGTGTTGTAAACAAGATAAAAATGCACATGGAACATTACTGTACATATGTATGACTAAAGATAAAATTAAATAAAAAAAATTGTGTTATTTGCTGGAATTTTAGTAAATAAACGAACCCATCACCCATAATAAACTCATATGGATCACTGAAGAAAGAATCATGAGATCGTAACAAAAAAAATAAGCAAATAATAATAAACGAAGCAAATTGTTATGGCAGATGAAGTGTACAACGTAATCAAGAATAAACGATGAAGAAAGGAAAAAAAATATAAATATAAAAAAAACCAGCAAAACTTAAAGTGAAACATCCTGCAATTTGTATGATAGAAGAATCCGAGACTGAGACATACAACCAAAACGAAAAATCTTATTTTTTATTATTATTATTTTTGTTTAACTTAATACGCGAGCTTTTAGATCAAATGACAAAAAAGTTCAGACAATGTGTCTCCTGTATTATTCTTTTAAATGTCTCTATTTTATTTTATTTGTCTTAAAAACTAGTTTCATATGAAATCGAAAAATAAAGAAATGAAAAAAAAAAACTAAGGCGTTCATCTTCTTGCTAATGAAATTCTGTGTGCCTCAACAATAATAAAAGCGAGCAGCAACAAAAGCACTATACGACATCACTTCACTTCACATCATTTCACTGAATCCAGCGACATAATAGAAGAGTTTGTTTAGTTTAGTTTTTTTCCTCTTATTATTTTTTTTTCTTTACATCACTGGTTATTATTATTGTAAAATATATTGGGCTTAAATACAGTGTGAGTCGGTTACAAACAACTAAATATATAGAAAGTGATTGCAAATATGTATATTCATAGACAAAAAAAAACTGATCTAGTCCATATCATATTATCTCTAAAAAAAATATTTATCTATAAAATAAATAAATGTATAAATTGTATTCAATATATATATATATATATATATATATATATATATATATATATATATATATATATATATATATGTATAGCGTACATATGTTTATTCGCGAATACGAATTTTTCATTATATTATAAAGCAGCTTTAGCTGAAGGGTGGCAACCAAATAAAATAAACAAGAAAGCCACAAACTATAGATACTGTAACAAACACCATAAAATTATATATATATATATATTTCTACTATTTTATTAAAGTAAAGTAAAGTATCTTCCCTAATTTAATAATATTACTTCCTATTCTCATGTAGTCGGATCTGTTTTTGTTGTTCAACGCGATTTTAGTTGTGTGTTTTTTTTTTATTTATTTTCCTTCTATATACCATATTTGTTGACATCTTTTTCATTCAATTTTGTTCTTGTTATTATTATTTTATTTTTTTCTCATTTTTTTTTTTTTTTATTTATTTTGTATAATGTTGATGTTGTTATTGGTTTTAGTATTCTTTTTACATGTTTGCAATATCAATAGCAATAATAAGATATGCGGCACATATGCTTAATACAGTGCTTCCTCTTTGACACACTCTCATCCTTTATTACATTTACTTTATATATTTATATTTTCGTATTTTATTTGATTATCTTTCAAATTCATTCATTTCTATTCATTTTCCTACAAAATAGACACATAGTAATTTTCTACTTCTTTACTGATCTTTATGGACGGCGATGAGACGCAAAGAAAAAAATTTCTATATCAAATGTAAAACCAAACATTGTAAATAACAACGATATTAATATTTTTTTTGTTCTTTTCATGCTTCTTCATTTTACCATCAACACGAATGTTACCATTCAATTTTATTACCACACACCATAATTTTATATCTTTCTATTTATGTTGGAGAGAAAATGAAGAAAAAAATTTTTTTTCCTTGCATCTTTATTCTATCTATTACGATTTATGTTCTGGCTTTTTGATATTCATAATGGTTAAAAATAATTTAAACGAAAAGACGTACTGTGGAGGACAACCAAACGCAAGCCATAAGAAAGAAAATAAAAAGAAAAAAATGCCAAACTGTAAAAGAAAATTACATAAAAATATGGTGGGTAAGCAAAGTTTATTGGTATTTCAAGTTAAAAACAAAAAAAAAATAGTAGCAAAAATTTTCCAACAAACTTTTGTCAAATTTCTTAATGAATTGACTAAATGTTCGACGATTTATTATCGATAGAATAATAATTCTTTATTTATTTATTTTTTTAATACTTTTTTTATTGTATTTTTTTTTTTTACATTGTGATTTTATTTTTCGTCGCCCTTTTTTTGTTGTCACGCATTCGTTATCATTTTGTTGTATTTTTTTTATTATTATTATTTCTTTTATTTCTATTTTGGACGATCGTTAAATAGGAAATGGGAACAATTCATTACTTCCTGTGAGCTTCGTTTTTGCTATTTCATATTATTATTATTATTATTATTTTTAATAGTTCAACTTCGATTTCAGCCAAGAGGGCAAATGTTATGTGAGAAAAGATATAAAAATAAAAGAAAAGAAAAAATTTTATCAGAATCTGTGATATAGATTTCTTTTTTTTTTTTATGGACAAACGATTGTTGCATGGAGCATTTATTCGAAACAAAATACATTTATAGAAGCAATAAATATACATATATATTGTTTTTACAAGGTAGAGGGTTAACAAATAAATGAAAATGTAGGGATGCTGTTCAATGGCAAATAAAAAAAAAATTCGATTATTCTTAGCCAAGTAGAATCAACTAAGATAGACTATAGCTTTTGTTAATTGGTTTTTCGTCAGTAATAAATGTTCTTACAATAAATATATATAAATTTCCATTATTTTCTCAAACTTGGCAACGTTAATATTCTACGTTTTATTTTTCACTCATAATAAATAGATTAAATTTCATATATTCAATGATGCTTTTTCTTGACTTTAAAATTTTCCCATTTTTTTTTTCATAATTATATTATTATCATTATATTTTCAAGAACAAACAATAATAATAAAAATAAAAATATAGCTATCTATTGTATATATAAATTTGAAAATATAATACGATTGATGTTATTAAAATGCTATTGAAAGTTTTTTTTTTTTTATTTGTATACTTTGATAAAATTAAGATAATATTATTTGATTATAAGGTAAAGTCAATTTTAGATGTAATTAAATTTAATATCCTTTTATCTTATCATTTTATATATTTTTTGTCTGTTGTTTTTGTATATAAATATATATTTTAATTTATTAAATTTAATGGAAAACGATTTTGTAAATTTGTGGGTAATTTTTTTTAAAGATGAAATAAATTCTTAAAATATTATAAAAAGCTTAAGTTTGGTAAATATTCGATTTAAGCTGTTCTAGCAGACAATATTGTTTTCATTATACAATCATAAAATATAATAAACGAAAATTGTTATGTTATATATTTATATTGAAAATTCACCATAAAACATCTTATTATACGTAAAATAGTAATTCAACTAATCTTTGGTCATTCTTAATGAAATTAACCCAACACTGAAGTATACTGAAATTTTGTTTCTAAATATACACATTTTGACCTTTTTACACTAAACTCTTCAATTATAAGAAACGAGTGTATTTTGTGTTTTCATCATAATATATATACATATATATATATAACTTATATAAACTGAGTGTTGGTGCTGTAGTTATATATAATTTTGTTACGTAAGTAAAAGCACAAACAGACAAGAACACCCCAAGGGCAACTAAATCCCACATTTAATCGCTCCCCTTTGTTTCATAACAAACCAATGTTAAACATACATACATACAGATATATATATATAAACATACAAAGTCACAAAACATACTTATATTAAATTAAAGGTATGTTTTCGGATCTGCACTTCCAGTCATTACCATCTTCTATATGGTTTATGTATATACAATATGTTATTTAAATTATATTTTAGGTACATCATCAATGTTGTTGTTCTAATTTCAGCATATTTTACATTTTTACATAGTTAAATATGAAAATAGTTTGGTCATAATAAATTTCATACAAATTGCAATACAGTGGTTCCAATCTATGTTAATTTTATTCTTAATGTTATGTTTTAAACGATTTATAGAATTTTTTAACATTTTTATTTTATTTTAATATGTTTTCTTTTATTAATTTGTATTTACATTTTATCCTTTATTAATATATAAAAAGGATCTCTTTAGTTTATTGTTTTTGTTTAAAAATAACCTTTGCTTCAGAACTGATATTATTATTGTTATGCAATTTAGTCTCAACAAATGTTAACGTAAAAATTTAATTACAGGGCTGTAATTTTGATATTTTACCTATAGTTTGCCTATGTAAAAGTAATTACACTGGATTTTTATTTTGTATACATCCGGATTACATTTAATAATCTGAGTTCTAAATATCTGCAGCACTGTCTCTTGAATTCAAGAAATATAAAATTATTTTAAAATTTATCAAGCAATTAAATGCAAAATAATTGTTTTTTTGTGAAAAATTTTCTAAAATTACATATGGTATACAAACAGGATAAAACATTTTTTCTTCTACTTGATTTGAGCATAATAATATAAAAAAATAATAATAATAAAAATAAAAAGCTTCTGCATAAACAATAGATTTAGTATGAAAATATCGCGGTCGTTTAGAAGCACAACGAAAAGGTTTGATGAAATTTTGTTGGTTTTGGTTGGTTGGTTGGTTGGTTATTAAACATTATTTGCATGCATGTCCATAGCAGTCATTTAATGTAAAATAATAATAATAATAATAATAAAAAGAAGCAAAAAAACGTTCAAATTACACAAGCACATGGATATTTGTCGACAAACAACAGCAAAATAAAACAGCAAAAAGACTTTTTAACAAAAAAGAAGAGTTTTTTTTTTTTTTGAACCAGAAAAAAAATACACAATAGCGTTGATCTACGTTTTAGCTTTACAGAACCGTAATAGTAAAGTTCATTGTATATTATTTGGATATACAAACATAATGCTTGTTGGTATATTTATTATTGTTACAATGCAATAATAACATAACAAATTGTATATAAATACAAAATAATATTTCTATTTTTTTTTCTCTCTGTGCCTTTATTATTATTATTATTCCTCTTGTTGCTGGTACAGTGTTCGTTCTTGTTTTTCTCATTTGATTTGTTTTATGTTGTTGTTTTTTTAATCTTTTTTTTTTTTGTAATTTTGTGCAAATAATATTTTATATATAAGCCTTCAAGAACAACAAAATACGTATGTGTAGAGTGTATGATATAAATATAGAATAAAAATATATAATATAAATAAAAACAAATAGATACTTATAGAGGCAATAAAACATTGTTATAGCTTTAAATTTATGCATATTAAAGAACTATTACAGGTCATAATAATAATAACAAAAAAAAAATTGCAGAAATAACAACATTTATTTAATAATTTTTTTTTCTTTTAGCCACTATAAGGGTTAGTTAGTTATATGAATTTTTTGTTTATTAGTTTGTTTGTGTCACAATTTCTCCTCATTTTTCTATTTGTTTGTTATATCAAATTATTATATTTTTTTAGTAGTAGTGATAGTAGTAAACAAACAAGTAAAAATAATAATAATAATAATAATGTATGAAAAATCTGTCTTAAACAAGGAATCTAAAAAATTATAAACATAAATTTTGCTGACATTTTATTTTATTTTATATTTATTTATTTATTTTTTTGGTAGTTATTGTTGTCGATTTTCATAAAATTTATTGTATCTATATACTACCATCATATATAATTTATTTATACAAAAAATACTATAATCAGAGGAAACATCTATAATTACAGACAGATAGGACATATATTAACCGAAATGCAAACACTAATAAACGTACAGATGCAAATAAAAATAAATAAATAAAGAAAATTCATCATAATAATAATGATAATAATTAAATATTCAACAATTAAATACAATAGAGACCAATAGTTGTGGCACAAATCACTCAATGTTTATTTTATGATGCTTTTATACTTTTATGTTATATACTTTTACGTGATTTTTGTAATTTATTTTTCTATTTATTTGAATAGAAAAATGTCAAGAGGATATTATTTGCATATAAATAATATAAATTATATACATTTTCATTAATAATAAAATGCATACATTTCTGGAATTTCTTGATTAACAATAGTGTACATATATGTATATATTAAGTAACACAAAAAACACCCATGCTATACTGTCATCGTAACACATTTCATTGTAAATATTAATCAAATTTTTCAAAGAAAATTATTATATTTATTAATAATAGAATCAATATAATCAAGGGAAAATAATTTTCTATCTGTATTAATTTAAATTTAAAAATATTAAAAACTTTTCATTTTCATTTATTTATCTTAATAAACAATTCAATGCTTCTCTATAATAACAAATCAAATAAAATCGTATAAATAATCAATAAAATAAATTTTATATTCTATTTAAAAACTATGTAGAATAATATTAATGAATTATATTAACAATATATAGATAAGGTCAATAGAAAAATATAATAAATATTAATTGAGAAAAAATTCTATAATAATAAGAAATTGCATAATTAATTGATTGAATTAAAGCTTTAGTTATTTTATTTATTAGTCTATGTTGATATAAAACTAAATTAAATAATAATATTTATTAACTAAGATGAAATTATATAATTAAACATGATTTTTTATTACCATAAGAGGCTTTATAATATGTGTATGTATTATATACATAAATACCACAAATATACACCAAAATCTACAAATCAAATAGACTTAAGATTTATCTACTTGCTATAGCATAATTAATTTCACTATACACATTGATTTTGTAGTAAATATTCTCATCGTTTCTATAACAGGAAAAGCTGTTAAAATGGTTTTTACCGAAATATATATATATATATATTTATATCTATGCGACAAACATAAAAACGAATCAGTAATATAGTGAAACTATATAGTTAAAATCTTGTCAATATCACCGAAAAAAAAAAATATAAAATAAAAATGGTAATTCTTGTGAGTGGGCGGATATTTAAAGACCGCAAAAAATAAATATATAAATAAATGGAAGCAAGAAAAATGAAAAACACTTTTAAAAAACTTTTACCAAGGAAATAATATTACTTAATTTTCATCTCAAAGTTCTTCGCTTATCAATTTTCTACATCATCGTTTAAAAACTTTAAAATTGAATAATATTTTTCATATTTTTTTTTGTATTAAATGACTATAAACAGACTAACTATCTAATCTAACCGCACATACAAATAGCAAAATAATTTTTTAACCGTATATTTTAAATAATTTTAAAGTGAAAACATATTTTTATTTTTGCTTTGCTTGTTTATCCACTATATAAACCAAATTAAGGGAAGTAAATAGTGGCGGGTTGAGTGTTGTTTTTATGATAGAAATTTTGTATTACAATTTTTTTTTTTGGTTGTAGAGATAGAATTCTCATGTAGGAATTACTTATTTTAAACAAAACATAGTATAGTCAAATAGGGAAAATAATATATATAGAAAAACATTGTCTGACGACTAATTTGTATAATAATAATAATAACTATTTTCACTACATGCTTCTGTTTTATAAATATTATTTGTCGTTATACATTTGGTACATATGCCTGAGGTGTATTCAAAAATAAAATTTCCAAAATATACATTTTAGATTTTCGAAATAAATAAAGAATATTTTTTTTTGTAACCACAAAACAACTATGCTAGAGAGTTATAACATATCTAGCTGCTAATAACAACATATTATGTAACACTATAACATACAATTATAATTTATCTCACTGCATATTATGGGTTTAATATATAAATTTAAAGAAAAAATAAAATTTGATATGAATTTATATCAAGAACATATGCTATTTTTATGAAAATGTTATAATTGAAATACGAAAATTGTAGAGCGAATAGTTTATTTTCATCTTCAAACCAAAAAGAAAAAGTAAAGCAATGGAAAGAATTATTCTGTTTAACTTAACCTAACTTAGATTACTTTAATCAAGCTTCTCTTCTTCAATTTATTACATACATGCTTTATGGTTTTCTATGTAACATCATATTTGAATGAAGTTTTTACTTCGCTGTTTTAAAATAATCATATTAAATTTATACGAAAAAAAATCGTTTCAATGCATCTCATATTTCGATGCTACTCAAAAAGAAATTCATTTTATTAAAACGTTAATAGGGTATTCAGAGAAAAAAAGGGAAAAACTTTGTTGTTAATTAACAACCCATTTTCCTTTCATTTTTTTTCCATATAAATTTACATATTTATTTATTCTTTGTATTTTTTAATATATTATTTTTTTCCTAATTTAAATTACAAAAAAATAAATTTATTTTCTTTCTGTTTTGAATTATTGCAAAAAAATTTTTTTTAATCAAAATTGCGCCGAGGAAAAAAAATCTTCTTTGACCGCAGGTACACATAGCGCGACATTACAACGTGTCAACGAATTTTATTACTACGCTAATAATTTCTAATGAAATCACCTTGTGTTATGTAATTTAATTTTTTCTCCTCTTAACTCTTACATTACAGCTCCTAGTATCCGTAATTTAATTCTATACGGACATTGAATGTTTAAATAATAATGAATTTGTACAACTTTTAATTTTGCTAGTCATAATTTTAACTAGTAAAACCGCTGTACCAGTGCCTGTGGCGTTATATTTAAATTATGGAAAAAATTAAAGACAGAAAAAAAATATTTTTAATTTAAATTCTATTTTGGTAAAATAATTATTTGTTTGTTGTTCTTTTTTTCGTTATTTCATAAAAAGTTTGAATATTACTCGAAAACGAAAATACATTTTTTTATTACTTTAAATCTCCTGTGTGCTTGACGCCAAAGATAGCAGCTTGTAAGCCAGCTTTAATATAAATGATTAAATTAAGGATTCATTACCAGAATATTACTATGTATACATTGTTGTGCAGGAAGTTTATATTTATTTTGAAAAACATACTCATTGAAAATAAAGTTAATAAGAGCGTAAAAATGATGTATTTTTTTTTAAATTTAACTAATAAAACATTGATTCATTAACAAAAGTTAAAGATATTAATATTTTTTAAATGATAAAACAGAATATGAATGTTTGTTGTTTAAGAAAGAAGAGGTGTATTTAAATAGGTTAAAAAAATAAACAACATCTAATAGACATAAACATGAACAACAAAAAGCTCATCAGAATGATACAAAAAGAAACAAAGCCAGTAAATATTTATGTCTGATATAATTACAGCGAAATTATAACATCAAATAATTGTTTAATGAAAAATTCACCAAATAAGATATATATAAAAAATAAAATAAAAAGAAATCCCTCAAAGTAAAATAAATTTTATATTTATTAATAATTTTCTGTAACAGAAAATAAATAATGTCTTATGGCACAAAGAAAAAGAACGCTAAAAGCGAAAATAACATGAAAATATTTCCATGGAAAAAGAAATTAGTAATGAAAAAGCTCAAACATAAGCATAAATAATAAAGAATTCTATAATATATATATGTATTAAAGTTAAATGACGCCTGATCATGATTTTATTTTATAATTACATATCTATTTATTTTTTCTCTGTATGCTTGTTTACTTGTTAAGTGTTCATTTTTTTTTTTTTTTGTAATGAAAGCACAAAGAAGCAAAAGAAAAGTAAAAAAAAGAGAATAAAACAAAGTGAATTAGAGATAAATTACATTTGAAAAGTTAATCCTTAAATCAATATAAAATGTTTGAATCGTGTGGTAATTTACTACAAATGTGTTCAATATCAAAACTAATAATAAATCATGAGAATGAGTGTAATATATAATGTCATTTCGACTGTTTATTTATTTTTATTATTATTATTATTATATTGTTTTTCTCTATTTCTTTTTTTTTTATTTTGCCTGTGTCCTTTTCGATATATATTTGTATATATATATGTTCTTTAGCTGCTTGTGCTTATGTAATACGTGTTTTGACTAGAACATGTTTATTTTGCAACACATTATTCGATTAATTTAACATAAGCTTTCTTTCTTTGTTTTTTGTTGTTTTATTATTACTATAATTATTCGCATCCTTTTTTTCACATTTGTTGCCTTTACCACATATATTTTATGATTAATTTACTTCTTTTTCATCTCTTTTGATGTTTTTTAATTGCTTTGGTTTTATTTTGAAATTAAATTGAAAGAAACCAAGTAAATTGTTTACAAAACAACATTTTTCGCATTGCTTTTATTTTATTAATTGAAAATAAGAAGAATTTAATAATAATATAATGAAGTAGTTTTAATAGCTGAGGACATCTTTTGTATTTGTTTTTTTTCATCTTTTCCTTTTTCTTTACTCAACAATGCCAAAAACATTTTATTTTCCTTTAAAGTAAAAAAGAAAAATATAATAAATATAGAAAAAGAAATAAACTAAGGAAATAGCAGGAAATTTAACAATAAATGGGAGACCAATTGTCCGAATAGCGAAAAGAAAATAGAGTTAATGTTATAAAAAGAATTTTTCAGTGAAAGAAATAAAGTAAAAAAAAGAAAACAGGAGAAAACAAAGCAAAAAAAAAAAATTAACTTAAAAGCTTCTACTTTATCAAAAATTGAATTGTTTTTTTACTTCTTAGCTACTTCTTTTCAAGATTAAAAGTTTACAATTTTCTTAAATGTTGCTCCTGTTGTGTATGTTTTTTGGTTTTAAAAAAATATATATATTTCTAGCTGTTGTTTCGTGTTTTATTTATTTTTAGCTGTTTCTGCTGTTGCTGCTGCTACTACTTCTAGTTTTTATTTCCCTTTTTACTCTGTTTAAATAAATGACCATTGGTAAGGCAACATGACAATGACAAGAAGCCATGTCGACAGAGGTGAGTGGGTTTGATTTAAGAGCAAATGGGTGACCTAAACAACAAAGTAGACAATCTTTGTGTAATTTTTTTTTCTTTATTTATTTATTTTGCGCAGTGTATTTTGTTTTTTTTTTTCTCTAAAATAATATAATAATGATAATAATAATAATGGAAAGAAATGGAAGTATATAACGAATTTATATTTATATGTTTTTCTGCAGTTACATATAGATCACTAGCTTCGTTTCTTTTTTTAAATTTATTTCATTGTTTTCTGTTGTGTAAAAAAGCAAGTTTAAAAAAAAATATAAATAAAATATAGAAATGCTTGTTTAATGAAAATACAAGGGATGAATATGACAAAAACAGAATTCAATAATATAAAAAGAAAAAAAATGTTTTTTTTTTTGTTATTTATTTTATTATTGTTAAACTCCATATCCATACACACCCAATTACCTAATATACTTTTGTTTTTATGATAGCTCATTTAATAAAAAGGATACATCGAAGAATATATATATCTTTTTTACGACAAAAACATATAGACAACAAACTACTATTTACTACTCTGTATTTTTTTAAGGAAAAAACAATTTTCTTTATGCAAACAATTGTTAAGCATTTCTCTCCTTCATGGTTAGGTACTTTATATACCAATGTTTATATTTTTTTACTATTATTATTTTACTTTAACCACACAGCTACAATATTTTTATGATTACGATTACATAACCTTGTAAAAACTGAGCACAAGGCTCAGCATTATTTTCTTAAATTAAATATTATTCAGTTAAATAAATAAATATGAATGGACATTTCCATTAATGAGTTTCTAAATTGTCAACAATTTTTTTTTTAAATAAAAGTATAATAGCAACAACAACTATAATGTAAAAAGCTTTGACTTAATGTTCACTTTTTTAATCAGCAACTACTTTAACTAAGTTCTTAATAAAACAAACAAATTATAATGAGGAAATTTCTTGTATTTTCTTCAATTGCAGCACCTACCGCTGCTATTACAACCAGTGATATTAATTTTACTAAAGCTTATTTGTTTGCAAATAAAAAATAAATAAATAAAGCCAACAAACAAATAAATAAAGTAAAGGAAAAAAAATTTGAAATAAATTTAAACGAATTATTTACACCCTCGCATTACAGAATTATTATTTTTTTTCTACTCTCTATTTAATAAAATAAAAAGGGGAAGAAAACGCGACAATAGTGCCGGCGACAGCGATAACGCAGCTACTCTTGACTGTTTTAGATTATTTTTTCATTCTTTTATTTATATAATTTTAACATTTAAAGAAATAATAGAACAATAGTTGGGGTCATGCCATGTCATTTAGCAAGTAGCAGCAAATAAGAAAAAATATTTGCATTATTATAATTTTTTTTTTTTATTAAAATTTTACAAGAAAAATTCTGGGCGTTTTGGTGATGTAAAAATATTTAAATTGTATTTTCTGTGTGTGTTTGTTTTTTTTTTGTTTATTCTTTACATTCTTTTTTGCTTCTTATTTAAGCAATTTTTTCTTCAGTTTTCCTTGGAAATTATATTTTGGTACGAAAATGTGAAAAGAAACTTAAGAGCGAAAAAAAAATGAAGACAAATTTGTTGGAATTTTTTTTTATATTTCTTTTTTGTGTTTTTTCACCCATGTTCGCCTTGTGCTTAGCGATATATATATAGAACAGATGTTTTGTTAAGCAAAGTGTTGTGGAAAATAAACTAGACAATAAAGAAAATATAAGAAAAATTGAAAAAAGCTATAAAAAAAGAAGAAAAATGAATTTCTCTTCAGAATTTTTTCTTTATTTCTTTTTTTTTTTTTGTTTATTTGATGGAAAATTAAATTTTCCTGAAGTAATCAAATAAATACGAATGATGCGAAAATTGTTTGTATAAATTTTCTCAACCATAATATATCAGTGTATTGTTTGTCTGTATTTGATTCGCAGCACAATGATGGGCGTTATGGGTCACCCAATATTATATGGGCCATTAAGTTAGGTCGTAAAGTAATCTGCTTTCGAGTGTATGCAGGTCATTTGTATTAGACACTCATTTACAGGGTGAATGTGTGCACATTCTATTTGGATATTATTGTTGATTGTTGTCATTTTCACATCATCCAGAACAGAAGTTGTCTCTTGTTTAAATGTTACATAAAGAGACTTATTTATTTCTGTTAAAAGGAAAGTGTTTTCATTATATGTCAGATAGAAAAATTAAATTGACTATAATTAAATGGCAAGTACGAAATATAGATTGTGATACCCTGTTGTGTGTATTATCAATCGACAACAAAAACACAAATCTCTAATATATAATACTAATTTTATCTTTTATTAATATTTTATATATAAATGTGATTCGTTTAAAAAGCTTCTTCATTTTAACACAAAATTGGCACATCATTCATAAGAATTAAGTTTCATCAGAAAGTAGATGACGTCGCCATAGACACTGACACCGACGCCACTATTAAAGAAAAAAATATAGAAGAACAAATGTGCTTATAACAAGCACACAAAAATTAGAACAGTAAAACGTAACGTTAGATCATTGTGACAGATACAAACGCCTTATGGCAGTAATATTCAGCCAAAAAAATAAAATAATAATAATAAATATAATAATAAAAAGCGGAAAAAATTAAATTATAAATGAAATATGACTACATCGTTTGTAATTAGTTCGTTTTGTTGAATGCCAAGTTACAAAAAAAAAAAAAACATATTTCATAAAATAAAAAAAAAAATCATGTCTCTATACGATAAACAAGAACAAAAAGAAAGAAAACAATAACCGCAAACGCAAATCGCCTTATAAAATTATAATCGAGTTTGATTTAAATCAAATAAAACGTTTCAATTTTCTCTACTCTTTATTATTTTCCCTTTTTGTTATTTTTTGACGGTTTTACTTTCTTATTCTATCGTTTTATACACGAATAAGGCACGTTTACTACACTAATAACAATTTTCTTTAATATTAAGCTATTTGTGTGCTTTTTTTCGCTTTAACTTATTCTTTTCTCATAAACAAACAAACGGATAAAAAATGTATAATAACGAAAGCGCACAGACTATGTATTGAAAAATCTAAACGAACGAAGGATTTTATTTTTTCGAAAGCACAACAGAGGAAAATATACAAGTTTTTAATAATGAAATTATAATAATAAACGATTATATATATGTATATATTTTATTTTACATTCAACTCTTATCGCTATAAGAATGGTTTTTAAAGTATTTATTTTGATTTTTTATTATGCTCGGTAGTTAAATGTTTAAAGTAAAGAAAAAAAAATTATGCAATTTCACATATGTTTTTCAAATGCATTCAAAGCACATCAACATGTAATTGCACATATATATGTAAAGCATTTTATTGCATTTATTAGATTAAAAATCGTTGTTATATTATATTAATTTTTATTTTATTTATTTCTTTTAACGATTTAAGTAAGAAATAAAAACTTTAAATAATTTTTTTTTGCACATGAATCAAATGAATAAAAGCACAGCAAGTAAAAAAATAAATAAATAAATAAGATAAAAGCATTAAAATATATAAACAAATATAGTAATAAAAATAATAATAATAATAATAATAATAATGAAAAATTATATAGTAAAGAAAAGTTAAGTAAAGTAGATAGCATGTTTTTTGGTTATCACTGCAATAAAAGGGCGAAGAGAATAACCAGCTACAATTGTATAACACGAGAAAATTTTCAAGCTTTTTTTTTTGTTTATTGTATTTTAATATAATTTTCCAAAAAAAAAAATGAACAAACATTTTAACATGCAATAAAGAAAGGAAAACAGACAAACATTTTTTAATATTTAAATAAAAAGAAATAAAAATTATGTTAAGGGTTGTCGCTTTTGCGTTTCGTTGTTAAATTTTTTTCTTTCTTTAAACGATGTAAATATACAAGAATTTTTGCTTGTTTCTTTTCTCATATTATAATCATTTTGTTTTTCTTCCCTCTTATCTTTTGTTGACTTTTTAAATAAGATAGAAAAGCAGCTAACCCACACAGAACAATTCGTTATTTTTTAATAAAATATTTATTTTTTGTGTATGGTTTCTCTTCTTTTTTTTTTTTGCTTAAGCGAATTATTATACTGTTGCATGGTGTTATTTTGCTATTTTAAAATGACATTATGACAATTGGAAAGCAAGACAAGAGGAAAGTTTAAATTTTTTTCATTTATTTATTTGCGATAAGAAAACGATTTTTAAACATGATATTAGTGTTGTTTTTTTATACCATTACCACATATTTTATATATTTATAAATATATACATATATGCAGATATATATTAGATCAGTCATAATTTATAAAAAAATAAACGATAAAGAGGCAAAATGCAAAAAAAAAATCAACATATCAGTGAGAAAAAAAATATCGCAAAAAACATCTGTCAAAGATGTGACATATATAAATTTATTTTTATATTTCTTTTACCGTTGACGTTGTCTTGTCGCTATATAAATTTATTTACTTATTTTCTCTTTCTCCCCATTTCATTACATACTTCTATAAAGTGTGCAATATATAAACATAAATATTTATAGAAAATAAAAGCGAAAAATATGAAATAAAAAAAATATATATATTTTCTATAAGAATAAAAGAAATACTGGCAATATCACTTGACACTTGACAAAACGAAGAGCTGTCAATATTGAAGTTTGAAATACTCATATGATACTTGAATGCCAATCTCATGAAATCGACATCGTCAATAAGATTAAAAATGAAAATAAATAATAATAATAATAAAAAAATAAAATAAAATGAAAAAAAGCATAAAAAAAGCACCAAGCAATGTCAATTGAATTTAAAGCGATATTAAAAGTGATTTTTTTGCTTCTAATATAAAACTGTTAGGGTGAATAAATGCATTAAACAAATAAAGTAAATATATTTTTTTCCCCCAATTTTTATTAATAATAATTTATTTTCTAGTGGTAATTATATTAAAATTAATTAATAGTTTTTAACATTCAATAAAATTAACTAATAATAATAACACAAAACCGTTTATTTAATTTTATTAATTATTTTTTACGTTCGTTCTGCTACTGTGTAATTATTTTCTTTTTTTCTTAATTTCTTTAAGAAATGTAATAATATTTTTATGCTTAGCAACAAAAATGTGAGAAAATATTTCCTTTTTCTTTTTGGTAAAAACCTAAGAGACAATTTTTAACAATAAAAGAAATTTATATACAATTTAAAAATGCGGTAAAATGTTAAATTTGTTGTTATTATTAAATATACAAGACATTGTAGTTGAGTCTGGGTGGATTATATAATATTGCTAGGCAGGCAGGCAGGATGGCAGGCAAACAGGCAGACAGGCGAGGTAGTTCAACCAAACAGTTACATACCACAATTCTATATAAAATGATTATTGTGTTGAATGTTAAAGATCACATTTAAAATGTATTATAACACTTTGTATAATATGATGAGCCCGTTTCCAAAAAATAAAATAAAAATATCATCAGCTATAGGATTAACATAGTTACATTTTAACACACAATTTGCACAGTTAAACGTTTGAAGTGGTTTTTTTTTATAATAGATTGTCGCTTTGCAGCTCACACACAAGCACAGATTCAAAAGAATCATTCTACTTTAGCTTCTTCTATTTATTATAATAATAATAATAATATTTTCAGTAAAATTATTTTTTTGTACCATTTCCACCCTATTTATAACCGAAAAATTATTTTTAACCAAAGTAAATGTTGATGTTAATATTATTAAGAAACGACATGAACAGTTTTATTTATTTATATTTTCACTTCGTCTACTTCAACTTTTGTGCCTTCAACTTAACATAATTTTGTTAAATTATTTTTACCCCGAGAACAGGCGGTTATTTTTTTTTTTCGTATTTATTTTACTTGTGAATGTTAAACAGAGTCATTATTTTTAATTAAAACAAGTTATAAAATTAAATTGCTTAGGTGTAGAAATGTACACAAAGTGATTTTATATAGTGATACAGTGATTTTGTATTGTAATCGTGACCACTATAGTCAATGTGTTATTGTCGCCGTAAGCGTCCTTTTTATTTTATTTTTTTGGTTGTAAGCGATCTAAACCACATAAACACATCATAAATCGAACATTACCCTGAACATTTATATTTATACATTTTTTCTACCCAATAATTTAACTATACCACTTGTAGGAATTTAAAACCATGAATATAAAAATAATTCTTACTTAAATTGTTTGCATGCAATAAAACGCTTAAATTTTAAAACCTTATTACTATTTTTATTTTTATTTTTAAATAACTGAAGACAGCAACGAAAAATTTCTTTCTTAACTTAATAATACTACAAGGAAAATTAATGTTGCAAATAATATGCTTTTATACTATTAAAGTTGTTCAACAAACAATAATTACAGAAAAGAAAAAAATTTGAGAAAAAGTAATAATAAAATAGTATTTTAACAATTATCCATCTTGTCTGTCCGTTATAATAATAAAAATAATAGTAATAATAATAATTATTATTATTATAATATTTATTTTGATGTTGAAACTATTTCAAATAAGAAATATCTAGTAGCAGCAGGAGTTATACCTTTGCATTGGTTTTACTAAAGAAATTTTATAAACGAAGACTTAACAAAGTTAAGGAAAAGACAGCAGCTCTTTTCCCAAAAAACTATTATAAGTTTGGTATTTGTTTTGTTTTTAACTTAACTACAGAAAACAACTTTCTTTTTTCACTTTACTCTTATTGAATTATACCGTTTTTCAATTAATAGTCCAGCATGTGCAACATGCAAGAACTTTTTAAATTATTTTCTACATTTTCCCTTTATATACATTTGTTACAAAAGAAACTGGGCAAAATAACCTTAACGAAGACATGAAATAAAACCGCAAAAACTAAAGTAATTTAAAATAACGAAAACATATTTCTTGTCGAAAAGTTACTTGGAAATACATTAACAATCTTTATTACAATACTCTTCAGTAATTAATTTAATTGAGTTAAATTATATTTTATACAATAATAATTCAATTAATATAACAATATCTTTTGATTTAATATTTTACCGTCAAAAGAAATTACGTTTTTAAATAAATTTTCACATTTTTATAGAATAATAAAATTTCATTAAGTAAAAAAAAAAAATCATTTTCTTGTATTGTTTTCCCTTGAATAATGATTATTATTATTATTATTTTTGCACAAGAGCTCAAGTACAGCAAATAATAAAAAAAAATGAATTTATTTTTGTTATTTCTCATTAAAATTAGAATTAAATTTGAGTGGGAAATTAAAGTATGGGAAATTTCACACCAAATCTAGCACGCATCAAATTCAACAAACAAAACAAAATTGCAAGTAAATGAAGAGGACTTATGCAGAAATATATATACATAAAATAAATAACACAAATTATAATAATACTAAAAAAAAACAAAAACAAAAAAAAAAAAAAATATCAAAACCGACCAACGATGTGGAATAATTTCAAATTCATTAAATTCCAAATAAATATACGAAAGCGTCAAGAGTCAAGTTCATAATGGACATAAATCAAATAAAAAACGACATGGTAGCAAAGAATAAAAAAAGACGAAAATTCTATCGTTGAATTGTATCAGGCATGAAAATAATATTAAAAAATGAAAAAAAGAAAAGGAAACGAAAGGAAAGAAAAGCGAAAAAATATAAATAAAAAGTAGAATGAAATGAAAATTCGTCTGCACGATGGGTACTTTTTTTTTTACTTTTTTTGTGGGTCTGATCTGATGGTGTGATGTTAGTGTGAAGATAATTTATTGGTTTCTCAACAAAAATACAGCAAATTCACAGCAACAGCAAATGGTTTTAGAGGGATGTAGGGCAAGATTTTCATTTTATTTATATTTATATATATATATTTTTTATATTTCATTTTACTCTTCTTAAATTTTATACTGTTCACCGTCTGCGTCTCCTTTCTTCCTTTATTTGCTTTTATTTTTTTTATCTTATATTATGAATAATATACCAAAAATAACAGAAGCAAATACCGGATGTCGATAAAAATAAAACATTGATAACAATTTCAGTTTAAATGAAAGAGATTTAAATAAATAAATGACGGAAAAATAAGCGACTTTAGAAATTCCATTGATAAGAAAAATGAGCGAATAATAAAAAAACAAAATAGAAAATTGTCATGAAAGATAATAAAAATTCTTGATGTTTACCAATTGATACTGATTTTATTATTATTCTTTTTATTCTATAATAATAGAAGCAAACGAAAATTTAATACAAATCTGTATAATTTGTGTATCGATTTGATAGCATTTAGCATGATTAAATTATTAAGCTTAATTAAATTGAATGATAAATCGAAATTTATCTTCTATAATTTTTTTTTCTTTTTAATAAGAAAATATTTTGTTGCTTTCAAATGTCTGAAATCAAATATTGAATGAAGGTAATTTTGAAGCATTGTTAATTTTCTTATCAAATCAATAATAAATAATAAATATTGAACGTTTATTGATATAAAGAATTGTCTTATTTTATTTGTCATTTAATATATTTTGGATAAATTGAATGCGAATGTTTCGGTTAAGATAGAGTGAAGAAAAATAAAAAATGTTTATGTTTTTTCTTTTTAGCAAAAAATGAAAATAAAAATAAATAAAAGTCACAAATGTTCGACACCATTGAGCAACGTATTTTCTCTTATTATTAAATACAACACATGATGTGCTTACCATGGTGGCAGAACTTATTTATTTTATATTTTTGTGTCCTTAATGCTTTCGTTACGGTTTTTTTTTTTTGGTCAGATCAGAAACTTATGTATACTGGTTTATGTAATAGACATTCAATTTTACACACATCGATTCTTATATTATAACTAAGTAACAAAAATTTTATGAAATCAATGTTTTGATATAAACTTGTCGTCTTATTATTATTATTATTAATAATATTTTTTCTTTTATTTTTGCCTTTTCTTTTATACATTTAATATTATATTTAGTATTGCGAATTGTATATAAAGTAACAAAGTTACAATAAATATATACCATCCTTTCATAAAAACCAATATTAAAGCAGCAAAACAGCAATAAATCATATAGTTTTTTCAGCAATTTCTTTATATCATTACAACAAATATCTGATAAATAAACATATAAAAATATTAAATAATTATAATAAAATTGCTTTTCTAGCAATAAATAAAGAATGTTTTAAAAATAAAATAATTATCTTATTTTAATTATCTAATCGCAAGTAATTAATATTCAAAACGAATCAACCCATATACTTTATTCTAGTATTTTATATATATTTATTTTTCGGTATTTTTTCAGCTTTTTGAAATACAAATTTATTTATTCAAACAAAACTAAAATTTAGATTAAAATCTAAACATGATTTAAGTTAATTAACCTCACATGACTAGTAATTGTCGTATTGTCATTTAATGTTTTATTAGTTAACATTTAATTCAAAAATAGTAGTTTCTACTATGGCATTCAATTCTATGGTTAAAGGTTTATTTTTATATCTTTATATCTTATTTTAGTACAAATTTAGCGGTAGCTAAATGGCTAGAATACACGCAGCAGCTAAAATAATACAATGACTAAATGAACATTATTTTCACTTTTGGGTTTGGTATTATATATATTATGAACATTTTCCCTTTTATAATAAAAATAGGGAGAAAAAATAAAGAATTATTAAAATGGTGTGTGGTGTTACTAAGAGAATCCTATTACGGTTTACCTGAGTAAAAGCACCCAACATCATCTTATTTGTATATAAGGTAACCATACAATAGACTTTACACATTAGCACGACCCCATACACCTTTAATACCTACCGCTGTTACTGTTCATCTCTATCATTTATTTTTGTATATTGTGCTCAAGATTTAACTAACATTCTTTGTATCTTTCACCACCTCGATTGCAACTTTACGCACAATTAAATGAAATTTGATATATGTTAATGTTCTAGGTTTTAATCTAATTAAACCATTAAATTTTCCTCAGTTCTAAATTCAATTAGAGACTTTCATTAAATGTTAATTAAGATTATTAAAACTGAATAAATTGGTTTTTATAACAGAATTTATTACAATAATGTCGTATTTATTTTTCATTTTCATTTTTAGATTCTTTTTCTTCTTCTTCATTTTTTCTTCTTTGTTTTGTTGGTTTCGTTGATTATAAAAAAACCCATTAATTTATTTTCCATTCTCTTAACAAGTGTTAGCAAATGTTGTTTTAAATAAATATTGTATTTAAACAGTTGAGGTAAAATCGTATTGCCACGTAAATAAACGTTCAGAAAAAAAAATTAGTAATAAAGACTAAGAAAAGCAACCGTCACCTGTGCACACAACACCAGCAGTCATTTTATTCATTTTTCAATGAAATGAACAAACAAAATTATACTTCACAAGTGCAAGAAAAAAAGAAAACCGAAATTAAAAACGAAATTAACAAAGCAAATAAATAATAATAAAAGCAAAAATGCGAAGAAATTTTTGATAAAACCAAAAATAAAAAGAAAAAAAATGCTATGTTCAATCCCTATTCATAAAAATGAATTATCTGATAAAAAAATAAAAATAAAATTACATGGTGGGAGGAAAATATTTACCAAATAATTAAGATTTATTGCCTTGATTAAAATTTTGAGCGTGATTAGACATACAAAAAAAATAAGAAAATAGAAGCAAAACTTTACCTTTCTTTAGTGCTTTGCTTGTGCAAAAAAAAAAGAATCCATAAAAAGATTTAAACAATTTCTTACGAAATCATTTGAAAGGTGTCATTAAAAGTCGGTGTTGTTTTTCCTGGGCGCATTTAACGCAACTAATGAAAACCCGTAAACAAATAAACAAAAAGATTATTATCAAAAGTTTTCTATTTTCCTTTTTTTTTATAACATCCTTTTTCATTTATTTAATTTTTGCTTTTGCTTATTTTAAATTTGCTGTCTTAATCTTAATAATACTTATCTTGTAGATTTGAACCAATTGTTTATTATTTTTCATTTTTTTTTTCCATATGATTTATTTTACTAATAAAAGCATTAACAAGTTAAATAATTTGCAAATAAAAATTCATACAAATATTACAAAAAAATAATAAAATAAATATTCAACAGCAAATAAAGAAAGTTGTTAGAAGTAAAGAGAAAAATATTCAAAACAAAAAAAAATAATAATCTGTAAATAAAAAACAAAAATGCTAAGAAATTATGGTTTTTTCGTAGCGTATTATACATTTATTCTTTATTTACCACGAATTATTGTTATTTATTTATTTATTTTGTTGCGAAAAAACGCTAAACGGCATAAACAAACAAAACGCAACAGACAAAACAGCGACAAATTAAATGACATAACCATGATGGCAGAAAAATTATTATTATTATTAAAATTAACGAAATAACGAAAAAAAAAAAATTCAATTAAATAAATGTTAAAAAAATGAAAATAAGCCAACAAGATAAAAATTCTTTTGTCATTTATTTTCCTTAAAAAAAAACACACACACACAAATAAAAAACGGACGACAATAAGCATGAAAAATGTTAATAAAAACAGCAGAAAAAAAATTCGATTCACTTAAAAGTGGATGAAAAACTAAAAGGGGAAAACATAAACACTTATTTCCTGTTTTTTTTTTTTGCTGTTAATCAGAATAACAATAATTTCCAAAAGAAAAAAAAATGTTATTAATTAGCAAATGTATTAATTTTAATATTTGACGTTAAATTTTTGTTTAATTATTTTGTACGTTCGTGATAAACTTTTATTTAGAAGGAAGGACAACGGTTGCCACGAGCTTTTTTTTTTACATTTTTGTTTGTATTTTTACTCCGTTTATCCTATTTATTTATTTATTAATAACCTTTTGTTATGTAACCTTTTTTTTTAATATTATTATTATGATTATTATTATGTTGATCATCTGGAAGTAAATAAAGCGTGTTTAAGAATGATGGACAAGACAAGGCATTTACGATAGGACACACAAGCATTACTGTATAACTCTTTTAACACAAAAAAAAAAAAAATTATAATAAATTTTAGATAAAATGTACATAAACGTAATGATGTATCTTCATTTAAAAATAATAAAGTATTTCTTCTCTATAATCAACATTTAACGGAGAGCGAAAATAACCTGGTTAAATTGAATTTAAAAAAAATGTATGTATCCAACGCAAAAGCATCAACAGAAAATGTGAACAAAAAAGAAAAAGAAGGAAAAAAAGTAACCCAACTCTACTATTGTTGCCTTAAGGGTAAAAGATGATGTTCCCTTCGTCAAAAAATGCCAAAACATTGCAAATGTTCGACAAGAATAAAAAATATATATAATATAATTTATACTTTGTTTTGATTAAAATTAAACTTTTTTTTTGTTTTCGTTTTCTCTCATTTGATATCGTTGTTATCATAAAAATTGTTTATTTAAACAGATTGTAAGTTTCGGTTGGATTTTTGCTTATTTTAATTTAATCCAGAAAATAGAGTTTTTCTTTTTTTTATTATTATTCGTTGTTTTTTATATTTAAAATTAGTAAAAAAGAAGAAAGTAAATATAATAAATTGTCTTCACTGTTAAACAACATTAATATTCTATTTTGCATTAAAGTAGTTTAAAAGCTTTGCATTTATTAAGCCTAAGGAATTTACTTTTGTTTTTATTTTGCTATTTCTTTTTGTTTTGTTTTCATAATAATATATAAATAATATTCAAATTGTAAATTACTATTACACTTACTTACTAAATGTATATATTTTAATTCAGATTAACACTTAAATTTATACATTTATATGCATAAGTTTTATTATTCTTATTCAAAATGATTATTATTCATATAAAATAAACTATAAAAATGTGTTATAATTAGAGTTTCAAAACGAATTTAAATATGTAATAAGTTTTCGCGAATAGTTGTATTCGATATCCAATAAAATGATCAAATTATTCGTAAAAAAAAATTCATCAACATTCTAAGATTCTTATTCACTTTTTAGTAAATCGGTATCCGACAGATACTTGTTAATTAATTATTTTATAACCGCGGTTACACATACTTTGGATTATTATAAACCTTAGTTATAATATTGATTTTTCTGTGGTTGTTAATAACAATATTAATTCAATGTGACAAGAAATGTCCATTAAAATTTAAATCAATTAATGTTGTAAGCTGTGGAACATTACTAATACCATATTTGTGTTATGTTAATTTTAATCTTTAGAAGTGTACCAATCAGAGACAAATTTAACGCTTAAGAGATATTAGTGTTTTTATTATAAAAAATACAGTACATTTTCTTAAAAATATACTTAATTAGTTATAAAGTGACCTTATAAAAGATAAGCATTTTTGTATCAAATAAGAAAAATCAACAATTTTTCGGTTACAAATTGTCAGGTAAGAAATCATTTATGTGAAGAAATTCATTGACTTTTATAGCCTCTAATTCGATTATTATTTTTTTGAATTTATCGATTTTGATTTATATTATTAGTGCTGCATTTAATGTGCTATTTCATCTGTAAAATTTATTGTTTACTTTTTTAATTAACTTGTTATTTCTTTTTTTTTTTGATCATATTTCATACAATTAGCTAATTTTATAATACTAATATGTTTCTTTGCCTTGATTCAACCATTATAATTGGCTAAACATATTAAATATTCGATAAAAACATATTCAACAATATTATCCGAGTCTTGCATAAGAAAACAACATTAAATATTTGTATATATATATATTAAATATGTACTTAATGTTTGTTTGCTTCTATGTTTGTTATTCATTAATTTCACGAAAATAAATAAAAAATATAAATATAATAATAATTTGCAAGATAATTTTCCATATAGCTAAACAAAATACAAAATAGGAAAAGAAAAATACAATATAGGAAAAATAGAAAACTTTTTTGACACTTTATATCAAAAAAAAAAAGAAAGAAACTTTTATAAACAAAATATAAAAGTTCAACTTCCTTCATTTAGTATTCTGTCAAGTGTATAATGCTTATTGAAGATAATTTTTATAAATTTTGATGTAAATAAATATTTCTATGAATAATGAATCTTTTTTTTTTTTTTTTTGTATTATTATTATTCACTCACTATATGCTTTTATTTGAATAAATAAATAAATAAATTATTTTCTAATTATTATATGATATGTTTTGTATCGTTGTTGTCATTATTATTATTATTTTTAGTTATAAATGTTTTGTTAGTTATGTTGTTTGATATTTAATGTTTATAGAAAGTTTAATAAATTGTTTAGAATAAAATTAAATTAAAAATAATTTTATTTTTTTTAAAGTGAAATATTATAATTATTATTTTATTTGTATACATATAATGTTTATTTATTTAATTTATGATTTTAATAGAAATTAAATTAGAATAAAATTTAAATAATTTAATTATATTTTGGTAAAAGTTTTGCTTTTTTTTTTTTTGGTTATGATATATTAAACTTAATGCTTTAACAAAAATTTATTTAATTAAACAGATCAAAATTGTTTTTGTTATTATTATTATGATTTATAATAGTAATAATAATAATAATAATAACGTATGTTCTTGGAAAATTTTGTTATTTTACAGCGAAATACCGCAATGCCAGTTCCAGTACTTGTTTACTTTTCTAAGCTGATATTTCGGTGATTAAAAGAAATTATAATAACGTTTGAATCTTAAATTTTACTTTCTACCTGTTTATAATCATATAAACACTAAAAAATAATGTGTTAAAAATTTATTACAAATTAAACCGCGATAATTATCAAATTCTTACTTTAAGAAATAAGTTTTAACTTTCAAACGATTATTGTTGAGATTTTTAAATTCCGTTATGTTATATATTGTAGAATTTTGTGGCTTTATTTAAAAACGTGCTATATACACGAGTATTTTACATAATATCACAAGTTATTATTTACCAATTAAAAAGTTAAACGAAGTACTTTGTATACCAGATAAAAACGTATTTATTTAAAGTGTTATTATTGCAAACAATTAAAATATTTTTAAATTCTAGGAAAAAAAGTTAATCTCTATTTTTCTCAGAATTATAAACATTTGTTCAAATTAATTTATTTTTGATAGTAAAAATACTGATATAAAAAAACGAAAATTGTGTTTAACTTTTTAAAAATTTAGTATCTAACAGGATAAAAAGTATTCAAAATAAAAACAAAAATTACTTGAAAACAGCAAAAAGAATTTTTTTTTGAAATATATGGTGACAGTATTAATTTCATAAATAACGATAAAGTGTAACTTTGTTCATTAAACCTATATAGATAAACACACATGATACATACTTAAAAAAAAAAGCAAAACGTTTTATCACCAAAAATTAATTTCAAAAACCAAAAAAAACTAAAACAATTTTTTGACCAAACAGAACAAATAAAAAGAAAGAAAAACCAACTGAAAATTATCCTTTGTCAGCAAAATTACAAAAACGTTAGTATTCCTGTCAGCAAACTATGCTACCTACACCTTCCCAACTCTAACTAATCCAATAAACATAACAAACAGTATCACCATTGTTTGCTATCTTTATTTATATGGACATAACTACTAAAGGAGCAGCTCATCCGTCCATTTAATACAATTTTTGTTACTTCTACTAGAAGCAAAATATTAATAATAAAAAAACAATCCAGATATTTGCATTTAAATGCAATTTTATTTAACTTGAGAAATACATTTCATTTTTGTTTTCCCCATGCACCTAAACTAGAACATTACATGCATTTTATTTTTATTCATATTTTCACTGGTGTTTCCATTCTTATTTGTTACCTTCATGGCACTATTTACCAAAAAAACACTAGAAAAAGTAAACGTAAAAAAACACACAGACATTAAATCTGAAAGCTCAAGTAAACTTAGTTAAACATTTTTTTTTTAATTTTTTTTTATAGCATTTTTATAGTTTTCACAATTTTTTTTATTCTTTATTCTTGTTGTTTCGTATGTAGTTTATCATCTGGTGGTAAGTGCTGATGATTTAAATAAAAAAAAAACTCAAGCGATATATAAGAGGTTATGTACTTTAAACATTTATAGATTTCTTTATCGTAAAAGCTTAAAAGTTTATTTTTTTTATTTATTTATTTTTGCCAAACATAAATGAAAATAAAAACTCAACTCCCATGCTTCATGTGTCCTTTTTTATATAAATTTTTTCGTTTTTAACTTATTTTAAAATTTAAATTTAAAATCAGAAAAAAATAAGTAATTTATACAAACAGCGAACCGATAATACGTTGTGTGTGGGTGATATGACAGCAGAAATAATAATAATGAGAGATGCAAAGAAGAAGAAAAAAGACTCCTCTTTGTTAGTCACGTTATATCCACAATCTTGTGGAGAAAATACCATTCCCAATATATAAATTATTATTATTATTTATATTAAACGATACTATTGCAATTTTTTATGATTATTTCTCATACTGTTTATCGCGAAATGAGGGTGGTTTATTTTTCACATTATTATTATTATTTTTCTTCTTTCTATCTTTTATATTTTATTACAAGAGAAGAGAAAAAAAAACAACACTGAAATAATTCTCCGTTCATCATATCTTCCCTAACAATACAAAATATAAATTACAATTTAAAAACTTCACTTCACTATTTTTATATTATTAACAGTTTTATGACACATATTCAATAGTCAATCTTCTTATAATACGATTTTCAGTCTTTTTTTTTTATTCTAGTTTTTCTATCATAATTTTATTATTCGCTTCACTTTAGTTTGTGTAAGTTTTTCCTCTGTTATATCGTTAATGCTTAAAGAATTTATATATAACGAGGATTTGCTAGATTTATGTTGTGCAAAATGACTTCAATTACAATTATAAAAATGGTGATGGCTATGAAACATTATTGTATAATATTAAAATCGATATAAATAAAAGCAAAAAAAAGTTAAATTAATATATATTTTTTATTAAGAATGGCAACTGTTAAGGGTGTTACAAACTAGGCTACAAAAAAAAAAATATTACGATGGATTAAAAACGTTTGTATGTTATCTTTTTTTTGTTTAATAATTATTTTTTATTAAATTGTTTATAATAGGGAATATAATCAGGAAGGAATTCTCTAAGGCTGCCTTTAATGTAACATAAGGTAAGAGTAATAAATAAAAATTGTGAAAAAATATATTTACTTTACCTAATTAAAGCTTAGCTAACAAACAGTAAAAGATAAGGCTTCTGTAACGTAATGTGTCCTTGTTACAATGTTGTCGTTTTAAATAAATTTAAAAAAAAAAAATTAAAATTATAAACACTTCACTTAATTTTTCTTTAATTTACTTTACTCAACCATAATTCACATTACATTTATTACTTATTTATTATTTTTATTATTTATTTTGTATCTAGAACTTTCTTTATTATAAATTCTATAATTTATTTTCTTTTCTTATTTTCATTAATTCTAATCACTGCATGTGACTGTATAATAAAATAAAATATAATTTATTATTTTGTATTTTGTTTAATATTGATGAAATTTAAATAAATAAATGTTCTTGTCACATGTCTCGGTACATGTTTTGTTATTTCGTTAGTGATATCTAATTTGTTTGGAATACTTTTAGGAAACAATAAATTCTATGGTCATTTAAAAAATACATTTTATTTTTCCATTACATAGAAAATGTATTAAAGAGAATGCGGATATAACAAGGATGCTGTCATCTGTTCTTTTTTTTTTCGCCAAATATCTTATTATTTATTAAACATAATGAAAAAAAATGAACAACAGATAGTCATCCAACAGTAAAATTACTTTAAAATACAAAAATAAATGGCTTAAAATTAACAATATGTATTTTAAATAATACAATTAATAAGCTTAAAATATACACAGTAAATCTCATTAATGACATTATTATTACAATCATAATTATTATTTTACAATTGCATAATGTATAATAAAAAATAATTTTTAATATATAAACAAAAAGAAAAGTAAAAATATATAAACGTGAAAATAAATAACAAAATTAACATATAATAAATTTATTAGTTCAAGTAATTAAGATAAATTTATGACACATTAAATAATAGACATAAAACCATTAACATTGCTATTATGTAATCTTTATCGAGTTAAGAGATTTATGGTGCTTTTACATTTATTCTCAGGATTTTTATATATAAAGTTTATAGAAAAGAAAACACACAAAAACGTTAAAAAAAAACAAAACAGCAAGGAAATTAAATAAATAAATAAACCGTATATACGTAACGAAAAAAAAACGTAAACGAAACTATCAAGTGTAAAAATAAAAACAACATTTAAGTAAAAATAACACCAGATACATTGTCCTTTGGTTGACCTAACTTGTATTCTGTCTTTATTTATATAATTACAATCGTACAGCGACTGATGTTAGTCACCATTTTCGTTGTAATATATTTTATTGTTTTTATATTCGCCACATGATCGTCTTCGTTAAGAAAAATATTAAAAAGAACAAATATAAATGTCACCTTAAGTATAATATTTTAACATAAATTAAATAATACAGGTGTACGGTGTAACGGTGTCTGTAATTAATGGAGTGTGGTTAAATTTGCGTTGCAATTAAATGTTTAACCTATTTAATGCATAATTAACAACAAACTCAACCTCAACAAAAAATAATACAAAAATCGTATTTTTCTCTTTCATTTTCTTACATTAACTAAGTATGTAAAATGTCAATGGGTGGTAAATATTTAACTAAGTTAACCGAAATATCTAAAGTAAAAAGAGTAAAGAAAAGCTACGGTACTGGAGAAAGTAGATTTTAAAGTACCAAACGTCAAAAAGTTAAATTAAAATAAGAAGTGGAGTAAAAATTTTATAAGATGGCAATAAAAAATTTAACAGCCAACCTCTTAAATAGCCAACGTTAATGTTAATCTTTTCGTTTTCATTTTTGCATTATATATTTTATTTTTTTTTTTTTGCTCTTGTTGCTGCTGGTTTGGTGTTAAAGATTTTCGCTGCTCCTTCCTCATTTTAAGTGTGTTTATTTCTTTTATGTAACAAAAGTGGCTGTTTGATTATTTTCCATTTTCTTTGTTTTTCTTATATATTTAATTTTTTCGTTTTTGTTTTTCTATTAAAATACAAAAGAAAAAAAAAAAGAAAACATTTAACGCAAATTTCCATTACATAAAATTATTTCATTGTTCATTCAACAAAAAAAAAGCATTAATTATCGTTAAAATAAATAAATATATATATTAAAAAGGAACAAAATAAACAAATGTGAGAAACGAAATAAGATTTCCGTTTTCTTAATATTTTCTTTTTTATAATGATTTAATTACTTTTTTTGTTTACTTTTTCATTTATCATTAAATTTTTTGTTAATTAATACAAAAGATATTCATTTAGATCACAGAAAATAATTAATAATTCATTTAGTAATGTTTTTTTTTTCTTTCGTTAATATATTATTTAGGAAGAAAAACAAATCAGGTAACTTTGTAAAAAATAAAATTTAAATTTACTGATAATTTCAATTCATTAAAAAAACAGTTAATTATTTATTAAATATTCAATTTAAATTTTTAATGCTAATATGTCGTAGAAATCAGAAGTTTTACTAGAATTTATTCTAACAATGCCAATAAAAGGAATAAAAGGTCTTATCGCTTATAAAATATTTGATCTAATTTTATCGAAACAAAATTAATACTGTCCATGTACTAAATATGTAATAAAAAAATCTCTTAAAAATTGCCTTTAGGCATTTTATATTGAATTTACAGAATACCATTTACAAGCCAATAGGCAACAACAAGTGGAAATAAATTAATAAATAAAAAATTATCAATTTAAACATTAAACGTTTGTAATTTAATTTTTTTTTTGTATATAATTATTTGCTAAATGCTTTAAAACATATAAATAATAAAAACAACCCGTCAAAATATTCATTGATTGATCCTTTTTCCATTTACACAATTATTTATTAATGTTTTTTTATAGGCAATAAATAAATAAATGCTTTCTCCCATAATTTATTCCATTTTATTTTTATTACTTTTACTTATTAGTATTGTACCGACAAACATTTCTTTTGTAAGAATGTACCCAAACAAAAAATTGTTTATTAGGGGAATAACATAAATAAATAAAAGCTAATTAATAAAACATTGAGAATTACTTAAATCTTAAACAAAAAAAAAATTGATAACTAAATAAATAAATAATCAACAAATAGATTAAAATTATTAAATTAAATTTTCTTATAAAAATTATTTTAAAAAATCAAAATATAAAAAAATGAAATGTCTGAACCACAAGGAAACGCAAGTTAAGTAAAGAAAATATTAGCTTAAAGAAGAAGAAAAAAATATACAAAATCATCAATTCACGAGAAGATTTTCTTCTTTTATAGCCTACTGTAGATATTTTTGCTATAAATAAGCAAAACAAATATATATTTATATGTATAGCATAAATACACAAAGGACAAAAAAAAAATAAAGAAAATATAATAAATAAATTATTAATATTCATCAAATTTTATACGCTGCTATCAACCAAAAAAAAAATAAATAAGTACAAAAAACTAAGGGTAGACAAAAAACTGAACAAAAAACAAAGTAAAAATCATAAGAAAAAATTTCCTCTGTGCTCGTTGCTTCTATCGTTTTTAAGAAGCAAAACAATGTTTTGGTCTAGAGAGCAAAACTTTTTTGAAGTTGTTGATTTTTTTTTGTGTCTTGTAGAAATAAACAAAATAAAAAAGAAAAACTTAAAGTGTTATTGTATTACACTATGCTTCATCTTCATGTTTTGCTTCTTCTTCGTCATATTTAGTTTGTGCTTTTTTCTGCGAAAAATATGCTTTTTATAAGTGTATTCTGCTTTTAACAATATTGTCATTTCTAAATGAGTAGTATCTATTCTATTTTATTATAGAATAGAAAAATGGTTGGAAATTAATGAGATTTTGTTGTTATGCAGAGAAATATAAAAGCATAAATATAAATCAGTATTGCAAAAGCTCTATTTAGTGGATCTGTATAATGCTATAAGTGTTTTTGTACAATTTTTAAATACAAATTGTATTAATTAAGTAATTAGTCAGTCTGTCTGTCAGTTATAACTTTTGTTAAATCTGTTGGCAGTATTATAACAACCATTCATTTAGAAAATAAGTATATCTATATATATATTACTTGCAAAATTAGAAAATTAAAGACTATAGCTTTAGCTTTTAAAGAGAATTTCAGTTGTATTCATATTACTTTTATAATAAATGGTATTTCTACTACAAATAGTTAATTTTAATCAAAATTTCACTAATAATTAAATAGAAATAATTAACAAATCCTTTATTGCAGTACATTTTCCAATCATAAATTTATTTTATAATTGTTTAACAATCAAAATACATAGTTTATGTTGTATCTATGGTAACAGTTAAGCCTTAATGATAACGTTATTAAACAATAACTGATATTTGATATTAACTAATCAATGACAGACTTTTAGAGAAAATTCCAAAAAAAATGTATATATATGAAATTTCAGTAAATAAATAATTATAGAAAAAGTTGGTTTTATCATTTTTTTGAGTGTTAAGCTGTTAATAAAATATTATTAATTAAAATAACTAAGGACAAATGTATGATATATCATTTGAGATTTAAGGAGTTATGCTACTTATTACTAATTCCTAGAATATTATTATTAAACTTGAAATAAAAATATTGATTAATTTTAAGAATCTATTTAATAACAATGTCTTCATACATAAAAATAAATATGTCCACTAATAAAAATTCCTTTTTTTATATATAAATGACTAAGAAAATACGATATACTCAATAAAATATAATTAAAATGCACTTATTACTGTCAATAAAAAGACTAAAGAAAAATACATTTCCAAGGGAAATTGATTTTACCAGGAAAATCAATTTTTAATTAGTTTTTTTTTTCTAATTAAAAACCATTTAGCCAACTTTTGCATGAGGCAGTAGTTATGTAAAACACTGAGTATATTTTGTAATCAAGTGAATCGAAACAATGAAGACGAAATAAACTAAAAAAAAAGACAATAATATACTAAGTTAATGTCACAATGCATTTAGTAGCTGCTTATGCAATAATAGTTTGAACGAAAAATTGCATAGGAAAACAAAACTGAATAAAAATAAATGAGACAAACAAAAGCCCGTAGTAAATTTCATTGTATCCTTAATTGACTTTCGATGCGATTCAGTACATTTTGATTCAACAACGACATACAAAAAAAAAATCAAATGACAATAGAAAAAACTCAAATGAAAAGTGAAACATTAAATAGTGAATCTTGTGTATGTTGGCTTTTTTGTGCAAAGGAGAACATACGAATATATATATATATATATATCTGGAACAATAAATGTTAGCAATTCGATGTTAAGTGCATAGAAGCATAATGTGCTTTGAAAACAAAACAACAATAATAAAAGCAAAATAAAAATTAAACATAAAAAAAGATATTTATAAAAAAAAAACAGAATCATCAACAACAATAACTAAAAGTTTATTTAAATAATAAAGAATAAAAATTAAAGCCGGAAGCTTGTTCCATTTGAACTATAATTGCTGATGGTGCAGCTGCAAAAAAAAAAACATAAAAGCTTTTGAAAGAAACACAAATTATCGTTAAAAAAATACATTATTGCTAAAAAATTGGTTTATTTTCATTAAGTTTTCCTCTATTTACTTGTTAATTTTCACACTTCTATACCTAGTTATCCGACTTTAGAAATTAAATTACCTAACTAAGCTTTTTTATGATGCTTTTTACACTATATTAATGTTAAAAAGAAAAATAATAAATATTTATTATTACTTTAGATTTAATTCATTCGTATATTTTTTATTAAACACAAATACAAATAGAGTTATAAAATTCAATTAAAATTCATTATTAAATTATTTCAATTGAAGTAAAAATCAATTTAATTGAATTCTTTTCAAATGCCCAACGAACAGCAGCAATTTAAAATACAAATAAAAGCAGCAGCAAAAAAACTGAATACAAAAAAGTATCAATTCAGTTAAAATGCTAAAAGCTAAATGAATTAAGTGAAATCAAATGAAAACAAATAATGGAAAAAAAAACATAAAGTAAAGTAAACTTATTCAAAGGAAAAAAAAAATTGAAAAAGAACAAACAAAGGGAAGCAAAAATAAAAAAAAAAATTGATCCCTGATACTATAATTTGTTATTTTATCTTAATTTAACGATAATGGGACACCAATCGGGAATTATCTGTTAATCTTTTCGCATCATCTTAATAATCCCATGCCAACACTATTATGTTTTACTATTTTCTTATTCACTTATCAGCACTTTTCACAATATTGCAATTTGTTACCGAGAAATTGGCTGCTGTTTTTTATTTTTTTCATTTTTATTATTCTACTCTGTTCGTTATTTTTTTTTTTTTGCTTTTCTTTTAGTATTTTCAACAGGCGCAAACAGGCACTTAAGATACTGTTTTGTGTGTAGGAAAGTAAAAATAATTTTTTTTTGTTGTTGTTTTTATTCCTTGTTTCTAGAAAAAAAATGAAAAAGAAAAGAAAGAAAATGATAATAATAATAATAAAAAAAATTATATATATATATAAAGTTATTCCGAGATAAATAAGTTTACTTTGTTGTTAAGCACGATAAACAATTTTTCTATCATTGTGTGCTATGTGTACCTTATCTACCTTATTTTCTTCTTTTCTTTTAAACGTAGTTTAGAATTTTCCGGCTTCGTTGTTTGCTTTATTATTTTTAATTTTCTGAAGTATATTTTCTTTTGCACTGAAAATAAATAATTTTTTTGTGCTTTCTCTTTTAGTTTCACAACGTCATGAAAAACAGCCCAGGTGGCAACTAGCTAATGAAGCACGCGCTGTAATTTGCACAAATACACACCTTGTACATACAGAAATATAAAACGAAAATGATTATGCAACGTTTAAAGATTCTTTCTGCTTGTTTTTAAAAAAAATAAATATATTTTTTCTTTTGGTTCGTGTCGTTTTTTAGCTGATTTTTTAAATTTTTGATCCCTGTGCGCTCGCCGAAATTTTTATTTTTAAGAAAAACGACACAAAAAATATGTTTTTTTCTCCTAACCATCCACAATAATGATAACAGAAAATGTTTTCTTTTTCTTTATTTTTGGTATTGTTTTTCATTTTTCACATTTTCTTGGCATTTTTATATTTCTTTTTACTTTTCCATCTGTTTTATGAATGTTTTTTCTTTTTTTTTTTCATAAATTTTTTGCCCTTGCAATTTGGACTACTTTAGACCATTTTACGTTGTTTTATGATTTTATTATTTTTATGTTATTTCTTTGTTTCGCCTTATCGCTGCGTTGTTTTTTAATAAAGAAAAAAAAATTAAGAACAAAAAAACAACAACAACTTACATTTGATCTTAGCGCTTGTAAAAGCATTTTCTACTCTCAAGGTACATTTAACAAAAGTTTTCTTTTTTCTTGTTTAAAAAAAGAAAAAAATATATATTTCCTCCTTAATCAGTTATTGGGTTGACGAAATTTTGTTAAAATTTTTGACGAAAAAGTTAAAAGTTTAAGATAAATCTAAGAGAATATACACTTTTATTAATATTAATTGAATATTCCCAGCGAAGCTTTTCTCTAAAAGATTTTCTAGAGCAAAAAAAAAAAAATTGAAGAAAATAAAATAAAAAAATTATTTATAAAATAATATGAAATATGAAACGAGGAAAAATAACAATTTCTTGATAAAAGAAACAGAAAAAAAACTTAGTAAAAATTTAATAAAATTTTTTGCATAATTTTTCTCCATGGTAATCTTTTCTTTTTGTTCATTTTTACTTAAAGAAAATAATTTAACAATTTATGTCTATTAATTTTTTTTTTATTTGATGTAATTTAATTCTTTATTAGCATATTTTCTTAGTTTCAGTGTCTCTTTGAATTTTAAGGAGACAAATTAGATTGTCTGTTTGCTTTTTAAATAAAGTATTACATGTGTCATCGTTTCTGATAAAGACGTTATACAATCTAAATATAATTGCAATTTTTTGACAAAATTAAGTGTATTAACGAGTTGATTACATTTTCCATATGACAAGCTTTATCTAATAATTATCAATTTTTAATTTTGCTTGGTAATATTCAAGCAAGTCACCACAATGACAAAAGAAAATTGTTAAATTCAAACACAAAAATCGTTTTTCACTGTAGATTAAAATTTTTTCGAATAAATATTTTAACTGGTAAGCCTATAAACTATCACTAACAACCATTTATTTATTTTATGGTTTTTAATCTTGTTAAGTGTCTAATTTTTATTTGCAATTCAAATAAATTTAAAAAAAAAATATTCCCATTTACACAAAACTGAGTACTTTTTGCTAGAAAATATATTAAAAAATATTTTATTGCTATTTATTTATTTATTTAATTAGTAAAACATAATGTTTATTATTATTTCTTGCTCCATATAGTTAATTATTTAAGAGAAAATCAAAAAAAAATTACATTCTTTAAGAAAAATAATAAAATTCAATTACTAAACAGATTTTTCTAATTTAATATTTTTTCGTTTCTAAAAGTAATAAAAAAAAATGATTTTCTTTTTTTCATTTTAATAAATTATTATTAAGCATAATTGGTAAAATAGGAAAAATAGAATGAATAAAAATTCCAAACAACAATAAAATAATGAAAAAATATGGAAAAGTTTTTAATTTACTTGCTTTGTAACTGATTTAATTAGAGAATTTTTTTTTTTTTTGTTTTTATGATTTTGATTTTTTATTCATACATTCTTTTTGTTTTATTAAATAATAAGAACAAAGAAATCTAAAATGAAATAAAAATTGTAAAAAAAAATCAACCAACCAACAACTAAATCCAATATTTGAGTTGTTGTTTTTTTTTTTTATATTTCTGTGTTTCTAAACAAATAAAAAACAATTTACTGACGGGAAAAAAACAACAAAAAACATAAATGAAACAATGCTATAAAAACTACTTGGCAAACAAGAAACTAAGTTAATGAACTTTTATTACTTTATTTAAAGAAACGAATGAACAATAAAGACAAAGCTTTAGAAATGCAAAATTAACTGAAATTAGTGGCATAAAATATTTATGTAACTTATGAAATAATTTCTTGTTTTTTAATCAAAAGAAAAAGAAAATCTTTTTAATCTATATAATAATAGGAATGAATTTTTAATTCGGTCAAATTTGCCAAAATTTAAGGCAAATTTGTTAACTTAATTTCGATAAAATAAAACACAAAATATTATAATCAATATCATAACCACGATCTATACGTTTCACCATTTAAATGCAGAAATTTTTATATAAAGAAATAATAAATTTTATGCATTTCCCTTAAAGATCCTTATTTATTATGAAACCTTAGATTTTAAAAGGAAATTTAAATGGAAATAATCAAACAACAAATATAATTATAATGAAACCTTACTGTCGATTAAGAAACATAAAGAAATATTTTTAAATCTTATTTGTTTCTTGATTTCCTTACATAAGTAACCTAAACAAAGTAAATGAAAAATTTAAATCAAAACCCTTAGAATAGGAAATATTTCTATACTTATTTAAAATTTGAATAAAATTTCATACAAATAAAAAATAATAATAATAAATAAATAAATACAATAAGTCTTTTGAATCATAACTGAGAAATAATTCATTAATAAGATGAAAAATTAAAAAGAAAAGAAAAAATAATGACCGTAAATTTAAATAAAATATTTATGAATTTTAGGATATTATTCTTTTCGGTTTTAAATGGAATAAATTAGGAAAAAATTTTGGTGATGGAAAGGATAACGTTTCTATTTTTCTTATGTTTTGATAAATTCCCTGTTTTTTTTTTTGCATAATTTTAATGTATGAATGTGTTATGGACAACTGACGGTAAATTATTAAACCATAAATAATGATAAAAAATCTTCAAAAAAAAGAAGAAAATTTTAAACCACTGATTTAACTAGTTAGTTACTGGTTATAGAAGGTAACTCGGTAGTGATTTAAATGTTATAATACTTTGACCTTTACATACGTGACCGTAAACTGTATCAATTGACTCCAAACATGTCAGTTAATCCCACTGATGGGACTTTATACGCTTAAGGCATTTTACATGATAAATAAGTAAAGAATAAAAAAAAACAACAGCACACCACACACAAAAATTTAATAATATTAAAAAGAAAGCAGAAAAAAAAATACTTAAAAAGACATTTTAAACAATCTATTCTCATATAATAATGAAAAATGAAGCCAAAAAGAAACAAAAAACCCTCCGAGAAGAATACCATCTAAAATATCAAAAAGGAATAAAAAAAAAAATAATAAATATTTTTTGAAGAAACTTTAAGCCAAGTTCATTGTCATTTTTGTCTTGAATTTTTTTTTTTTCATTTTTGTTGTTTTTAGCTTTTTATCTTTTCGGGTTATTTTTATTTATATATATTTTTTTTTTTTTTCATTTTATTTTTATATCATTTCTTAACTTTTCAATTTATATTTTATTTTATTTTATTTTTTTTTGTATTAAAAACTTCTTTATAAGAATTTATCCACATACATTTTTTTTTACAGATTTTTTTATTGTGTGTTACATAAACTCGATATAAGAAAATTGTTTTAAGAAAAACCTCAGAAAATATAAACTGGCCACCTTCATTGACACCTACTTATGATAAAGAAAAAAATAAATAAAATCTTCTTTTTTTTATTTTTCTGAAAAACAAAAATAATCCCTTTATACAGAGTTTCCTAGGCTCTTAAAATCATTTTAGTTTTTTTTTTCTACTTTTTTTAATCATTGCTAGCATAAAACCACTACACCAAAAGTAAAAAAAAAAACAGTAAAGGCAAGTTAAGTTTGTGGAAAAATGAAAAAAAAATAAATAAAGGAAATAAATGAAAATTAAGGCAAGGAACAAGTAAACACCGAAAATTATACACCAGCGAATTAATTCAATTTTGTCCTTTTTTTATATTTATTTTTGGCTTTTGTTGCTATCTTGTTGTTGCGAAGTTTCATTCTTATTTCGTTCAAAGTGTACACAACATTTACCAAAAAAAAAAAAAATATGTAGAAACTTAAAGGAAAAGAAAAACAAAAGAAAAATTAAAAGAAAAACCATTTAAAGAAAAGTATTTCTTTGCTTCTTTAAATGCTAAAAAATAAAAAATAAATAAAAACAAAACAAAAATAAATAAACTTTCGTTCTGTGCTTTTACTCTGTATTTTGTTTTGTAAATAAGTAAAAGAAAAATAAAACAGAAAAAACAGTCACCAGGGCACAAATGTTATTGCATCTCTAAAAGCTAATCCAACCGTTATTGAAATTTTTTTTTTTGTTTTCTTCTATTATTTTGCGGCAACCACACGCGTTCACAAAAGACACTTTAGCAATGATCTAATAAAAACACTTCGTCTAAATAACGAATAAAAAATAAAAGCTGTTTTTATAGAAAAAAAAATGTAACACAAACACACAGAAAGGCTTTTCCTTAAATAAATTTTTTTTTTTTTATTACTTTATGTTTCGATCATTAACTTGTGCATATCAACTGCCTTTTTTTCCGTATTGTTTTTTTTTTATTATTATTATTTATTCATTTAAATTTATTTATTATTTGTCTGTTGCTGGTTTCAAAAGTCTCAAATAATAATGTTTATATTCCGTCACTTCCAGATCTAATAAAAACCATATAAAAAATAAAAATAAATAAAACCAGATCACATACACGTTTATGTTGCAAAATAAAGAAAATTAAATACAAAAAAAAATAACAACTTCTATTTTTTGATTACAACAAACACCACCTCCTTTATAATGAATAAATTTCCTTTATTTACATCGTTTTTTATTTAATTTAATTTTATTTATTTTTTTTTTTTAATGGAGGGATTTAAAGCACACAGATCGCGTAATATAAACGGTTTTTTTTTTTGCAATTTTTTTCTCGTTTTTTATTAATAAAATAATTTTTTTTATCAAAAAAATTTCTTTATCAAGAACGATGTTATTACATCGAGGGATTTAACAAAACTGACTGAAGCTGTACTACGAAAAAAGTTTATTTTTTCCTATATACGAGATTTGGTGATCAACGGTATTTTGCACACAAAAAGAAATAAAGAAAAAAAATAAAAATTTAATAAAAAAATAAAAACATAAAATAAATAAAACAGCAACATAAAATACAGAAGCATAGTGCGCGGATGTTGTACTCACATACATGCCATCATAGACTGAGTATACAAAAGCTTACTGCCTGACTACTGTGCACAGTGGTGGCACTGCCATTTTTTTTATTGAGAGTGCCGTTTAACCATCATCGAAACAAAATTGTTCATTAATGAAAAACTTACATAATGTGAATCGACCCCAATATTATAGAGGGGTGATTTTGTTTCTATTTTTATTGTTTGTTTTTTTTTTTTGTACTTTTTGCACAGTATCGCTCTTATGCTAGAATATTATATGTTAGAAACGACAATTTTTTTACTTTGTATTTACTCAAAAGAGAAATTAGGAGAAAATTTTATTTCTTTAATGTTAAACGAAATACTTTTCATTTTCCTTTATTTTATTTTATTTTTTCGTTACATTGTTATTCTCGACTTGCTGTGCTGTTATTTAAGTGGGTTTTTTTTTTTTGTTAAGAGAAAATACGTATAAGTTCGCCACCCCTTCGCCAACAATAATAAAATAACGCGAATAAAAAATACTCAAAATTATTCAATTCAAGTGCAATTTTCATTTTAGTTATTTTCTTATTTGCACAGCAGGATCAGCAAGACAAAAAACAAGTAAAAAAAAATAATAACTGAAATAAAAATAAATAAATAAAGTTGAATTAAGTAAGAAGGCAAAGTATAACGGATATAAAGTAACAGATAAGGAAGAGAAATGATTTTTTTTTTGATAATTTTCTTAAGAAAAATTATAGCTTAAGTATATTGAAATAAAATAAAAAATTATTATACCAAAAAAACGGGAAGCAACTCCTTAAACGAACACGTGTTGATTTTATGTTTTTGAAACAAAAAATGACAACGAGAAGGATAAATAATGAAGAAACAATAGATTATTCAGAATTTCGTCCTTATTTAGATTAAACGATTCAAATAAAATAAAATTAAATTATTTACAAGAAAAAAATTTAATAATAATAATAAAAATGAGCTTATCTGATTTATTTCTGCGTTACATAATTTTTAATTATTTAAAATAACATTTAAGCTTTTTTACCAGGAAGAATATTTGTTATTAATTTTTTTTTTGTCAAGTAAAATCATAGTTTATTGTTAAAAGCACAAAGTAAAATAAAAAAATAAAAAGCGTTTATGTTAGCCCTGCCCTATCATTATCAAATGTTCTTTATGTTCGACCCGACTTTATGTAGAACTATATGTGATATAAGTCTTTTTATATGAAAGGACACAGAGCATAACACAAAATAAACTAAAAAATATATTTATATGAATAAAGTTCCTTTTTTCCAGTTTTTTTTTATCTGTTTATTATATTGGCATTGCTTCTCCTTTCCATTTTTCTATATTTTTTTTTTTTTTTCAATAACAATTTTTCTTCTTTCCTTTTTCGGTTATTTTTATGCTATCTTCATGTTGTAATATTATGATGCTATATGCTCTCTATTGTTATATAGTGTAAATATGTGATGAAAAGGGAATAGACACACTCCACAAAAATCATACAACATACTTGTCTACAGATTTTATTATGTGAATTTATTTATTAAGGAATAAAAGAGATTGTTTTTCTTTATTTATTTTTGCATGAAAAATAAAATTACTTGTTTTTCTTTTTGAATTTTTCAAGTACAATAAATAAGTGGAGAAAGGACCAAATATACAGTATTATAGTATAGTGACTAGAGGCAAGTGAAATTATATATATATACACAAAAAAAGCAGAAACAATAGAGAAAAATCATTATTTTCTAATAAAAACAAAACAAAAATGCTAAAACATGAGAAAAAATGTCACCAAGGAGTAATAATAGTTTTTTTTTTATTTATTTATTCTGCTTAGCTTATTAACTACAAAGGACATGCAGTATTTTATCAATTTTTTTATAACAGAAAAAATAAACATCAATGATGATCATGTCAACAATATCATTGCGCGGACAATGAGTGATTCATATGAAAACATAAAAACTAAACTAAGCAAAAGCACAGAATTTTTATTAAAAATAAATAATTTTAATAACATTTTCCAAGAAACATCTCAGTTACTCAGTACAGAGCGTTAGTGAAATTCATTCAACGTTTAAATTATTTATTCATTATTCAATTTTTAACAAGAAAATAAAAAATAAACACAACTCATAAATGTTTTTAATTTTTCTATTCACTACTAAATATGTAAAAAATAAATTATTCTTTTGAGCGTAAAGTGAAAACATAATTTTAAAAATGAAAATACACACAAAAATTTATTCTCGTTAATATTCTTTGATTTTTGCAAGTATATGTTATTTAATCAAAAAAAAGTTATATACGTAATAACAATAAGTTTTGACTTTTTAATTACAATTTTATATTTAATTAATTAAATTTGTTTTCACTCTTTCTCTTGTGTGGTTATTAATTATTCATAATAATTTTATTACATTTTTAACTTTTATATTTTGTGAATAATTTATTTGCGTTTAAAATTATTATTTAATATTTTTTTTTTTACTTCGGCTGACTGCTTTTTATTAATTTATATGATGGTTTTCCAGTTGTTTAGTAAGTTATGTGTTCTGAAAATTAAACAATTCTGAATGATAATTTCAATTTATAAGAAATAATATTCAAAAATTCATTCGACTTAACATAATTATTAACTTTAATTATGCTTCATTAAATCTTTTTAATTGTTGTTTCGTTTTAAAACCCTGTTAAATGTTAAGTAATTAAATAACTAATAGATAATAATAGTATTCTTAATAATATACACATTATAAAGCAATTAGAAATCGATTTTATTTTTCATAATAGGAATAAAGTTTACTTGTATGCTTTCCATGCTTTTCTTATTGCAAACAGATCCCACTTTATGTCTCTAATTATATCGAATATATCTATAACATATTGATCTATAAAACGAATAATTATTAATACCGCACAAAATTTAAATTCTGTTTTTACCACAATCAACACAAATTCATCCTCTGGTGTAATTAACATAGGACATACAGTTTAAATGTTGATTTAAAAAAAATATATATATGCTTGCACCCTTGAGATCCATCGCTGAAATTGAATGTTAATATTTTTTTTATCTGGTTACAAGGTAATCATTAAAAACTCAAAAAGCATATTTTTTATATTGGTATGTGTTATCTTTGTATTATTTTTTTTTTGTATTATTTTTTGTTTTGTAATACCCTGTCAGTTAAGAAAATTCAAGGAAACATGAAAAAACTCGTCTTACCTTCATTTTTATTTCGTGTATTTCGCTGTTCTAAACAAACAGCATGATCGTATCTATTCATAATAATACCAGAAATATTATTCGGGATGTAAGATTATAAAAGAATAAAATACAAAAATAATAAAAAAATAAATAAATAAAATATTTTTAAAAAAAAAAAAAAAGCACCGAATAACAAAACATTGAAAAAAGCAGCAACCAACAAAAAAAAATTCATATTTGACATTTATTTATTCAACTTTATTTCGCCGTATTAAATTGGACAAAAGATGTATTATTATTAAGAATATTATAATTATTATAATCAGAAAAATGTTTATAAATAACGAAAAAAAAAAATAAATAAATAAAATTCTTTCACAATATTGTATTTTTCATAATAATAAAAATATTATTTTATTATTATTTTCATTTTTTTTTTTTTGTTCATAAATATGTTTGACCAAAACGTTGTCAGAATTCAGTGTGTTTTTATTTCTAGATTTTTTTCCCTTACACAGAATATCCACATAATATCGTTACATATTTTTCTTCTTTTTTTTGGTATTTTCTTTTCTCCTACTTTTCCTTTATTATGGTTTTTTTTTACTTGATTAAAACCACACAAAACACACTCTAATAAAAATATTATGATTTAATAATAATAAATTTTATATAAAAAAACATTAGATAATATTTATTCTTAACTATAATACAGAATTGTATATATATATATAAATATTTTTTACACAGTTAAATAAAAGACAATACTAGAGAAATTAAATTAAAAATAATAATATTAAAAACGAAAATATATCAATTTTAATTTTTTGTATAAATTTGTGTAATAATGTTTTTATTTTTTCTGTTTATCTGTTTATTTTTATTATTATTATTATTATTTTATAATTTTTATATCGTTTTTAAATTGTTAAATAAATAAATAAAATATTTATTCCGTAATAATATTAAAGCAGCAGTAGCAATAGCAGAAAAAAAGTACAAATAACGACCAACCTACGAAAAAAATGAAAAGAAAAGAAAACGAAAAAAACTGAATAAAAATAGCCGAGTGAATACAGTAGAAGAATGATAAAGAAAATAAAAGAATTTTCCATGTTAAGGTATTTTTATATTAATATTAATAAAATCAAAAGAATGACGAGAAAAAAAAAACTACAAAAATAAACTAAAGTCCTGCAAAAAAGCGAATAATAATAATAATAATAATAATAATAAATGCGATCGAAAGTGGAAAAAAAACCGTCTCAACTTCTATATCATTTTCTAATCGAAAAACTATCATCTTTGGATCTTTGACTTTTCTTCAAACTGCCTAGGCTGGACCTGGGTTGGTATAATACATAATTTATTATCAGCTTGGGTCCGGTATGATTATTTGTTTGTCCATTTTTATATGACAAATCTACACACACAAAATGGTAAAAAAATCTTTATTTTCTTCTTTAAATAATATTTTTTTTCCCTGTTTTGAGTCGAGATCTTTTCCTTTTTTTGTTGGCTTTTTTCTATTCTTTATCATTCTTATCGATGGCTATTTTTGTCTTCTTCCTCTATTTTCACTTATTAGAATTTTTTTTCTCATCATTGAATTCATTTCTATCATACAAAGTAAATAGTTTTTGAAGGAAAAAGAAAATAAAATAAAATTAGATATATAGAAATATTCAAGGATGGTCGTTTGATGATGACGACGGTCATTTCATTTTTCACACACTTAAACAAATTAATAATTTTTTTTCTATTTTCTTTTCTCGTTTATTCCACTTTACATTTTTTTTTTTTTGTTTGCATACATATTACCAGTCAAATTTGGTTTTTAAATAAGTTAGAATTCTTTATTTGCTAAAGCATGAGTGGATTTTTTTTTTTTCATTTTATTTATATGTAAATTAGCGTATCTGACTGTTGATGATGATTCAATTGTTGTTGCTAGTTTTGCAAGTGGAGACGCCTGGTACAAAGTTGTTTTGATTTTTTTTTTATATATTTATTTGGTTCTTTATATGTGTCACAGTTTGCTTAAAATAAAAATTCAAACTCAACCCCACTCTGATCACTTGTAATTATAGTGTTACATAAAAACTGTTACTCTCTTGTTTCCTGTTTTTAAAGAGCTTTTCTCTTAAAAACGCTCTACTCTCACAACTCCCACTTCTAATAATGAAATAATAAAGAAAATATTACGAGTAAAATATATTTGTTTACCTTTATTTCTCCTTATTATTTCAGTTTACTGGCAATATTCATCATTTGTATACAAACCAAAAAAATAAAACTGATCATTATTATTAAATCTCTTTAATAGAATATTGATGGCAGAATTAACAAACATAAAAAAAATACCGGAAAATACTACTTAAATCCATAATTATATTTTGTTTTGTTCTTTTTTTTTTCTTTCAATTTTGTGTTTTCCTATTTTGTTCTTTAGAAAATATCTGACTTAAAATAAGATAAATGTCGTACTTTTGATTGATCGAAACTTATTTTCACTGACTAGTCATATTATATAAATTATTTATAATAAAATATATACAAGCATATTTCAACATAATATGTGTCCTGTTCAAAAGTAAGCATAATAATAACAACAATAACCAAAAAAAAAGGTTAATTTATCCAATATACAATTTCTCATTGATTACCTAAGGGATTTATCTATTTAAATTATAGGAAATTCGTTGAATCATATTTTTTTTTACATTTTTTGTTTACTATAGTCATAAAAAAAACAGCACAAGATATTTAACTGATTATTAATATAACTTCAAATTACATCAACAAGTTGTTATATAGATTAAATAAAGAAAGACAAAACAATAGGGGAGAAGAGCTTAAAAAATAAAAAATACAAAAAATTAAAACACAAATTTAAAACACGAAATTCCGTCAATATTATTTACAAAAGAGTAAAAAAGGTTAAAAATTAATTAGATAAAAAAAAAAAAAAATTAGAAAATGTAAAAACAATTAAATCTGTATAAAACACTTAATTACGTTAAAATTATTCTTTTTTATTTATTTAGAACAATATATATAAGTATATACGTAAATTTATTACTTACAGAATAACAGACAGTAAAAAAAAGAAAAAACAACACACAACATTTTAAGCTTTTTAAGCCTATCAAATGTAACATGAATAAAAGAATAAAATTCATTTCGAATAGAGACAAAATTTCTTTTTTCTAAAAATACACAACAAGACCATAACAAACAAGCAATAAAAGGTCAAAATGGTTGTTAGATAATTAAAAAACCAAAACAAAAAATGCTAAATATACTTAAAAGCTTTAAAATGAAAATAATACCAATAGACAGTTGCAATTTTCATTTAGGATTAATAATAATTTACTTATAATGGTGTCACAAGTATTAATGAAGTAAATAATCACTATTTTTTAACTATATAATTCGCTTAAAGTAGCAGCATTATAATAATAAATAATAATTTATTTCTATAAATATACGAGTATGTGATTAAATAAAAAAAATATGAAATTTTATTCTAAAGAAAAGCACATGAAATACCAGAGCGAAAAAAAAAATTAAATAAAAATATTCATGAACAAAAAAAAAACCTATAAACTATTAAACCGGCATAAATTCCGCGTAGAAAATTTCTCATAAAAAAAATTATTAAGCACCAAAAAGCACAAAAGAAAATTAATAAAATCATTTAAGTGATGTTATTTAGGAGGCTTTATTTTATGAAACTAATTTTTATAGCGTTGGTCATCAAATATAAAAACTAAAAATTTAATAAAAATGGGAAAAAAAAATTTTCTTGTTCTTTATTTTTATGGTTTTATCAAAATTTGTGACAGAAATGAAGCGACAATAAAAAAATGAAAAAAAAAAAAATAAATAGAAAGAAAAATATCACCGTTTGAATATTTATAATAGAAAAGCTACACGCCCAGGATAAACACACCTCGTCTAAAGTTTTTGCACAGTTTTTTTTTTATACTTTACTTTACTTAGCATTACTTTATGTTCGTTATTTTGTTTTGTTTTTTTTTTATTTATTTTCTGTTGCTTCAAAGCTATTTTAATTTGCACACCCGTCAGCTTAGTCTTTTTATTTTAGTTTATTTTTAATGCAATAAAAGGCAATAATGAAAAAACACTCAGTTGATACCCAAGTTGTGTATGTTTTTTTTTTTTTTTGATGTTGTTGCGCCTTGTTGTTGGTCTTTTTTATTTATTTTTAGCAAACAATAAAATAAAACAATAAAGTGATGGCATTCGAGTGACAGACTAAAATGTATTTAAAAATAATATATATATATATATATATATATATATATATATATATATATATATATATATATATATATATATGTACATAAATAAAAAATAATAACTAAAGAAAGCTGAGTAAAAAATAAAAAAAAAAGTTTTTACATCATGACAAATTTCAAACAATAGCGACCGGAATTAGAATTACAATTGTGTGTATGAAGTGAGATTTGCAAAAATAGAAGAATAAAATAATAATACGAAAAGTGGTCTAACCGTAGCGTTCATTGTATTACTGATAAAAAATAGCAAGCTTTAGCTGTTTTTTTTTTGTAGATTTTTATAGAATAAACTGAAATGAGCTTTATTTAACAAAAAAAAAAATAAATAAATAAAAGAAAGAATTGGAATGAGCTAGCACGAGCATTTCGGTCTTTTTAGTATTTGGTTTATATACTGTTGATAGGTGTGATAGTTACGAATACGGTTACGGTTTCATGAAATTGCATTTACTCAAAAGTAAAGTAACGCGATCACTGCACTTCACATAGGATGGTTTTATTTTTTAATTTTATTTTACTTTAACACCGGAATAATAAGTATATAGACTCTGACTGTGGTAAAGTGAAAGGCGACATTACACTCAACCAAAACAAAAATAGAAAAAAAGCTGTAAAAATTAAACAAAAAAGCTATAATAAAAGCCTTCTCGTTGAAATGTGACGCGGTGTCGAGATTTATTTACTTTTGCATTTACATTTTATGTACTCTATATGTACTATTTATAAACATTTATTATATTTTTTTTCTTTATGTTGGAAAGCATAACAACGATGAAATAAATAAAATAAAATAAAATTATTAACTAAAGTACAGTGTGGTGTACTATAGTTTGTTATAATATAATTCTGTGGTGATAATTTTTTAACACCCCATTTTACTTTAGGTTTTACTTTTGTTTTGTATTTTTATTTCTATTTTAGTTTATTATTTTTATTTATTTAATTTTTTTTTGTTTGTTTCTCTTGTGAGCTTTCTTTTTTTCTATTATTTTTTCTTAACTATTTTTATTTTTCCTTTTTTATCAGTTTTTCATAGATACCATATATTGTAATAGAGCCGCATGCTTTGTGCTGTTAACATACTTCACCAAGATTATTATATAAAAAATGACAAAGTGGTTCGTAATATTATATTTTTTATTTAAAAAATAAATTCTTTTTTCTTTTAACCAAACTCACGCTTTTTTATACCTTTTGTCTTTTATTGGCTCGTGCCTCATATCTTTATATCGTTTAACCAAAAAAAGAAAAAAAAATATGTATTAAAATGCTCACCTAGGAAGAAATAGAATTTCTGCTTTTATGAAAGTCTAACGAAGAATTATTAAAGGTGATCATGAGAATGTATAAAGAAAACTAATAAATATTAAAAGTTGTGTTTGCCTACATTTACCGGATAAAATGTTTGTTGTTGTTTGTGTCTTTTTGTTTAAATTAATGCTAAATTGTGAAACTTTATTAAAAGTGTGCTTGTTTCTTTTTTTTCTATGTATACTTACTTAATAATAGTTGAAGTGAAACACACTGTTATAAATAAAACAAATAGAAAAAAGCACATATATAAAAATAGAAGTAAGACTGAGATTTACTGTATTTTTGCTATACAGAAAAATCTCTTAGCGCAACGTAGAAACAGAATTGAATTCCAAAGCATTTCTGTTCAGAACTGTAAACAAAGTATTCCCAAAAAAAAAAGCAAAAAAAGCTCTAAAAACAGAAAGTAAAGAAAAAAAAATATATTTAATATTTATTTTTTTTCTTTTTCACTTTTTACCCAAACAATAATAAAGCCATGTAAAACAATATATACGCGGCAGGCAAACCAAGAGATAAAATTCTTTGTTTGTTTTTTGCAGAAAATATAATTCTTGTTTTATCGCTTTGTCTTTATATAAAATGTTTTTCGTTTTATTTATTTTATTTTATTTTATTTTTTTTTATTCTGTCCGTTTCTATGTTTAACAGTCTGGTACCCTTTGTTAACAGCCAACAATCTAAAGGGCAATTCAACAACGTTACTTCCAACGACAAAACATAAAAAAAAAATGTAGATATATTTTATATTTTCTTTTGCACTGTAAAATTCAAGCACTGTTGCTAGTGTTGAGTAATTAAAAGCTTTTTGTATAATGAAATTTCATTGATGTTTTACTGCATAAACGTTTTTTTTGGTTTTTTTGGTTAAAACGTCATTATAAATAGACAGCAATAATCAATATACTTTTCACTGATTGCTTTAAATTCCATAAAGAATTCACCCGGAATGTAAAAAAGAAAAATCAACAATAAATTTTAAGCAACTAGAATCGAAATGAATAAAGATAAAAAAAAAGTTTCTTATATGAATCGTAGTGCTTTTTCAATCTATGTTTGAATTATTTCAACTCCCCATGAACATTAAAAATAAATATGCTCAACCGAGTTTTCGTTGAAGTTTTCTGTAGGTTATTTTTTGAAGCTTTTTACTTTATTTTATTTTTAATTTATTGTTTTTTGTATTTTATTCTTTTAATTATTATGATTATTTTTATGATGATTATTAATATTATTTAATTTTCTCTTTAGATTATTAACTATGAATACCAAATTTACCAAAAATAATAATCATTATTAAATAGCTATTAAACATTAAATTAAATGAAAAAAAAATAACATTCTGTTTAATTATGTTTGTTTTATTTTCTATAAAAAAGCAGCAAATATTATTTATTTTTTTAAATCCACAATAAAAAAAAATAAAAACAGAAATATAATAAATAATATATGAATAATCAAGTAAACTATTGATATAAATAAAACAACTAAAAAAAAAACATAAATAAATAATTTTTTAAATACAAAAATCACACAATTACTTGTTGTTTTATTTTATTTATTTTATTTCTGCTATAAATATTTATTTTTTTTTAATTTGTAGCCCGTGGTATTTATTTAATAATATAGTTGTGTTAAAGCGGTAACACTGCTATGCTGTAAACAAAAAAAAATGTAAAAAATAAATAAATATGAATAATTATAATAAAACAACTAAATACATTAAGCATTAAATTTATTATGATATAAATTATGATTTTTCTCGCATTTTTATAAACAGTTTTTTTTTTTTCATTAAATAATAATTCAAAAAAAAAAAATATACAACGAAAATAAACCACAGCGTTAATAACTATAGAAGCTTTGCTTAATTATCAATGAATGCAATGAATATTAAACATTTTAATATAAAAATTAAAATTCGCTACATTTCCAGGTACTCTATACTTGTAAGCACAAGTTTTAACGTAATAAATTAATTATTAAAGTAAATTAACATTTTTTTTTTTCATTAGTATAATTTCCAATAATCAATCCAGTAAAATTATTTCACAATTATTTAGTCTATTTTTACATGAGTTTTATTTAAACAAAAAAAAACTACTTTTTTCTGCTTAATTAATACATTTATGAATTGTGTACTTCAGCTATTGATTTATTTTTTTCAATTTGTGGTTGATTATTTGCAATTTGAATTTAATTTAAAATAAAAAAAATATAATAATAATAAATTCATTTCACTTATTTTAATGATATAAAATTAATAAAGCAAGAAAATCATACAGAATAAAGTTAATAATTTTATTTTATATTTTATTAGTAACAGAAATAATGCATTGGAAATTTATTTTCGCTTTTTTTTTATTATTTTACATAAAGATCTTGTTTTCACTGATAGTTGTAAAATTATGGAAGCGTTAAATGGTTAAATGTGTTGAAAGCAGATGTTTCAAATACAATTACATAAAATTCTATCCGAGAAGTTGTGTCTAAAACTTTATTCTAAAGAAGAAAAGAGCGTCAAATAAAATTGGTACGTTAAGTCTATGTACATATATAACGGAATGTTGTAATTAGTCTTATCAGCTAATAATCTAAAACACAAAATATTAAATAAATGGGAAAAATTCCACAAAAGCTTAATAAATCAACAAATCAAGTTAACCACAGAAAAGTATGTTTAATCCCTTAAATAAAGTTTAAAAAATAAAAATAATAATAAAAAATCGTAAGCGCACTGCTGGAAACAAAGTATAAAAACTGTTTCACAGTAAATTTCCTTTTCTTTTTGTTTAAGTATTTCACTACTTTTTTATACTGTTTAATTGAGCTTTAGAAAATTAAATAATAATTAAGTTAGTTTTAAGTAAAGTTTCTTATAATTGTTTTGTATCTAGATGCTAAAGTGTTACTGCTTTTAGGTGTTTATTCTTATTATTATTTTCTTTGTGTAATTCTATTGCAGTTTTAACGCTTTTTTATAATTTTCTTATATATATATTTCGTTCTACATTCATTATTTAGTGTCACGGATGTAATTTATTAATGAGATATCATTAATTATACTTCCTTTCTATTCTATTCTTTTCATTTTATGCAGCTTAAACTATTCAGTTTGTTCATTTCATTAAAAATTAAGATTAAATTACATAAATAATTTAATGTGATAATATTAATAATATACTAACAAAAGCACTTTATATAACTCGTTCATATGCATTTAATAAAATTCATTTGATCAACAACAACGATATCAAAAATCATTAAACTATTAAATAATTTTAACAAAATTAAACATATGTAGTTTAATAAAGAGTAAAACAAAACATAAAAATGAACTTTAAAATCCCTATTATATAATTTTTAATAAAAATGCAAACTAATAAACAAGCTTATAAATGGGTTACAATAAAAAAAAAAAACCAAAAACAAACAGAATTAAATAAATAAAAGATGAAGTACAAAAAAGAAAAAACCATTCAACCAACCAAAAGTCAAACATTTATATATGGTTTTAGTTTAGTGGTTTCATTTCACAAAAGTTTAACTAATTAAAATTTATTTGCAACATAAAATAAAAATATTAATTTAAATTAAATAAAATTCACAGCATAAAAGCATAGCAGCATACAAAAAAAATACTAATAATAATAAAAATAAACGAAAAACTATAATTTTATTTAAATAACTTGTGTTTTTTTTTTTTGCTTTGCTATTTAAGTGAATAAAACACTGGTTATTGCTACTTAAAGCTTTTAAGCTTTGTTCAATTTACACTACTCTAACTTTAGTAAATTTTCTTTTTTGTTACTTTCTATTATTTGTAGGTATTATTATTTTTTTTTATTCAAATAAAAATAAATAATGAAAATGCAATTAATGATAATTAAATTTTATATGATAGTAATTTTTATATTATTTTCTTTTTTTTAAATTAATAAATTAAATAAATTTATCGACAATGTACAGCGCAACTGCATTGTATTTATGAATTATTTAATATTCTAGGTAAATTTTATACAATTAAAATTTATTCATTTTATTCATTTATTATTATATATTTACATATATAATATATAATTAAATTCAAATTTTATAAATTATTTACACATTTAATAAATTTATTTCATATAAATTTTCTTCTTTTTTTTTGTAATTCAATAAATGCTGAAACTGAAACATATGCGTATAATTTTTTATTCTTTTTGATGCCTGTCGATGTGAAAAGATCTCTAACTGGTAATACTCAGTCCAAACTTTAGGCACATTAAAAAGTTTGATAATTTGTAGAGAAAATAAAACTCTATACTGCATAATTTAGCATGTGAATCACCTACTGTGCAATTAACATTCATATTAAACTAAAAAAAATTAATTAGATAATATAAATATTTTTATTAATTTTAATACTTTTAGGGAGATTTATTTTCGTTATTACTTTGAATTTTAATTCAATAATTTCACATGGAATTTAATTTAATTTTTTAAATAACTATACAATTGGTTTGGCAGGAAAGGTGGCTTTAGTAAATTTGAATAATTCTTTTAAAAATATTTAATAATATATTTATGCTTTTAATTTTGTTACATAGAATTAAATATATTTAATCAACTTTTCTTTTAAACTGCAAATAATAAAAAAAATATTAAAACATTTTAACAACAAATATTACCTGTTTAATACTAAAAAATATCTTAAAACATTAATCTTCGAGAAAAAAAAGTTTTAAAAAGAGAATTTTTCTAATTATTCCAAATAAAAATAATAAATAATAATTAATTTTCCATTTACATTTTTACTTTATTTTATTATTATTCCTACAAATTTAAAATAAACGTCAAGGATTAAATAAGCCAAATAGAAAACTTTCGCCAAAAACTATAATAATAAATTTAAATAAAATTTATTATTGTGTAAAGCAAACTATAACTCAAAAAATAAAAACTAAAAACGAGGGATAATTCAAGTGAAAAAAAAAAGAATTTATACGAAAAACGACAAAAAAAAAACTTCTGTAAAGTCAAATAGGATTATTATCGTATTAGAAAAGTAAAAATATTTTATTTTCTTCCACTATAGAATCCAGTTTTATATAGTTTTTTTTTTTGGAAAAATAAAAATAAAAGAAAAGAAAAAAAACCCAAACTTTTCATTCTCATGAAATAATATTTCAAGTTTAAAGTCTAAACAAATCTTTATTCGTATGTTAAATGGGACAACATAAAATTTATATAACTCAAAAAAAAAAAGAAAAAAGAAAATACTCAACACGGTCACACGTATTGTCAACCTTCTATTAAAATTTAATTTTTATTTCCTTTTTTTTTTAACTGAAATAAAAGCAAAAAAGAAAAAACCTTTTTTTATTATTTTATCTTAAAAAAAATAGAAAAAACTTCCATCCTTAATCCGTTTTTCAAATTTTAAATTGTTTTATACAAAAAAAAAATTCTATTTTCTTTATTTCTGCACTCTGTGTTAAAGTTTTTCTTGTCACTTTACACCTTTTTTTTCGCTCTATTTTTATTCGTCAGCAAATTGAAAACTAATTAATTGTTTTACCATACAAATCGATTTTTCATATATATATATATATTTTCTTTTATTATTCGTTGTGGTGTTTTTGTTACTCAAAAATAAAATTTTTTTTTAACATTTTTATTATCTTATGGTAACAAAACAATTAACACTAATTATCCTGCTTACTTGTAAAACGTTAACGGTAATGTAACTAACACCATTTGGTTTTCGTTTTTGATGAGAAAAAGTTATAAATTTTTTTTCTATTTTCACTTTTGTTAGCATTCAGTTTGTAATTAAATAAATTGAACGTAATGAAAATCGAAAAATTCGATATAAAATGAAATTATAATCAAGTAAAATCAATATCAACTTTTACCTGTTTCTGGTTAATGCTTTTTACTTTTTTTTTTTGTTTTTAATTAAAAATCATATCTTTATAGCTGATTAATGGTGAAATTTTATTGCGAATAAAGATTTAAATTTGTTCTTCGATTTGTAAGACTTTACAAAAAATTCTTTAATGCGATTTGGTTTATTTTATTATCTTTTATTATACTAAGTCGTCATTTACTTATCTTTTTAACTTTTAAACAGGTAAGTAAGATTTTTTTATTATTGATTGATTTGTTTATATAAATCAATACACCCAGAAACAATCAGTTTAAGTAAGGTTTCTTTTTATATAATTTTTAAACAAGTAAAGTCTATCACCGTTTTTAACATTAAGGTATTTTCTTTTCCTTTAATTACAGATTTAAGTTTGTTTAATTAATTCTATAGAATTTAGAAAGAGATTTTTCAAGTATTATTAATAAAATAAACACATTTTAAAATCTGAATTCTAATAATTATCTCAATATAAGATAAATACAAGCTTAAATTTAAACAATATTTATATTAAACAACATATAAAGATTTACATTTAGTTAAAAACTTTACATAAATAAGTGGAAAATGAAGAAGATTCTGACAAATTTATTTAAAAAAAACATCAAAAGTATTAAAAATTTTCTTTTTCGCCCTTTTATTATTAAATAAATTAACCCCTGCTTGACATTTTTATTTTATTTTATATTTCTACTGAAACCACTTTCATTTTTTCGTTAAATTTTGCTTTTATTTTGTTAAATTAATAAAATAAAATAAAAATAATAATAAAAGCAAAAGCAAAAAAAAAGTGCTTTGAATCTAAAAAGTGTCATAACAATGAATACATAAAATTGGTTCCACGTAATAATATTACTAAACAGTAAAGAATTGGTATGCTGGGGCAAAATTGTACGGCTGGCTTGCCGTTTCTACCGTTCATGTAATACTGAGAGTAGAAATACGAAAAAAAATATATTAAGGAAGAAATAAAATCGAAAGGAAAATTTCTAATAATAAAAAATGAAAACAAAACAAAAAAAAAAGCACAAAAAACGTAACGAAACCAAATTTAATTTATTATCGTAAATAAATTCATCACATTCATTTTTGTGTTAAAGTCATAAAAATTTACCACTTTTCAATTTTGTCTTCAATTCAGTTTATGATCGACAAACAAAACTCACTGTGTAAATGGTATAGAAATAAAAAAAAAACCAACAGCAAGGAAATCCATCTATACGATCGACTCTGGGTGACACTTTCAGCCTAACATTGGGTATGGCTTTTAAACTAAAATAAATGTTTAGTATGTCTTACAGAAGAAACAAACAGTACGGAAATATAATGTAACGGAAAAGTGTCTACCTCATAAAATCAAAGTCGCGCTACTAAATTTATCATATCGAAGTAACAAATAAAAAACACAAGAAAAGAAAGAAATATTTAAAAAATATAAATATATAATTTTGCTCCATTTTTATGCTTTTTTATCATTTAATAGTCAAAAAATGCCAAGACGTTTTTGTGTTAGCACAGTAAAAAATTTATAATAAATAAATAAAAAAAAAGCACAAGAAAATGATGACTTAAAAAAGGATGAAAAAAATAAGAGACGAAAAGAAAAAACGTAAAATATCAACAGACAAACCCAGACCGATGATGATACGATGAAATTGACTTGTGCACGTCAAACAAATTTACTTTACTTTACTTTACATGCTTTTATTTATTTATTTTATATTTTTGTTGTTGCTGGTATTGCTGGTTATTTTTTTAACACTTTCACCCATCCATGCCATTTGTGAAATGTTGATGATGATGATGATGAGGATGACGATACTGCTACTGCTACTGCTGCTGCTGGTTCTACTACTGGTGATGATATTTAGGAGTGACAGTGGAAACATTGAAAATTGAGAACTAACTCGTGACATGAATTCCCAATAGATTTTGATTTTATTATATATATATACGCATTTACTTCATTACATAACAAAACACAACTGACTGTACTATTTGTCTTATCGATGTCTATTTACTCTTTTGTCTTTTCCTTACTATTTTTTTTTCTCTTCTTTTTGTATTATTTTCTACATTCTGTTTGACTCTTGGTCTATTTTTTCGTAAGGATAATCAACATTTACCGTTAAATACAATGATGATGATGATTTTCTACATTCGAAAAAAAGGAACAAGAAAACATAAACAAACAAACAAAAATTAGAAAACAAAATATAGGAAAGGATATATTTATATTAAAAGAACCAAAAAAAAAAAATCCCAAACCTAAACGCTTCATTAATGTAATAAACATAAACATCTATATAGCAACAAAATGATTTCCCATTTGTTTGTCGTAATACATTACAAAAGTAATATTCATGAGTATGTTTAGCTTCCATAGAAAACATGATTTTGAAAAATAGTAAAAACTATAATACACTTTGATAACATAACATTACATGATTTTAATAACAACAACACCAACAACAATAACAGCAACAGCATATTTATTAGTAAAAACATATATAAATTTATTTGCAAATAAAAACTGATTTCCAGCTAGGCAATAAACTTTGACTATTTGTACATAATAAACAAGCATACCACTTTGGTTAAAAAGCAATGCAATCAATTTTAATTACAAAGAAATAGTTATAATAATAACAATAAAAAAATTATAACAAATCGTTTTATATGTATGTATCTTCCGGACTTTTGGATTATATTTTTAAATGTTATTTTCACTCCAAATAACTATATAAAATTACGTAATCACTATGTTTAAGTGTGACTCAAACTGTTAATATTTATTTTGAAATAAAATATATAAACAAATTATGTAAATATATTTAATTATTTAACTTATTAGTTGTTTTCTTGTTTTTATACTTTAGTGTTTTATTTAATCAAAAGTGTATTTTCAGTGTTAAAACATGAATTTAAGTTTTGTTATTCAAAGAAAATAAACACTTTATTTGTTTATTAGTAGCATTTAGTAAAAGTTTTAACAAGTGCTTTCAGATACTCCGGGAAAACCTCAAAATTGTACTACTTTAAAAGGTCAGTTTTCAAAACAATCTTGAATATATGTTTTTACTTAGAAAAAGCCAAAACCGAATGATCATGTATTGTAAATTTCACACGATTGTATTCATCAAAACTTAAAGCGAATAAGTAAAGTTTTTGTGCATACTGATCATAACTTTTGCAATAAATCAATCAAATCAAACAAAATTTAATTAAAGCAACAAAATATAATAAAACATTAAGAAAAGTATTATCACTTTAAACGCATTAATGTTACCAATCCGGTCCTATTAATGTAATTACTTAATAATGGTCACAAATCGATTTAAACTAATAATAACTAATAAAAATTAAAACACAATCACAATTATTAACACATAACATGTAGATTAATAACATTATTCTTAAGAAAAGAAAATTGTCAGAAATAAAATCAACAAACAAAAAAGTTAACTTAAGTAATAGTTAATTTAGATTAATAAATATAAATTAATCTTATTTATTTAAATTTCCGTATAGAAATGGTTTTCTTTAAAAAATATGCAAAATAATAAAATAAAGAAATTCATAATAAATTTGTAAGAAAGAGACTTGAGTAAAATTGTTATTCTCAAAAGGATTTATAAGTTGTTAATCTTTTAGTTAGTCATGTGGGGTCTATTAATATACTTAAACCTAATATAATTCAATCCTCGTAGAACTATTTGTTTATATATATAAATATCTAAATTTTATGTGTTTTAAGTCTAATGATGGTTATTGTCTAGTCTTTAAAATATTAACAACAAAATACAAGAACTATACAAGCTTCTAAGTCACAATTTTATGCCTGTTTTTCTTCTACAGCATATTTAACGCCAACGATAATAAAAATAAAACTAACCCAAACAAACAACTAGAGAATCCATCAAGTAAGAACCTATTTTCTTAAAATATAAATTTATTTTAATGTTTTCCCAACGGCATACACTGGCAAACCATTAATTTATGATGATGGCACTGTTACTCCTGAGAATATTCTCCGAATAAGAAAACAAACATTAATAGCTATTCGTCTAAAATGGACATCGGAAATGTAACAGAAAATAATACTATCTATGTCAAGACACAGAAAAAACTAAATGTAAAAATAAAAACAACCCATTTTGATAAATATTTATTTCTTTATTCATTTAACAAGAAGGTCGTCATATATAATTTCTTTATTTAATTGAATTTAATTTACTTTACTTTATGCGATTAATAACAAAAAAAAAATGTCACACATCATCATTGTTTTATTATAAAAAAAAATAATAATAAATTAAATAAAGCGCAGCATAATAATGCATCATCAATGCGGTTTATAATCATTTACCACCCTTATTACTTGTCTTTAAACATTCTCCAAAATGAAAGCATATAATAAAGTGTTATAAAATTTATTCATATTTATCACATCATTAATTATAACAATACTTTTACCACTTGAATGTTAATATCATATATATTTATTTTGATTAAAATCATTGCTTAGGACTGTTTTGTTTTTGCTTTTTGTTATTATTATTATTATTATGTTGCTGTTTTAATATCCTTTTAGTGAGCATACTCACATCCGTGCTCGAAAAGTAACTGCTACTGCTATTTAAACATCACAAAATGTTTATGTATATATACATATATTATATAAATATATCTTTATCAAGACAATTGTAAAATGTTTAGCATTAAATAGAAATTAAAATGAAAGAAATTACAATTAAATTGTGCAGAAACTTCGTACCAATAAAAAAAATAATAAATATATTTTTCATTCTATTAACAAAGAATTAAATATATTACTGAAATGTAAAACAAAATAATAATGCAAAAACTGGCTGATGAAAAAAAATATTTTAGCAAAATTATTTAACAAAATGTTGATTAATTATTTAAATAACATCATTGTGAATATATCTGATTTCTAAGACACGATCATGCGTTAAAGAATATTAAACATGTTTCGGTTTGCTTACCTTTAAGGATATTCACCTTTCATTAAAGAAATTTAACATATCAAACTCTTGTCTTATATTATTACGTATTTTTCGATTTATTGTTTGTAAAAATAATTTTTTTTGAGCATATTATTTGTTTTATGTGTTAACGTGTTTATGGTAAATACGTCTGCAAATCATTAAACTTTATACTTTTCGCATACAAACAAAAAAAAAAAACTATAAATGTTTATTTGAAATTTAATGATTTTATTGTGTTTTTGTCAAATTATATATTTATTTGTTTTAAATACATTAATTTTTATTACACGTATATATGTAAAATGTAATGACACTTTTGTCAATAAATGATTTATTTGCAAAAACTTTATTTAACTTTTAATGCATTTCGTTGATATTTATTATATTTACTTGATTTTTTTGTTATTTTTCACTGAAGTTATCGTCATGTAAACAACTCAATTAAATTACTTCGTGAAGTATGAACAACAATCAGAATGTTGTAAACTATTTTATAGGGACGTGTCTTATTTTGTTGAAGCAACACAATAAGAATATTTTAATTGTGAGATGACCCACTAAAAACATTATCATTATTATTATTAATATAATTAATTTAAATTAAAAATACAATTATTATCGATGAATAATAGTTCTCTATTATTATTTTAAAATTATTTATTTTTCTTTAATAAAATTTTACATCTGAATAAACATTTAATAAAAATTCATTTTAATTATCAACTTTAATGTTATCACTTTGTGTAATTGAAATTATGTAAAATAAAATTTAAAAATTAAAAGAAAAAGTTTTAAGATAAAATATTTACGATTCCGGATATCGACAGTACGAATTTCCTTCAACCGATGCTACCGGTATCCAATCCTCAGATAATGGTAAATTATTTTTCGTTGTCTTTTCCACCTAAAATCGAAATTTATTCTTTAATTAATTAAAATTTATTAGTAATTAGTATTGAAAACATTTACATCACGTAGCACTCGAACCATGTTACCACCAACAAGCTTTTTGATAGCCGCATTACCCCATAATCTATCGCGGGCTAATTCTGCTAATAACATTGGATAATTTTTTGGGGCACCACTTAAACCAACGTGATCTACTCCGGCAATTACTCGTGCATAATTAATTGTGGTAATTGCTTCTTTGACAGTCAACTGCTTGTCACCGCAGCGTTCAACATTTATCATTAGGACACCACCGTTCTGTGGCAAAGAACTAAAATTAAACAATTTGTTATATACGATGCGAGCTAATTGAGGCTAATTAGTAGTACAACAGTTCTACCTTAATATATGATCCGGTATAGATGCTGTTGTTGTACTATTGCACAGTGATAGGGGGGCAGCATTAGATAGCAACATTGGTGCTTTTGCGTAACGTAGCGCTGCCATCATAGCTGGCTCAGAGAGACGAGATATCTCTGCCACCATTCCAAGTCGATTCATTTCGTGTAAAACACTCTGTGAAATTTTAATGAGAATAAAAGAGGAATTAACGATATAGAAAATCTAATTATAAACAATGATAGCTGTAAAAGTTTAATCAGCGATGTGCAATGCAGCAGAGAATTTAATTATTTATTATTTAGGAAGTTGCCGCCAGCAACTACATACCTCACCAAAAGTTGTTAGACTATTTGGCTGGGATTCGTCCAGCACAATGTCATTTTTAATAGCTGCCCCAGCCCATGGAGTTGTACACCCAAGTCCTGTTAGTGAAACGAATCTGGCGCCCAACAAATACATTGAACGTAGAACAGCAAGACTAGCACCAAGAGAGTGACCACCCTCAAGTCCTAATATTAAAGCTATTTTACCATCAACATGAGCTTTTTCCATTTCGTCTGCACTTTCGACAATGCGAACGCCATTATTTGCTTTTGTCATTCGTTTAGCAGCGTCAATTCCTTCCAACGACAACTGTACAGCGTCCAAGTACTGTGCTCCACATGGTACAGACACCTGCAGAATAAATAAATAATTTGAAATATAAAAAAATGATTAATGTAAAATGTCACTTACAGGCCATAAAAGAGCTCCAACCATACTCTCTTTCACTTCAATAACACTTTCTGTAAAATTTCCTTGTACTATCGGAGTCCAGTATCCTTCGATTAAAGGTGATTCAGTTAATAGACGTCTAAAAGCCATATACTTAATTTATAGTATTTTAGAATAATTTATTTCCTTTTTGCTTACCTTATGAAGGATAATCTAGCTTCTAAAAGGGACGAGGAGCGCAATTGAAGACCTAATGGAATACCAGCAGCCAAAACAATACATACAAGGAGACCACCGACAATTGCGGCAATTTTCTTACCCCGAGCACGAACTTTGGGTGGTGGTGATATGCTTTCCTTTTTATAAGAATGTATACTTCCATTTTTCAGCTTCTCAGGATATTTTGTTATCTCTGGTGGCAATTCTATGTCAGCAATGTCCGTAAATACAAAACACTGTTGTTTACAATGTGGCTGATGCTGATGAACCTGATGCAGTTCCAGAAAATCATGATTTGGCACAGTATTCATGACTTCACAGTTAACAAAATTTTTCGTCTATTTACAAACAAGTCACAAAAGCTCCACTAAATGAAAACACAGAGTGACTTTAGATTTATCGATTATACCAGTACATGCGCTTTTAAAATTCGAAATATGCGCGTATTTTGATTCAGTTCTAAGCGATGGGTAAAAAGTAAATTTTAAAAAACATAACATTGTCACTGAAACACTCAGTGCTTGTTTAAGTCAATTTTGACAGCTCTAATCATCAAAATATGTCAACAAATAATTATGCCCAAAATTTATTATTAAAATTAAATTTAAATTAATAAAATATTATTAATATATTAATGTAATAGATTCTGTTAATAAATTTTAAACATAGATTGTAAAAATGGATTACCCAGCAAGTGCACTAAAAGCCTTAAAAAAAATAGGTAAACGTAACCTCATTGTTGCGAACGTTATTTTTTAACATAATTCATGTATTTCAGAAATGTTGCTTATAAATCGAGCAAAACCTGATGCCACAATGGAATTAATATCGGAATTTGTATTTTGTGAGAAACCTACAGATATTGATAGCCGAAACCTTTTTAGCCAAGCCGGGTCATTAACTCTAATCCAAGAATTCCAATTAGTTGTTGTTTTGTGTGAATTTTTCGCTAGACCAGGCCCAAACGCAACAAGAAATGCCGTGTTCTTATCATTATTCGGTGGTTCGATTCCATCAAGAACTAACGTGCTAGTGAAATTAATCAGTACATCAATATCAGCTTCCATTGCACCGGTAATGTTTTTTTGTTTCGTTTTAACTTAAATTCGAATATTTATTTATTTCTTAATGAATTTAATAGTTACTGTGCGCTGCTGGAACATGGATGCAACAATTAGGATGCACTTCTCCACCTAGTTTAGAATTAGTTAAATGCTTAGTACTTGACTTTGTAGTATTTTCGAAAAATTCCTCAGAACAGTTAAAGTCATTACCTATGGTTGCACCTAGATTTGCTGCCAATTTTATGACTGCGGTCGCAGATTTGTATCTAAATGATGCAAAAGGGCAATTAACGCCACCGCCAGATATGCTTTTAGACGTTTTTACTGATTGGGTGTCGGAAAATCCATCGTTATGTCTCTCATCACAGACACCTTTATCATTACCTACGGGTGCCATTGCAATGCCAGTTATCACACCATTTGCTGGTTTAATACGGTGGTGTGTGCTGTCAACAGTTTGTGACATTAAAAATTCGTACAGTAAACTGCATTTGGCAATATTACAAAGTTTGATGCAAACACCAGCATCGGTAGGACCGCCAACAGCAATTAACGCTCACGATCTAGCAGTAATAGTTGGTCCCCTCAAAAATAAAGCCGATCAATTATTAGCAGAAAAGAAAAACCCGGATGAGGATGAATACATGCAAGTAAGTATTTTTAGCGCAAAAGATTTAAACTGAAACAGTGAATTAAATTTTATTTTGTTTTCAGACAAGTTTAGAAAGATTTGCCCAATCAATACAAGTTGCATTAGCATCACGATGTATTTATGGTAGTATTCCGCAGTTAATCTGTAAATTAGAAGTACTACCCAGAAACGTTTTGCTGGACATAGTTATCAAAACGAATAAATCAAATTAAATCAAGAAAATAAAACAATTTTTTATAATAAAACATAAAAATTTCTTTTTTATTCCGCGTGAAAAGCACAAAGTTATTAAAATGGTTTAAAGCGTCTCTTGTTTTTCATTTCTTCGATTTTCTTTTTATCTTCATCGAAACGTTTCCGCAGTCCGGCAATGTGTTTCATCTTTGATTCTCTTATTTGGAAAGTGTAGAAATTTTGTAATTCTTTGTTCTGCTTACCCTTTGCCAGTTTTTGCTCGAGTTTATTGATCACCGATTCTTTTTGTTGGAAGCCAGAGTGTTTTCCCGATTTAGTGACAACTGTCCATCCTTCATCATCCACTAGACCCTCATTTTCCAATTGATTCTTTTCTGTTTCATTTAGATCATAACTCTGCATAAACACATCAATTTCTGCTTGTAAATTTTGAATATTTTCAAAAGGCTCGAAATAATCCTTTTTCCACTTTTCTGCGCCCACTACTAGTCTCTCGCTACTTGAGCCTTGATTTAGAGGCGGTAATTCACTTAATTTTAATGCATTTTCTATACCTTTAGCTGATTTATATATTATAAATGCATTTTTAAATTTATTCCGTGTTGGATCAATTTGTTTGAAAAATTTACTGACTGTATCTGTTATCGGCGCAAGTGCTTCTGGTTTATCGGTTAGAGATAATAAAACATCTTTAACTTCCCCTGCAACACTAAAGACACGACATAATGAGGCTTTGTCAGCATAAGGTGGAACATTCGTTACAAAAAGAGTCTTTCCCTGTGGCGTTTCTTCGGATTTTCCACGGCATAAATATTCCTTTACGAAAACTTGAGATTTTATTTTAGTCTCACTGGAGTATTGAATGTGGATAGCTATAAAATATTTAAAATTATTATTTTTTATAATCACTGTTTATTTAATTATGAAACCGTACGTTTAAATCCATCTAATAATTTTGTCATTTTAATTAATTGATGAAATTTATCTTATAAACATTTAAAATTATTCACTTGTGCTCATACACGCACATGGTGTTTATTTATAATAATTTTATCTAGATCTGTCATTTAATGCGTCTCAACTCATAGCGAGAAAGAATACAGCCTAATTTCGACCATTTGCAATCAATAACAAATAAAATTAAGCCTAGCAATTGTCACTCCAATATAAACATGTCAAACTTTATTTTTCTGCGCTGCCAAATATTGTCAACATAAACAAATATTTATTGTATTTTTAATTAATACTTATAAAATTAAATTAAAACTGATAAATTAATGTTAATTTAAACATGGGAACACATAATTTTCAAACATTACAACGAAATTTTACAGTAAGTATTAAATCAACAATATAAACACTCAGTGTTTCTAATTTAAGGTTATGTTTTAGGAAAAGCTAAAGAAATCCTATCAAATTGATGATATAACTGAATTAAAAGTCGGTTATGAAGCGGCTAAGGCTTCTGACGTCGATAAAAAGGCGGCATTAGATCAATCGTTTCGTGAGGTGCTACTTGCCGAAGTAATCGGTAGCATACCAAATATGGAAGCTTATATAGCATTTTCAATTGATGCCTGCCGAAACGATATGGTGACATCCACAATGCCAATAGTGCTGCTCGGCGATATCTTTGATGCAGTAACACTTGATCAATGTGAACTGATGTTCACGTATGTTGAAAATAATGTACTTATCTGGAAAGAGGAATGTTTCTTTGCAGCCTGCAAAAATAATTTACTCCGAATGTGTAACGACTTGTTGCGCCGGTTATCTCGTTCTCAGAATACAGTGTTTTGTGGCAGAATTTTATTATTTTTAGCAAAGTTTTTTCCATTTTCTGAACGTTCCGGACTCAATATTGTTTCTGAGTTTAATTTAGAAAACTTAACGGAATATGGTGGTGACGAACAGGATATGAGCGAGTCTCTGGATGACACCTCAAGCGAACAACCTTTACAAATCGATTATAATTTATATTGTAAATTTTGGTCATTGCAAGATTATTTCCGGAATCCTAATCAATGTTACAATATCGTCCAATGGAAAACATTCTCAACGGTAATTTCAATTTATTATTTTTTTTTCTGTAGAAAAATTCTTATTGATTTTATTTAAATTTTAGCATGCAAGTAGCGTTCTATCAGCATTCAGTAGTTTTAAGTTAGAGGAACCTCGCGAAAGCACGTCAAAATCCAATTCAAGTAAACAAGAAGAGAAAATGGATACCACTCCAGATGGGATACTTAAGGAGCAACAACATTTTTTTGCAAAATTTTTAACAAATCCAAAGTTACTAGCTCTACAGCTGTCCGATTCCAATTTCCGTCGATCGGTTTTAGTACAATTTTTAATTTTATTTCAATATTTGACATCGACGGTCAAATTTAAAGCGTAAGTCCTACTACCACATAAATGTCTTATTTTTGTTACAAAATACTAAATAAAATTATTTCCAGTGATTCTTATAATTTAACACAACCCCAAAGTGATTGGATCAAAGAGACAGAAATTCTTGTTTATAAATTATTGGAAGAAACCCCACCGCAGGGTAAGAAATTTGCCCAGACAGTACAGCACATGTTACAGCGAGAAGAATTATGGAATAATTGGAAGAATGAAGGTTGCAAAGAGTTTAAGCGACCAGAGCCAGTCCAAGATGATTGTGTTGTTAAGCCAGCGCCAAAACGACCAAAGAAGCATTTGGGCGATTTTATAAAAGACTCGAATAAGAATGGAAAGTTTTATATGGGAAAGTGAGTCGCTTGAACTTTAATTTCGATAATTAAAGCAAAAAATAATTAATTGTTTGTTTCAGCCCCGAATTAACCAGATTATGGAATTTATGTCCAGATAATTTACAAGCGTGCAAAGGTGCCGATCGTGATTTTCTTCCATCCCTTGGTACATAAGACTTACATTTGTTTAGTTTTTAAATAAATTAATTTCTTTTCTCTGTTTAATTATTTTAGAAGCTTACTTGGAAAATCCAAAGGAAAAAAGTGATCCATCCTTTGAGTGGCGTGCATTACGTCTTTTAGCGCGACAATCACCGCATTTTTTTACACTTTTCAATTCTCCGTCGTACAAGGTATCTGATTATCTGGATAGTGTCAGAAAGAAGATTCAGAAAGATCGGGCAGAAGTGAAGGTAAAACTTCTTTTTAAGTTCTTGAATTTCTTAGCTAATTTTTAATTATTTATAATAGGAAATCCAAGAAGAAATTGTCCAAAGTGTAGAACAAATTGAAACAGAGAACGACAATTTTGTCGAAGAACAAATGGAAGCAGAACTGTTAAAAACGGAGCAATTAACGCCCGAAGATAAAAATAACTATAAGCCGACAATGATCACACCGGAACAGTTACAACATTTAGCACCAATAATAGCACCCGAATGGAAAAAACTGGCAACCAAATTAGATTTTAGCCCCGATGTGATTCTTTTCTTTGAAACCGAAAATCCAACGATAATCGATCAATGTCGTACCATGCTTGAGATATGGTTTAAGGATGACATGGACGCAAGCTTAGATAGTTTAGCATATACATTGGAAGGCCTAGAAATGATAAATGCATCTGAGGCAGTTAAAAGACATATTCCACCTGCTGACAAAATGGAAGATATTTCTGAATGAAATTTTTATTTTCTCTTTTTATGTTTATTTTGTATCAAATAAAAAAAAATACTATTTTCTAGAGATTATTTGTTTAATTGATTTCCGATTTAATGCACCTTCTTCCTGGGAAAAAACATTTTCTACTAAAATACAAAAGTAATTCTGGAAATTGAAAAGAAAAGAAATAAAAAGTCTGAACGTTTGTGTATTTAATGTAATTTTTTTTATTTTTAATATTTTTTTATCACAAAACAATTTTTTTCTTTTCAATAATTATTTTTCTGATTGAGTAACTACTACTGAGTGAGTGAGTTAGTGTCGATCAATTAAAGATAAGGAGCTAAAATTTTCTAAATAGAAAGAAATTAACAAAAGATGACGTTTCGAAAAATTAATATAAAAAAGGGTTACAATGAACAGGAGGCATTGGGGGAGTAAAACGGACGGGAAAAAAATGATAAATATAAAAAAAAACAATAGATTAGGATTTTTACGAGCAACGGGGAAATTTACATTTACTTTTTTCTCGGCAAGACTCTTGGTTTATTGTGTAACATGGTGGCGCATTTGGGTATATGACGTTCAGCGGCTGCCTGGTTAAAACGCCGGCTACAATGTGGACATGTAATGTAATCCAGATTCTCCGATGGTGGTGGTGGCGGTAAATCAGATAATTTACCACCGCGTGCCAAATGTTGTTTTATTTCCTTAGCGGCCCGGATAGCGTTTATGAATTCTTCGTGCTTGCGACGCCAATCATTCTTCTTTACATTTGCATCATCTCCTGCCGGTGCGACAGATGACTTTGGCCGATTCACAGCAGCTTTACTTGATTTTTTAACATATGCTTCAGCTTCAGTGCCCTTAAAATTGTCGTTATAAAAAAAAAAGATTAAAAAACATTTCACAGTTAAACTTATGGTAAAATTTTATTATTAAACCTGTGTCCGGTGTTTAGTTATATCGAAAACTTTACGTTTCTTTGTTGATGTCCTTAAACATATTGACTCATGTTTGCCAAGACGATCCTCTAAAAAGTAACGGCCGCACACGCGACACGGTAATGAATTCTCTGGTGGTCCAGCAGATTGTTGTGATTGCATTTTTGATTTAATTGTTCCGCCTGATGCTGTTTTTGGTTTAATCTAAATAAACCACCAAGAGAAAAATAAAAATTTAATTAAATTAAGGTAAATAAAAAAAAAAAAATGCCAAAAGACAAAATTCACTCACACAAGAGATTTTAACAAAAAAAAAAATAATTTTTTTATTTTTATTTAAAATAAAAAATATTTTAATTTTTTTTTATTTATTTAACAAATAAAATTTATAAAAAATGACATTTTCATAAGAAAATTAATTTAATTAAAGAAAAATTAAAAAACAATAAATAAAAAATATCACGGCTCACTTAAATTTTGGTTTTAAATTTCTAATAATAATAAGAACTAACAAAGTAGTATCCCTCATTCAATAAGGAATAATTTCATTTTACATTAATTTCTTTGCCTATTTTAAAAGTGGAATTGTTTTCCCTGGTTACTTCACCGGATGTGTCACATTGTGGAAGAAAAGATAAAATATCATATTATTATATAAAAAGCTTGTAAACAAACAAAAATAAACCATGACAACTCGACAACAAAGTGTTGTGCAAGAGTTATATTAGAGTCACAATACGTTTTTTAAACATGCAAATGATTTCTTTATAAGTACTGCAACGCGTTACCGTCAAGTGTATTTCCAATCCATTTTAACACCCCATCCTCATTAAATACATTATTCTCTTACCCCAAAATGACATGATAGTGTAAACTATTCACAGGTGAACTATACGTTTTAACTGTAAAATACGCTGGCACCATTATTTATAAAAAATAAAGAAAATCTTTATGCGTTGATGTTTTGCTTTAGGATTTCGATAAATATAATTAATTTTATTATTTAATTTTCATAAATTTACTGAAGAAAAGATTTAACTCATTATACTATTTTGAATAGACGAGTGTCGGCGAGCCAGTGACCGAGAAACTTAAAAAGGTCTGAATTCAAAAACGCATCATAATATTATAAACTAAACCTAAGATGATTAAAAATGGAGTTTTATTTTTTACTTATTTTCTTTACAAAGACACTACGTACTCTATATCTTAACCTCAATTATCCAAAAATCAATAATAAATAATTATTGGGTAAGGCGAATGCATGTTCTTCTTAATGAAAAAATAATACTTGTGCATTCGTTAATCATTAAATCATTTCTTAAAAAGTCCTGAGTTGTTTTAAGAATCACTTCCTTTTATTATATTAAAATTTTAAGTCATAAAATGTATGCATGCACAAAAAAACTAAAATGTTATCGTAAATAAATTGCATAATTTATGCTCGTTAGAAATAATTGGAATAATAACATAATATAATTTAACACCCTATGCTATTGAAAAAATATTAAAAATATATTTAAATTATTAAAGAAAATATAAAAAAAAAAAATTTAATTGAATTCATTGTGATCAAAATTTTGGTTCACAACCCAAGAGCAGCAACAGTAAAATCCATGAAGACAAAAATAACAAATAAAGTTACCCAATGTTACCTATAATTCCAATCTAAAACGACCAATACTCCACCACCATTATAACAACACTCAATTCACCTTTTATTTATTTATTTCCTTTTTTTTCAGCATGGTATGGGGGTGGTTGTACATTTTTTTTTTATTTTATTTTATTTTCCATCACATTAAATCTTGTTTGATCGAAATATAAAGCAGAACAAAAAAAAAACACTGTATAAAACTGAATGAAAATATAAACAATGTGAAGGAAAAACAAAAACTAAATAAATAACCAATGAAGACGAGGAATAAGTACAGAAAAAATAAAACAAATAATCACAATTTGTTTATGTTTTGTGTGTATGTAATTTATGCTGTACACAATATTTCGTAACAAAAAGAAAGCAACAATGAAATTAATTTTCCAAGAGAAAAATAAGGTATAAATTGTTTGGTTTTTTCTCTTTTTTTTTTCATAACAAAACGTGGAAGTAAAATTAATGCTAATGAACCATAGAGAATAAAAAAAATAAATAAAAAATAAAAACTTTAAATTGGTTTTTTATTGATGGCAGAGAGACAGAGAAAAACAAAAAAGCTCAATAAGAATATAAAAAAAAAAAAACAAAGTCTAATCTGATAAAGACGAGCAGCTACAGAACCAACATAAAGTCAATCAATATTATTCATTTATTTTTCCACGAAAAACCAACCATTCACAGCCTTTCATTAATCAGTGCAGAATATTTTATTTAAAGAAAAGACAGCTTTGAAAAGCACCGTCAACATGAGAATTAAGCACTTCTTATAATCATTTTTTAATAAATGAACAATTATAAACAATTTTTTATTTAACAGATAATTAAGTTGTAATCAACTCTAAAGACCAAGGAAAATAAATTTTCTTTTTAAAAATACTAAGAAAACAAATCAAATTCACAGCAGCAACGCCAGCAGCAGCTATTAGGTATTATTATTTTATATACTTAAGGAATCAATTTCGTAAACTTTTTTTTTTAACGGAAATTAAATAAGAATTTTCTCTAAAATCCTCTCTTTATTTCTTTTTAATCAATTTAATAATAAATAATCAAATAATCTTCTTAGTAATAGCAGAGAAAAATGAAGCAAAAAAAAAATAAATTAACGAGAAAATCGCAAAAATAAAATAAAAATTCAACAAAAGATAAATATTTGATTTTTGAATAGCAAACGAAACAAATTTAATGTCAATACAAACAGATAGTAAAGTAAAGAAAAGAAAAGTTTACATTTTTTAGGATACAAGAATCGGTGTAACGAATTATTTAGAAATTTTTATTATTATTTCTTTTTGAATAAATAGAATTGTTGAGTATTAATGGTGAGGGATGTAGTAGGTACTCTTTATTATCATAAGCTTAAAGATTATTAAAAATTATAGTTAGATCTTTAACACTTATCAGTTAATCAACATTTAATGAGATATGCCAAGCATTGATTAATTTAAAAAGAAATATTAAATGATCGATTTCAAAAATCGGTTGAAAATGATTTTGATCTTCTTAGAATGTATCTCAAAACTTATTTATTAAGGAATATTATTGACTTATTCAAAGTAGTCTAATGCATCAATCGATTTATAGATCAACAACGAATTCACTCCCCAAACAATTGTATTTAAGTGTTTATTGCTCTGATTATCGTTCATATTTTAACACAAACATCTTTATTATCATTGTTGACCTACTCACCCAGAAATTAATTACCTGTATTAGTGCAATTAAATGAAATTCCACTCTATTAGAAACATTAATGATTAGTTCAAAACAATTTCAATAAGCAACAATCGACTTGAAAAATTTACCCAAGAAAGTACTACTAAAATAAACTCTAATATAATTAATAATAAATTTGAGGTATTTATTGAGTAATAATAGAAAATAAAACAAAAATTCTTTTACTATTTCTGTCCATTCCGGAACACTTAGCAAAATATTCTACTCTGTTCTAGCACACAGTATAGTTTATTTTGATAATAGTAGTTTTACTTTTCATTTTCTTCCAGGAATCAATTAACCAACAAACACTGAGATATTATATAATACTTGCAGGTAAAATTAAAAATTATATAGAACTAGATTATAAATGAACTAGACTATTATTTCAGCATTTTTCATAGAGTAAATAATTATTTAAAATTTAATTAAAACAACTAGAAAAACAAATAGAAGGAAAATAAATTGAAAACAAAAAAAAAAAATTCTATTCTTTTTCTCGATTTTTAATTACAACAATACTTCTATGTACATCTACTTGGCAATTATATATGTATATAGATATGTGTAATACAGCATCGGATTGCAATTTTTAATTCCCATATGAAATGGTTTTATTTTATTAATTTTTTATACTTTTTATATATTTATAGAAAGGAAGATGAAAAAAAAACGGAACGAAACGAAATGAAATGTAACAAATTGTATATTTTATAACCATATAGAAAAGCATAGAGTAAACTCAATAGCTCAAGTAATAAAGGTAACAAGAATAATAACAACAAACATAGAAATGGAATATTTTTTCCTCTATTTATATATTTTGTTGTTTTATTAAAATAGAAAATTCATATATGCTTCACTTCATTAGTGTTTTTGTATAATTTTAAGTGTCCTCATCTAGTTGCAGCAGCAAACTATTGTAGTTCATTAATAATAAACAAACATAAGAATGTTTTTTTTTTTTTTGTTTTTTCAAATTTGCACAACATAATTAAATAGAAGTGAATAAATAAAAAAAATAATAATAATATCGCTCACCTTAACCATTGGTGTATTCTTCTGTACTGTCTTAATTGTACCATTTTTTTCTGTAGTTTCTGTTATTGTTTTTGTTATTAATGAATTATTATTTGCTCGTAATATTGATGATGGTGCTTGTTGCAATGGCTTTACTTTTGATATTGGTGTTATTTTACGATTACCATTTAATAATGTTTTTGTTGGTGTTAATAATTTCTCATTAATATTATTATTATTATTTGTATTAATTATTGTTGATTTCTTAGCTGTTGGACTTGGTATTATCGGTTTCAATTTCATTGTATTATTATTATTAATATTATTACTGATATGATTATCATTTATATTATTATTTTTAATTAATTTTGTATTTATTTTACCAACATTTGGTAATTTTGCTGCTGCTATTTGATAATTATTATTTAAATCATCATCAAATGTTAAGGAGGTGTCTGAAAAATATAAAATCAATAAAAATAAATAACGTAAATAAAAATTTAATAAAACAACAATTGAAATTTAATAAAAAAAAAAATTACCAGGAAATTGTTCATTATCAAGAAAATCATCACCAAATTCATCTGGTGAATTTGGTATACTATCAATATCATCTGAATGACCATTCATTGTATTTTTAACAATAAAACGTTTCGCAGATGATGATAATGTTATTGGTTTCTTTACATTATCACCACCATTAACACTACCAACCGTTTTACGTCCATTTGTCTATATACACAACAATAAAACAAAATATAAAAACATAAATTAGTTAATTAAATAATAATTGAAAAAAAAAAAAGATTTATTAAATTTTAAAATAATTTATAATGAGAATTATAAAATTTATTCTGAAAAATTAACCTTTTTTTTTATTATTGCAATTAAAAATTCATTTTTATTGGATTTTTATTTAAAACAATAAATTCATTCTAATTAATCAATGCAAAAAAAAAAAAAAAAATCTGCACTTAAACTTCTCAGAATAAAGTGGAAAAAAACTTTTAAAAAATGAATCAAAAAATAAAATAAAAACGATAAAAATCTGTGGAGGATGGATTATTATTATTAATTTATGTTTTTCTTGGTTTATTTTTTAATTTTTTACCAAATATTTGCTGCTGCTCAACGTAGACGTCATTGCAGTCGTTGTTGCTGATGTTGTTAATGTTCCTAATGGTATTGTTGTCGGTGATGTTCTTGTATTAATTGGCTGTAACGGATAACTTTTATCAATTCCCGTACCACGTTGACGTCTCTCATGGAACATTTGTCGTACCTTTTTCATATCATTTATATATATTTATTTTTTTTTATTTGTTTTTTCATTTTTTTCATCAAAATCAGTACGAGATATTTTTTTTTTTAATAATTTAAATAACATTACATACAAATTTTTTAAAATTTTATTTAAACACACATATTTGCATTAAAATATTTGTTAGTAAAATAAATATGTTAAAATAAACCAAATAAAAAACATAATCGAAAAAATAAATAAATAAAATAAAATTCAAAAAAAAAAAATAAATAAAAGCTTTTAATTACCTTTCCAACGCCAAGCGATGATCCTAATTTTTTATTATCGCCCGAATCTAAATTGGTCATTGGACGTTGTGTCGTACTACCCAATTCAATACGTTTTTGTTCACGTTCTAGTTGCTGTTTTGCCTGGTACCTCATCTAGTTAAAGAAAAAAAAAATGAAAAATTATTACAATAAAAGGGAAAATTTTAATAAAACAAACTGATTTTCCAATTAAAATTAACAAAAAACAAAAATAATAATAACGATGAAAAACACTTTTTTTCTAAATATAAGAAAACACAACCAGTAAATTCCAATAACTAAATGTTGTTGTATCGAAGCAGTTTTTCGTGCCACCAAATGACATTTTTTAATTACTTCTTTTTTGCTTATTTATTTAATTAAAAAATAATAATTATCGCGACTACAGTAATCCAGTAGCGTTAAAATCCAACCATTTACTAGTTGCTGCTGCCGAATTACACAATAACTTTTTCTTTTGCTATGTATTTAAATAATTTAATTATCTTAAAATACACTTGCAAAAGTTACAAACTCACGCCTTATTATTTTTATATGAGAAAACGGAAAATAGCATAATGGCTCTTAAAAACACACAAAAGAAATAGAAAACTTTTGAATTAAAATTACAAGGGTTTTATTAGTTTTGTAATAAATAGTGAAAAGAAAAAAATAAATAATAAACTTTTTTTCTTCTAAATAACAAATTAACTGATAAAGAAAAACTTTTTGGTAAATAACGAAGGACCCAATAACGAATTAACAAGAACGAACACACATCGATAATGATGAAAGGAAAACTTTTTACAAATAATTTATACAAGAAAATTGAATTTTTTTTTAACATTTTATTATTCAAAATCTAATACTTGACCTGACCTATATGTTATTGATTGGTTATTTTTATTTTTCTTTTTTCTCTAATTAATCATACACCCATGTTATGTACGACACACAACAGCAAGCGATTGATAATAAGGGAAAAAAATAACAAAAATAATTAGTCAATTAATAATTTAAGTAAAATGCAAACCGATAAATAATTAACAATAATCACTTGGATTTCAATATAACTAATAATAAAAGTAATAATGAAAAATTACTTTTAACTACACAACACTTTCGGCTACAATTTACCAGGATAAATTAAAAAGAAAATTATTAACGAAATATAGAAAATTAATAAAGCAAAGAAAATCAACAGCTAAAGGAAAAGAAAAATGATGAATAAATAATTTTCGAAAAGTAATAAATTACTTTCTTTTCTATACGTAGTAAAATGAGAAAATATAAAAAATAAAATTGATGAAAAATCACCTTATTGACATATAAAATTGGTTATCAAATTATTATAATTATTTTATTGCCATGATACATAATACTCATCGTGGATAATTATAGATAATTTTATTTTATTTTATTAATGGAAAATAATTTACTTTCTTTGAGTGCTTTAAGAAAAGTTTACTAAGTTAATGTAAGAAAATTATAGAGTATATAAATGATGCGTATCAGCAGTTCTATGTTAAAGCAAACTCATAATAGAAATTAATCGAAAAAAAGATTCAGTCATTTTTTAATATTACAGATTTTTGACTTTAATTTAATTGAAAGCACTTGCTGTAAAAAATTAAGTGAAGTAGGTTCTATTTAGTTAGGGAAGTTGATTTCAGACTACAATTGCAGAATTTTCTCCGACGATCATAAATTTCTGCTTTATATACCTTTTTTACATACAAATATATTTAATAAATATTTAATAAAGAATTAAAAGCTAGTCTAGTTCTAGAAGCTAGTTACAAAGGCTAAAAATCACATAATAGTTTCTTAAAAAAAGATGTTTTTAAAGTTTTCTTTTTTAACATAATTCTAATAATATTCATCTAACGTTTAGCTCCAATACATTTTATTTAATCAATCAAAATCAATAAGAATAATATCGACAAAAAAAAATAAAAACCATTAATAATAGAAACAATAAATTAAGGACATAGTAAACGGCCAATGTCTTTAAGTTAACAATCATTTGAAATATTAAAGAAAACAAAAATGTCAAAGAACAGCCCAATTCAACAACTAGCTAGCACAATTGATTGTTATTCATTTTATTTTATTGATTACTAAACTCATTTAACACTAATTTCTCGATAAATACAATTACCAAAAAAAAAATTACAATATAAACGAAAAAACCTTGATAAACAATTCAAGTTTATATCGCATTAATCTTTAACTAACCAACAAAATGCTGTCACTTATTATAAATAATAAAAAAGCTTATGTAATAAATTGGTTAAAAAATTATTTATAATAAGCTTTAACTGGACAATTTATAACACCAACATCATTGTCACAAGATGATAAATACTTAAAGAAAAAAAAGTGATTATAATTCTTGACTAACATCAGATTATAGAAATGAAATTTTTCATTTTTAAAATTAATCGATAAAAGCTCATCTGCTGCTTTTATTTAAAAAAGAAAAAATTGATTTTGATAAAAACTTCTATCTATGAAAAAATAAAATAAATAATGGAAAAGTTACATGTTATATACTTTGTAATATTATATTCAATTAGTAAAATGATTTTTCTATTATTACTATTTTTACTCTTTTTAATTTTTCTTATCGCTGTTATTCTTATAATTTTTTTTTATTATTATTTCGCTTTTTAAATATTACTAAAGTGAAACTTGATATCTATAAAATGTTCTTGCAGCTTTTTAACGGTTTGTAAAAGTATTTTATTACAGAAAATCAACTTATAAAAAGTAATTATTAATGAAAATTTTACTTCAATAAATTATTTTTAATGAAAGTTTACATTTTTGTATGTGTTTTTATAAATATTACTATTACTAACTATTTTTAAATTCAAATAATAAAACTGAAATATCCTTGTTCTTTGAAAAATAATAAATTGAATAAGAAAAGGATATAATATATTAAGGTAAATTTATTGGAAAAGAAAAGTCAATAAATTTTTATTTAAACATTCTTTTCAATGCAAACTCTTCGGTTAGGTTATATACCCTAAATGTATTCTTGAACTTTAAATTCAATTACAAGTGTTAAACACTATATACATATATAAATGACCAGCAAAGGTTACTTTATTGGGTTACTTTTTCTTTAAGTGGTTCAAACAATATGATTATTCTTTGACAAAAAATGATTTTTGATATTCGATGGTTTGACGTAGTTATCCTTGTATTATTTGTACTTTAAGAGCTTTTTCAATAAATAATATTAATTTTAGATGTTTTATTAATGTTAAAATAAATTAAGAAATTCAAGTTTTTTTTTTACAGAAAATATCAACAAAATATTAATTTTAGAAATATAATTAAAAATAGAATAAGAGCAAGCATAAAAATAGAAATTATTTACCTTGCTTAAAGGGAATTTGTTACAAAGTTATATAGAGAAAACCAAAACTTTGCATAAATAAAGCTGTACATAAAATTTATGGAGAAAAATATATATAGTAAATTTAAACAAATATATGATAAACTAAAGCAACATTTAGAGAATAATAAAAAAATATAAGGAAATGAGGATAACAAGTAGAATAACATCAGTATTAACACATACAAAAATATAACAATATCATAGGTAAATATGATGCTGCATTACATAAGATTTATAAATTTATTTATTATTAAACAAAATGACAAGAAACCACTTTTTATTATTATTATTATTATTATGCCACACACATATTATTATGTATTATTTTTGCAATTTGTAGCTAGTTAAAAAAGAAAACAAACAAAAAGAAATATTTTATTTAAATTCAGCAAGAAAAATGCTTACCGATTTAATATTAAGTATAGACAAAATTATAATAATAATAATAAAAACAATAAAAAAACAACCTTTTAAAGCAAATAAATTTCTCATAAAAATATATAAATATAAATACAAAAAAAAAACATAATTTATTATTTGTATAACGAAGAGAGAAAGAATAAATGTAACAAAAAAAGAAAGAAATTACATATTTTATCCTCATCATCATAATAATAAATAAATAAATATGTATAGAAATAACAACGAAAACCTTTTCTTTTTTTTTTTTTTTTGCATTTTAACGTTTCAATTTTCAACGATACAAAATACGTTACACCAGCAGCTATCAGCCTTCTTATCATACATTAATTTTCGTGTTAAAAATAAAGTAAATGGTAATGTAAGAAAAAAATAAATATGTAATATAGCAGCCCAATAAAAAGAAGAAGAAAAAATACCACCATAGTAAATAAAACTTCGTTTTTTTTTCACTTTTTCTTAATATATGTTGGTTAGAAGGTACCCGTATATAAAAGCCTCAAAATTTACTTATTTTTTTCAAAAAGATTTATTTACAAAAATTATTTTGTTCGGTAACTACTATCTGCCTGATGACACAAATGTACAAATTTTTACTTTACTTTTATTAAATCTGTAAAGCTTTCATACAAAAAAAAAGCATGAAACACTTATGAGTACCAAGTATCTTAAAGTAAATTTAGTATGCACATGGGACACAAAACAAGACAACAATGAAAATGTTACCAAGCAACAACCTATAAATTCACGGTCACATAACAAACAGTAAATCAAATGTTATTTATTTATATTGTAAATCCAACTACTTTACATAAATAATTAACGTTGTAAATATTATCAAACCAAAAATAATAATAATAATAAAATTGTCTAAAATCTAAGGTAAATAAATTATGAAAAAATAAATAAAAATATTAACAACATAATATTATGTTTATAAATTTTAAGGTGAATAAAAAATTGAAAACAAACAAGTAATGACTCTACATAGAATAATGATTAGTATTAAATATTAATACCGCAGAGGTGTATACTTAACACTACTAGTACGTGTGTACAGTACATGCCCACTAATGTTTACTGTATTAACATAGACACAAAAATACTATCGATAATTATGTACATTTCTACGCTTTTTCTATTTATAATTAATAAAAAAATTTATAAAAAAACAAATTAAATAATTAATTAAAATACAAAAAAAAAGTAAAAACAAAAGGTCACCAAGTAATTACTTAATAAATCAATTACAATCTGCATAATAGTAGACAAATAAATTTTTAACAACTTTTTAAACTTAAATGTAAAATAGCTACTAGACAGTGGGTGTTCTAAGGACAATTTTAGACAATAAAAAAGTTAGTATATTAATTAGTATAAAATTACTTACACTAGTCAATGATGGTAGACTAGTTGCTGTTTGTAAATTATATTGATGTAATTGTTTTTGTTGGTTTAATGCTTCTAATATACTACGGCCGGTCCATGAATCATTAAGACTTATACTTACAGCACCAACAGCTACAGTACCACGATTTAATATTGAATTTTTCTCAAATGTCATAATTTTAATATTATTTTTTAAGCGACAAACAATTATAATTAAAAAAATAGAATAAAAAAATAAATAAAATAATTAAATTAACGAATTTAAACAAAATGTGCTGAAAAGGAGAATTAATTCCTTCTTTATATTTTTCATTTGAATTGACAAAAATAGGCCGACACTAAGGATTTTATTTGTTTTTGTCATTTTTTAAAAATCTATTTTTAAACGTTTGTTGCTCTCTTTTGCTGCTTTTTAATTATAATAATTTTTTAAAGCTTTTAAAACTACAATTTACGCTATTGTTGTATAGGAATATGTGAGTTGGGTGGTGATGATTTTATTTGATTTTTCACTTTACTGGCAATCTTGCTTCTTTACATAACAATTTCAACATTTAGTTTTATTATAATTTTATATTTCTATAATTGGACAGCTTTAAAGTCTTACGAAAATTTTTATATTTATAAAGAGAAAAAAAATACCAGAAAAAAGCACTCACAATGAATATATTCTTTTTGTAAACTTTTTACAACAAATAAACTGAACTTTTTCTTTTTATTTTAATAAATTTTATTATTCCTTTGTATATATTTCTGTTGATTATGATAATGGTGTTGATGTTTCAACTCTTAACTTAACCGAGCAATAAAAATAATAAAAAAAAACAAGCACGACTATCACAAAAAAAGCTCCCATAAAACGGCAAATTTCATTCATTCATTTATTCAAGCACAATGTACGTTTTATGATATTCAATAACCACATACATACAAAGGAAAAAAAAGCGCGACAAAAATATAATAAACATAAAAGAATTATAATAAAAGCACTAAAGAAAATAAAATAAATATATTTATATGTGTATATACGAAAATTTTTTCTAAACGTGATAACACACAAATACGATTTTACTACAGGTAATGTCACCGAAATATTAAAAAAAAAATAAAATCCACTTGTTTACGATTTTTAATAACACAAAACACAATTTTTGAAACTTTTTATTTTTTTTTTTTAACTGAAACTTTAATCATTTAACAAGATGGCAAAAAACACAAAAACACACACACATCGTTTTATTCTTATCATTATTTTTCAAAAAACTTTTTCTTTTTGCAAAAAATTTAAATTATTAAAATAAGAAATACATTTCTGTGGCGACATTTGTTATTTTGTCTACCACCATGCTATCAAGCATTATCCACACTGTTATTAAAATATTTAACAGTATTACTACAATATAGAATACTGATATTCTCTTACCATAAATAATAAAGTAAATGTATACAAAAAAATATAAAAACATTCATAGATATTAAACATAAAAACATAGAAATGTTGTGATGCAAAAAAAAAAAAGTAAACTTATGAATAAAATTGAATCAAACGATAAACATTAATATTACTTTTGCTTTAATAAAAAAGAAAAATGGAAAAAATGTTAAATAAAATGACAACAACAGTTAATAGTAAAATATTGATTAAAAAATGAAAAAGGGAAAAAAGGCTTTATTATTATTATTATTATTATCTACCGTTCTACTTGCGTGTACACGTTTATTATTATTATTATTCATGAAAATTTCACTTAAATACATCATAATGTTAACGTATTGTCTATAACGAAGGATTCACATGGTAACAGAATTTTATAACAATTTCTAATATTTTTATTTCGATTATTTGTGCAGCAATTTGCCAAATCTATTTAATATAACTGAGTATATTACCTATTTCGAGAGTACATTTCGCGCAACACAATCAATGTGAAATTTACTTAAATTCAAACAAAATATTTACATGTACAAAACATTGATTATATTAAACTGAATATAAATTGAATAAACATTATAAATAAATTAATAATATTGCTATTGTATATTAAAGTGCTTGGTCATAATAAAATTAAATTAAAGCAACTAAAAGCTCTGCAAACAACTACAAATACTATAGTACGACCCTTTGTAACCTTCATTACCTCGTTATTACACATAATAATATCAGTTCAATAAAAAATCACTTATATTCATAGTTCAAATTACGTCATAGTTGATTAAAAAGTAAAATAAAATTCATTTAACATAATTATTAATCAAAAAAAAAAAAAAAATCATTAATTTTACATAAAGAAGAAACTAACACGGTTTGTGTATTCACTAGAAAGAAAATTAATTTCGTTGAGTTAAATTTTCTTCAATAAAAGTTTCGTTAAATATTTTTCCAATAGATAAAAACTAAAAACCAATTAATGAATTGTAAAAAGTTATTAAATCGAGACTACATACACTAATTAATACAAAATTCAACATACAAGCTTTCAGGAGAGAACTTTTTATTTTATTTAAAATCCAATAACGAACAGCCACTTATAAAACAATTGTATTCACATGGAGTAAAAATAAAACGCTAAAAAATTGCTCAAAGTGAATTAAAATATAAAGGATAACAAAAATTTAAACAAATTCAATATGACTCAGTAGACAATAATTAAGATTAAAGAGGAAAAGGAATAAAAAGTAAAAAATTGTCACCGTAAATAATATAAAAAAAAACTTTAGAAATCCCTAAACTACAAAAGAGCTTTAAAGAAATAATAAAAAAAAATTATCAAGTCAATTGAAATGTTTAAGATAATCTTAAGACAAGAAAATAATAAAAAAAAGTACTAAGAAATATCCTTAATAAAATATTCAGACAAAGATTTCTTTTAACAACAAATATTCTACAAAGAAAAGGCAAAAACGCATACCATTTGGGATTTTATAAGCGTAAGGCCCGTCTCTATTCACAATTATGAAAACATGAAACCTTTCGTGTCCAAAAAATTTAACCATTAATTATTTTAAGCAGTAATATAAGAATGAAAGAAAATAATGTTAAAACAAGGAAAATTCTTAAAATAATACTGAATAATCTTAAGATAACAATCGTATGCTTTAAGCGAGTACAATTTATTTATTTAATTTATTATTTTACTTTTAAACCAAAGCTTTTGTATCGTACATCAACCTACGTTGTATTTCGTCTTTTTTGTTTTTGTAAAAATTATCCTTTTGCATGAGAAAATATTAGCAAAAATTTTCAATTTATAGATTAAGCTAAGAAAATTGTGCGTACTTTTGATTGTTTCTGTTGTTAATTTTGTGTAGGCGGCGATATATAAATTTCATACACAAACAATTATTTTAATATTTTACATTGCATTCAACAAATTTTATTAATCTTTTTTATATGATGTTTACCTCGTTTATATGCTTTTTACACATTAATCATCCACAACAAGTTGACATTTTTTATTTTTTTTTTTCTAAGAAATACCTTACTTTCTTTGTTTTAAACAAAATAAAATATTAAAATTGTATTTATGGTATTTGTAATCAGGTAAATGGATTTTATAATTTAAAATAAATAAGAACTTTTTGTGGTGTTAAAGGTAATTGTGCAAAATTAATGTCACGAGATGATTTTTATTATTTTTTTCCCTTGTTTTGAAAAATCGTACAACAAAATCAATGAATGAATTAACGATTTTTAGTTATTAAAATACAGAGCATTAAACCAATAAAAATTATAGAAGATTTAAATTTTTTTAGTTAATTTAAATAATGCAAATGCAAGTTCATATTATTGCATCAACTTTATTCAAAATAAATAAACATAGTAAATGCCTGCAGTGAAAACTGTTTATTATATAAAATCAATCATAATAACTGAAAAATAATATTATCCTGTAATAAACTGTGTAAAATGTATTTTTATTAAATTCTGTATGCAAATTTATGTCAGTATCTATTTTTAACAATTTTTTTTTTTTGTATTTATAAGGAAAAATCAATAAATAATAATTTTACTAAAGCACGACAATAGTAAAACGAACTACATTCAGTTCAAAAATTTGTATTTTATTTATATCTATTGTATAAAAAGGGACTATGTCAAAGAAAAAGGATATTTATTTATGTTCTACAAACAAATAACAAACCACCAATATTTATTTATACAAATCATACCCATATCATTCAATTATAACAAATATTATAACATAAAATCGGACTCTACTATTCCACAATATGCAACACAACATAAAAATATTTTTACCCAAAAAAAAAAAAACACCAAATGTAACAACAAATATTATGAAAATATGTTTCATTGTAATGTTGTGGGGTGATACCTTACAGAAAAAATAAAATAAAGAAAATTAACATTTTGGAGAGGCGGTCGAAATACAACGATAGTATACAAAAAAAAAGAAAATAAATTCAACCATATGTGGCGTCGTTGTTGTCCATTGATTTGATTGCTCAGCATAAAATTATTTTCATGGCTTTAGTAAACTAAAATGACACAAAATTAAAAGAAAAAAGAAAATTCTACACATAAATGAACAATTTCCTATTTCATATAAAATTATAATAATAATCAAAAAAAAAAAATTATTACAAAAGAAAATAAACCGCAAAACAAATAAATAAATGTTAACATTATTATAGATGATAGAATTTTGTGTTTTTATTCTTTTATTTAACATACATTACGTGCTATTATTTATACATCAAAAACTAAAAAAAAAAGAGTAACAATAACACGACACCAGACAATAATAGCGAAAAAGAAACTATGCTTAAAAAGCATAAAAACTATAAATGTGACAAAAAAGGGTGAAAAGAATAAACAATAAAACGAAAAATGAAACGATATTTTAGGAAAAGGTGTGCATGAGGTTTGCCCATGATCAAATTAAAATTTACTAAAGACAATAGCAATATTTTAATTGAAGTCAACATATTGTTTTTATGTGTACAATTATCTTTAAAATACCTTACACAATATTTTTTCTATTTCCGATTTCTAATGTCACATTAAATCACTTTGAAAAGGAAATGATTACAATGGCAAAGAGGAGATTTTATTTTTATTGACAATAATAAAAATGCTTCAAATAGCAAATTCTCTTAACAAATAAACAACATTAACAACTAAATGATAAATGAATTATTTTCTATAAATAAAAAATAAAATAAAATCATTTAAACACAAAGAATGCTATACTTAAAACCAGGTATCCACAAGGTATTCATCCTCATCAGTATCTCATATTCTTATCGATTTTATTTTATGCAAAATTAATCATTATTTAATTTTCAAGTATATTTAATTTAATTTTAATGTATTTTTTTTTTAATACAATTGATGTTGTTATCGCTTCTGATTCGTATTTTATTTAAATTTATTTTTTTTCCATTTTCACCAATATTAAATCTATTTCAACTTGAATTAAAATGATTTAATTCTATTAATATTATTAAAATTAATGGAAATAAAATAAATGATGTACAAGTGAACGTTATACTGTGTCTATATAACACAATTTAAAATTAATTTGTTTATTTTTTTTTTTACTACATGCTTTATCGCTGATTAAAATCAATAAAGTTAAATATATATAAAGCAAGAAAATAATATTATTCTTTTAAAATAAGAAAAGATTAACACCACTTTGTAATTATTTACTTTAATTAATTAATTAATCGTTTATTGTCACACATCATAAAATGCCCTTCGGTATAGTTACACAAATTACACAGTAACGCTTTTACGAGTATATAAATTATATAAAAAAATACTATTTCACCTTATTTTTACTCTACTTTTATATATTAAATTTACTTTATTCAAATAAAATATAGAAAATTATTAGCATGTAGCACAGCTGGTGCATGTTTACTACATAAAATAATACACCTGAATACAAATGTTTAAAACAATAAATTCAATTATTAATATAATTAATACAATATGTAATGTAATTTTTCATTATTAAGAAAATAAAAAGTATAACAAATAAATGCGCAATTATTCTATGGAAATTCAATTACAAAAAGCAATAAACCACTTAAAATACATCTTTATGCAAATTATTATAATAATTATTTTAAATTTACAATAAAAGAAAAAAATCGTATTTCCCATCATAAAGCACTTTAATACTTTGTTTAAACATAATTTAATTATTTTTTTCTTTCAATTCATTTCATTATTATAATAAATAAATAGAAAAATAAAACTTTAATTACCTATATTATAGATTTTAACATGAATACACATATAATTATAAATCAATATTGATTTTAATATGCTTTTGTGTTTATAGTATTATTTCATGGGGTTTTATGATTGCAGAAAAATAATACAAAGTTCCTTTACAATGATTATTCATCAAAAATTATTCATTCGTCAAATGTAATGCAAATAAGATTTATTACAAAAAAATGAACAATATGAAGAATTTCTATGTATTATAAGCAATTTAACTTTAATTTACTTAATTAAAGTAAAAATTTAGTACTAAGCTTATAATTTGAATGAAAAAAAAACAAATTTATTACATGGTACTGTCAAGAGATGGCTGCAAGTTGTTTTAAAGTCAATAACCGAATTCATACATTTCCTATTCAATGTAATAATAATAATAGATTAATAAAATTACGAATAGCATTTTTATTTTGTTATCGATTTGATTGATTAAGTTTCATTTTTTTTTTATTACTGAGAAATATAATGTGCTCTAGGCTATACAATTCATTTAACAATGAACAAACAGCTACTTGAAAATCTATATCTTTTATTATTTTTTTTAGAAAAACGATAACAAATTTTATAAATAAATATATAGTTTGTAAGCAGAAGCTTTTAGTATTTTATTATTCCTTAAAAAAAAATATAATAAAAATAACAACAAATTATATTTTTAGCAACGACCCCAAACAAAGAAAATATTAAAGTATTTCTAAAGGACATTAAACCTATATTGATAATCATAACCAACTGAGACGACCTTAATAATGGTTACCTTTTTTCACTTACTTTTCTTCGGTTAAAAATACCTGTGTTTCAAATATGCTTTATAGAGTAAAAGTAAAATTTTACAAGAAACATTCATTATACAAAATTGTTATATTTTTGTATATCATTTAAATATATTATTATCATATGATAATAATAATAATAATTATTATTACTATTTTTAATAAAAAATTACTATAAAGAAAAACATGGTAACAATGTTATTGTTACTATTATTTTTATTAATTTTATTAAAAACGGAACACTAAAATGTATTTCGGGCTTTTATTTTATTTTGCTTCTTTATTTTTTTAAGTACGACTAAATATAATTACAACAAAGTATTAGTATTTAACCCATATAATATAAATAACATTGTTATATTATTATTATTATTATTATGATAATACTTCCTACAGAAAAACATTTTAATATAATTATTTGTGTATGTATATATGTTTTTATTTTAATTATATTCAAATTGTTTTTAGAAAATAAATGTTTTGTTAAATTACTTTAAAAATACTTATCCTATTTGCAAGAAAAAACAAATGACTAGAAAATAATTTCATACAAAATATGTAAATGGGAGTTTAAAGTGAAATTTTAAAATTGAATACAAAATAAAGAAAAATCCCTTACTTATGATAATTATTTAATAATTTGTTCCTATATAAATATTCTAATATAATTATAATATGAGAAAATTCAGGATTAAACAGGATTATAGAAATGGACACACAACAATTGAAAATAATGACTTTGATGACATGAAAATTACAAAAAACGAATAAAATCCAAAATGAGCGTTAAGATGTTTAAAATAAAATAACGAAATACAAAATAGAGCATATATAAAAGGTGTTTAAAATAAACTTGTGGTCATTGTGAAGTAACAAACAGTAGAAACATTAATATTGAATTTAAAAGCTAAACGATACCACCACCGTTACAAGAGTAGAAAAAACACAAAAGAAAAACAATAAATGTATGTAAAACAATTTTCTTTAGTTTAAAATTTTGTTTATTTATCTTTATCCTTTTTTTGTTGAAAATATTTATATATTTTTTTTTTATTTTCTTGTTTTGTTATATTTTAGACAAATTACGTAATAGATAAAGTAAAAATAAAAGTTTAAAAATATAAATAAAAACTTAATAAAAACAAAACTATTTTGCGTAACATATACATACATACATAAAAATCCTTTATTATGATTATTATTATTATTATTATTATTCCAATATATAAAATAAATTTTCTTATTATTATTATTATATTTGTTTTTTAATCAAAGTTTTCTGTTTAGTTTTTAGATATTAAATATTTTGTTTTATATATTATCTACTTTTTTTTTTATTATTTTCACTGTAAAGTTTATGTGTGCCAGGTTGTTGAAACAAAAATTTAGTTAAATAAAATATAGAGCTAAAGTTCTACAAACAAAAAAAAAAAAACTTTTATTTTTATTAAATAAAAAACGAAATATTATAACTTTGTTACGCAGCATCAAATATTATCATTATTTATAATAATATTCTATTATTAAAACATAAATTTGCTTTAGGCAAATTTAAGAATGAAAAATATATTCACAATCTAATACACAACGGCATACAAACAATATAAATAAGGAATATATAGAGAAATATTTCCTTAAATTTATTATGAAAATTTATTTATTCTCCATAAAAATTAATTGTTTAATTTCATAAAACATGGATAATCGCCTTTAATTTTATTAACATAATAAATATTTTTCATTAGATTATTTGTTGTTTATATGTATTACGAGATGTCTAGGCAAAAATATAAAATAAGGAAAAATATTAATACTATTTACTACGACGTACAAGTATAGTAATAAAATTTAATTATTTTTCTTTTAAACTTTATTAATTTAATTTAAATAATTTTGGATTTAAAGTATTTATATTTTATGCTCTTTTGGTTTTAAAATCCCTGATAAAACTTATCGTCGCTGTTGATGATAATAATGATTTTTCTTTTGCCTGCTACTTTGTCGTCTACTAACACAGACATTAATTAAATTATTTTTTTCTTTTTCCACGTTTAAATAAAAGTTAAATTATTTCAACAAATTTATGATGAAAATTGTAAACAAATTATATTGATTAACTTGCATGTAATTAAAACTGTTTGCCATAGTTTTTGTTTTTATTTTTATAATATATATATAATATTTAATAAAATTAAATTTAATTCATTCAAAAAAGTATTTAAACATCAGATAAAAAAGAAGAAATAAAAAATATTTCTACAAATTCAATTTAAATAAATTCGTTCATACCTTAAAACTCTAATAAATTATATATATGTATTTGTCCGAGAAGCTAGCTGCTATTTTCTAGACCTAATAAATTTTCTTTATTTTATTACAAAGAAAAAAAAACTATTTTCAGGCATCAACACTTTGCGTTATTTTTTATTATTAATAAATAAAAATAAAGTTAAAAAAAAATCACATACAAAAAGAGATTCTAAATCATTACTACAGTGTTTTTTTTTTCTCTGTGTTGAACAAGTAAATTTATTGGCAATTTATTTTTGATTATCGCAATTTAATCTGATAATAAAATAAAATAAAATCGACCATCAGTAGAGGCCAATAACATCAAAATTATCAATATACACGGATAAAAACAACACCTAACTACCTAACCAACTAACCAACCATTTCCTCGTGATACCAATTTTATTTTTTTTTTATTCTGTTTTCAATTTTCTAATAACAATACAACGAATAAAGTATCAAAAAATATATAGAAAAAATTCTTTAAGATAATAACGTTTAGCATTACAATGTTTCAATTTTTGTTGCCATAATAGAAATTTTCTTTCTTTTTTTTTATTATATTTTATTTCTATATCGTGCAACAGACAAAAAGGAAAATAATAAAACGAAACAAAGTACTAACAAACAAAAATAAAAAAGCTAAAAATACACAAGCAAGTAACAGCGGTTAAGAAAACAGTACACAGCGCAAAAAAGCATAAATAAATAATGTATAAAAAAATTTATAAAGCCATTCAAATTTTGAGCTTTTTTTCTTGTTTTTATGGGCGCATATGTAAAACAGAGGCACGATCTTTTTTTTTTTAAATAATAAAAGCATTATTCCTTGTCCACAGAAACAACTACAACTAATCAAGTAATTTTATGCTTTTATTTATGCTAATGAAAAACAACAAAAGTCATCAGTGTAGAGAACCCACCACCTTTCTTCTTCTCTTTTTTTTTGCAAAACTTTTCGCTACACAAATTTTGTAATCTTTATGAGAAAAAAGGTAATATAAATAAAAATAATAAAAAATAGTCATTAATTATATTAACAGCAATTAATTTCAAATAAATGATAAAATTTGTGATTTCCTACAGTTATATACAACGACAAATGGATACACAACGACAGCAATTTTTTTTTTTTTGGTAAATATTTGTTATGTTATTTGTGGCTGATGTAATTCACAAAATACATATATTTATATTATTTCTATTATTATTATTTCTAATAAAAATCAAACAGTATTTTCCGTTTTTATCAAAACTTTATAGGTGACACAGATTTTTTATCTGTATAATATTTTTTATTAGTAAAGTTTATGCTGTTTTATATTATTTTGTTTTTAGATAATAAATTTTATCATATAGAAATATTATTGAATTGTTAAAAAAAATAATAATTTAATTGTGCTAAATACCATAAGACAACATTCTGAAAATTCTTTAAAACAACTTTAATATGTTTATAACGGATTAAAAAATAATTTTTAAAAGCAGCTAAATTAAAATCAATTAATTAATAATCAATGATGTTGTGTAGGCTAAGCATAGTTATTTGGCTTTATTTAATTAAAATAAATTTCATTATAAGAATTTCAGCAACAGTTTTTAACTAATGAAAATAAATTATTTATGAAGAACAAAAAAAAAAACAAAATTAGTTAAGCTTTATTCCATTAAGTACCCACAATATTAATTTTAATTCTTATTTAATTTAAGCGCAAAATGTCTGCAGATATTTAATTATTATTGTTATTTATATTTTATGTTTTCGCTTTAAAAGAATACACTTTCGTTTTAACTATTAAACTAATTCAATTATATTTGTGGATTTTATTGTATAAATACTATCAATTACAAGCTAGTAAAATATATGAGCATCTACTGTACTTCGTGTAGAAATTTTTGTTGATGAAAATACGATGATGCTATTATGCGCATTACTTTAATATAAAAAAAAGATAAAATTAATATTTAACGACACTTTTTTATATGTTAATACCCAAAAAAATAAGTAAAGTAAAGTAAAATGATTAGAGATGAAATAGATAAAAAATAAACAAAAAAAAAAAAATCTTTATCAAATTTTATTAACTCACAGAAAATGTAATAAAATTATCATCAGGAAGATGACGAAATATAAAAATAAACGCAAGAATAATGCAAAAATATAATAAAAAACTTTTATTTTTTTCTATAATAATTTAGCGAGAGTAAGATACACCAAATTTATATAATTTATTATCGAAAAAAAAAAAAATAACTAAATTTATCTTAAAAGAAAAATTCTGATAAACATAAATTTCTATATAAAAATGATTTTTATTTTATGTTATTTTAGCAATAGTTAAAGTTATTTTTATTGCATGATAAATATGTTTAAGTAGAAGTAGTTTTTCGTTTTATTTTTATGATTTTTATGGATATTTTTTTATTCTTATATTCTGTGATAAAAGAAATATAGAAAATGAAGTAAAAAGATATAATAATAAAAATCACATTTTACTATTCGATAAAAAAAATAATAATAATAATAATAATAATAATGATAATTATCACTTGATGATAATAATAATAATATTGATAAATATCTTCATATTTTTTAAAGTAAAATATATGCTGTATGATATGCTGAAAAAACATTAGTATTAAAACGTTCGTTTATTTTTTTTTATCATTAGAATTTAATTAAAATGATAATTATCAGACTTGCAAAAATTCTTTATAAAATCAATTAAGTTTCTAAAATAAGTTTTAAATAAGTTTAAGGATAATAAAGGAAAAGCAAAAAATATATATATATATATGAAAAATAATAAAACTGTAGAAAAACTCTTTAACTTCATGCAGAAAGTTTATTTAAATTTTAATACAAATTATTATAATTATAAAATAAACACAAAAAGTTAACTCTCGAAAACAATTTATTTAACTTTCTGCTATAATCATTATAATAAATAATAATAATAATAATAGCTTTAACCGTATATTACTTAAGTGGTCATCATCACAGTAAATTAAAATTGAAAAAATAAAATAAAATTAAATTAAATTACCATAATTGTTCTGAAAATTTGTGTTAATAAAATTTTAAAATAAAATCGTTTGTCTGGAAAACATCTTTAATCTAATAAAGTATATATGACTGTCGTCAAAATACTCGTAAATCAATGTTTTTAATTTAAATATTATTAATTTTAATATCTGCTTTAAGAAATATTCTTAAAGAAAATAAAAAAATTTAATTTATCAACGTATTCCAGTTCGGAGAACTAATACCAACCCAATTTCCTAGCGTAAATTTAAATTTTAATTCAATAAAAATAGCAGAAATTTTGCCTTATTTCTAAGAAATACTTTTATCAATTAATATTTTTACAAAATTAAATCGAAATAACGTTTCGAAACAAAAGAAAACGAATAAAAAAAAAGAATCATTTTCACAAGGATTTTAATTCAATTTAATTTACCTTTAAAAATCCTGCACAACCCTTTAATATTTAGGTAAATAATAAGATAAATATAATTTACTCCTATTGATCACACCATAAATTATAAAAATGTATTTCGTTATAAATTTATTTTAAAGGAGATCTTACATTGTATTACCACCCACCGCATCTATAATACTCAACCCAAATTAACCCATCATTCAGTATACACTAAACATTGGAAAAAATAAAATAAAATAAAAAAGAAATACATAAACCCTTAGCCTAAGCTAAAAAGACTGTTTTTCTATTAAATTAAATTATTTTTTTTAATAACAAAAAAGAAAATAAATAAAAAAATATTAATAATAATAAGAAAAAGGTGAAGATCAGATCTAAACTGACCTGCTGTTTGCAAAAAAAAAAAGAGTTGAAAATGTGACCCTTCTTACAATATTATTAATAAAAATGAACAAAAAATTTTGACTGTTATTATCGATTAAATTAAAAATTAAGAAAGGAGAAAAAGGATATGAATTATTTTTCATTTTATTTTAATAAAAAGGAAAAAAAAAACTTTAAATTTCCTTTTATTTTTTGTATTAAGACAACAAAGAATTTTTTATTTTTATTGTATGTAAAGGTCATACTCTGTGCAATGAACAATTTTTAAGTCATTAATAATTAACTACTTATCCTGGTTTAAAAATAAACTCCAGTGCTCGAGCAAAGTAAATAAACTAAAAATATTATTCGTAATTTTTTCGTAGTATCAAAGACATGTTCACACAATTAGCCCATTAGGTAAATGTTTTATTTTTAATTATATATCAACCAAAAATAAACCAGGAAATAAAATGTCTATATAAATTTATAAACAGAAATATTCTGTTACACAGAATAAAAAAACAAAATTAGGAGAAAAGTAAAATTAAATTATTAATAACAACGACAAATATCACGAATCCGTCAATCATTAGCAGCAGAATTAGAAACCTATTTTTGTACAAAATAATAAAACAACGTAAATACATTAATAAGAAAACACAAACTTCTTTTATAAAAATATTACCCAGAAACACTATATCTATAAAAGAAAATTGATTGTGGGCGATATTTTCCATAATACACAATGGTATTAAAAGTAAAATTCTACAAAAAAGAATGAGATGAAATGCAGATGGAAAAATATGTGAAAAAAGAAATCTCTTGAAAGGTTTTTCTTTTTCTTTTCTGTTATTATTACATTTCTATTTTTGTCTTTAATTCATTGTCGTACGTTTAATAAATGAGAAACACAACCACACTTTTGGTTTATGTTGACATAAAAAAAAGAATAAACTGTATAGCAGCGGTAAAAAAGGCAAATTTATTAATTATGTAAAATACTTCAGATGGAAAAAGTATGTCATTCAATTATTTTTCCGTAAATATATTCGAACGAAAAACTTTCTTTAGTGCTCACAACTGTGAACAGTTACAAAAGAATTAAATAATTCTTCCTTGGAGAGCTTAGGCAAAATAAATATTCAATATTATTAGAAAAAAAAAACATATTTATCTGTGGGTAGATATTAATCATTATTTCAGTATAAAAAAATCAATATTTTTCCAAAATATTAAAATCCAGGATTAATTTTTAAATTATTTAATTAATTAAAATTTAAATTAAATTCGATGGAAATACATTACTTTGCCGCAAAGCTCATTAAAATTAAATAAAAATTTTGTGTTCATCGTTTAGGTATTAGAAAAATTTTAATTTTTTTATAATTTTTAAATAAGAAATGATCCAAAAAAAAATAATCCGTTATTCAAATGGACTTTTAATAAATTTTTCAAATCTATTTTCAGTTTCCACTGAAATTTCTATTGAATTTTGAACCAAAGAATCAAAGAAGTGTCCATTTGTACATCCTTTACATCAAACTGCATAGAACTGAATGGAATACATTGTACCAGCAAAGCATACATTAAAATTTGCATTTTCTATAAATGTTTTTGCGTTTTTTTTACGCTTTTATTACTTTATCTGGTTGTTTAAGGACCTTGCCGTATTTTTACCTTTTGTTACGGTCTGAATACGGTCTCCTATATTTGTTTTTTCTCTGTGTACCGTAAATGATAAAGCATAGACATTTTATGTAGTTTTTAATAAGCCACCTGTGACTTAAAAATTAAAAAAAATATTTTTTTTACCATAAAAAAGCTGCCATAGCTTTACGAATTTTAGAATATGCTATCATTTGCATTCTGGACAATATTTTTTGTTATCCATTTAGATGTTTTTTTTTTTTAAATCCTAAATAATATATAAATGCAGACGTGTTATAAATTGTATTTAACACTTTACTATGATAAATATTTTCATCTTTTTTTTTTCATCGTTACTGTAAGAAATTTCATGTGTTGCTACTTTACGTAACTGAAGCACACACTATTTCAAGAATCATTTGTTAAAATAAATGACAACAACAAAAAAATAACCATCACGTATGTATCATATACCATATAAAATATAAGTCATGCTCTACATTCCATCTGATAAAGATAATAATGCCTTGACTACATCTTTACGCTATTTTATGGTATCTATAAAATTTTATGCACATACAAAATTTACAGAAATAAAAGGGTAAAAAAAAAAAGTTTATATAAATAGTAAAAGTAAAAAAAAAGAAGCATAACAGCAAAACTTCATCATATTTTGTGGTGTAAATTGTTTGCCATAAAAATATTTTTTCTCTGCTCATTTTTTGTTTTTATTTACTTAAGAAAAAAGTGAAAGAAAACAAAGTAAAAATACTGGTTGAATGCCTATTTGGGATAAAATTTTAATAAAATTGACGTACTTCATACAAAATATAAGTATGCAAAAAAAAAAAAAAATAATAATAAAATTCTTACATTCATTGACAACAAAATGATAATAATAAGAACAAGACATGCTCTATGTATCAGCAACGATCGAAGAATATATAAATAAAATAATATAAATAATAATAATAATATAATAAAATACTGTACTGTATAAAAAAGTTTTTTTTTTCTAAAACAACGACATGAATGGATTCATCATCAACTTTCAATATTTATTTATAAAAAAATCTTTAAGAATTTTATTTTTCGAAGAGTGTCTAGAACTAGCGTCGTGTGCGCGCCGTGACTAAACTTAAGGAAGAAAATATATCTATACAGTATTGAATTTTCTAAGAATAATGTTTTTCCTTTTATTATTACAAGAAATTTTATTGTAAATAAATATAATAACGATATAAACAGCTGAATGGTTATTTCTTTGCTTTTTATTCATTTTGTTTCGTTAAACAATTTTATTCACGGGAATTTTTTACATTTTATTTTATTTTTTTTTTTTTGCGTTATAAAACAGTACCTGTGGGGATACATTGAGAATGAGTCTCAATTGAATTTATATTGCTTACACTATTTACTATTTACAGTATTTTATATAATAAATTAAAAATAAAAATAATCAAACAGAAAACAATTCTAACAATAGAAACAAATTACAGAAAGTTCTTTTGTAGGGGCAGTTAAATTTGCATTAACACCCAGTAGTATTTGTTACTTTTTTGTTTGTAATATATTTATTTTTTTATTTTTGTATTTTCGTTTTTGTAGGGCAACAAATAACACAACACGTTCAACATCGTTTCTTCAATAGAATAAAAATACAACAAAGAAAATCTACACACAACGTAATTCCAAAAACGAAATGGAAAAGAAAAAAAAAAGGTGACAATGATGACGCCATGGTAAGATAGAAAAAAAAAACGCGTAGGCAATGTAATAGCAGAAATAAAAAGAGTTAAAATAAAAACAAATATGAATAATAAAATAACAAGAAATACAAAGCAGCAGCAGCACATAAATAAGTAAATAAAAGCAAATAAATTTATATAAAACAAATAAGGATATGAATTTTTCGGTATATTTTACCAATTTTGTGCTTTATTTTTTGGCTGCAATAAATCTAAAAATTCTATTTTAGTATCTTACGTGCGACTGTGATTATAGTAACTTCATATATTATTTATTAAATAATATTGTATAAACGGCATATTAATTTATTATTACTTTTTATATATTGTTATCTACCTGTTTCTAACATGCGTTGATAAAAAATAAAATAAAACACAAATCAACAAAGCTTATCTCGAATATGTTATTTGTTAAATTTTTGATGAATGAAATTAATATTTTGCTAAAATAGCAAATAAGAAAAATGAATGTCCAGATTTTCAGCCAACAATTTTACAATCGACAATCTGATTTCTAAAATAAAAATGTTTGCTAATAAAAATCAAAACTTAAAGATACTCAAAGAGCAACAAAAAAACTGCAAACACAAAAGACAAATACCAAGAAAATAAATATTAAAAAAAATTTAAATATAAATTTCATCAACTAATGCTCAACTAATTAAATATAAATAAAGATTATAATTTTAAGTAATTAAATTATAATAATAGAAAATAATAAAAAAAACATTCTTATCACAAGTTTTTCATACATAAAATTTTCTGTTGTTATTCTTGTGTTAATTATTAATATAAAAATTATTTATTTAAATTCGTAAATGAGTGACAAAAAATTTAGTCAATGTGAATGTTCAAGAGATTATTAGAATGAAACAGTATTTAATGGTGATACGAAGCATCACTCTGAGATGATTTTAGTAAACTGCTAATGATTTTGAGTCAATAACGTGATATAATCAATTATTATGTCTTCTTGGACAGTAAATTCTTGCACTTATCAATGTACCATCAAGAAAACAAAATATTATTGCGCATATAAAGCATAGCAAAAACAAATTTTCATTAAAAAAAAAACATTTACCTGTTAAATAAACCGTCAAGCAATATAAGAAATACGATAATCTTATTTATTCTTTCGCCCTAATTTATTACATAAACAATTACAAAATAAATACAATACCACAACGATAACAAATAAAATAAAAAACACTCACATTTAATTAATTTACTCACATAAAAATTAAATAAAAGTCGTAAAATAAATAAAGGCGAATCGAGAAAAATTAAAATCAAATCAAGTCAAGTAAATTCGTCGTTACTTAATATAATTTAATTTTTATTAGTTAATAAAAATAAAAACATAACAATAATAATAATAATAGGTAATAGCACACAATTCCATTAAGTAAATTAAAATAAATAAAATAAATCTTGATCTAACGCACACGCCAAAATAAAAAGAAGAAAACAAATCAAAAAATTATCATTAAAACATAGAAAATAAAAGAAATTTTAAGAAATTAACGTCAAGCGTTACAGACTGTTAGAGCAGCAGTCGCTGTTTTTTCTTCTTCTTTTTTCGCTGTTGTTGCTAAAACTTTTGTATCGTTATCGTACCCACTCATACATTCTTATTATTATTATTAATAATAATTTTTTGATATTTTTTTAATTTTACTTCCCAAAGTCATAAACAATTCACAAAACAACAATAAATAACTTTTAAGAAGAAACATAAGAAAAATATAAATGCTGTCATTGTTTATTTTTTTCCTGACTACAATGCCGATTAAACGGCAACCAAATGATGATATTTTCTGTCTTTTAACAGATTTTTTTGTTACATTTTACTTTATTTAGCTATAAGAAGAACAGCAAAAAGAAATAATAAAAAAAAAACAACAAATTACAAATACATAGCATATGGTTTGTATATAAAATTATTTTTACTATATATGTCTGCGATGATGTCATGCTAATAAAGAAATAATTATGAAACGCTGAGGTCAGTGTCATTAGGTAAATTAAGAAAATAAAATTGTATATAATATATGCAAATATAAACAAATTATTAAAGAACAAAAAAAAAAAAAAATACAGAAATTAATTTGTATGTTATAATTATAATGAATAAATTAGATCGATTTGTTTTATTAAAGCAAGTAATTAGCGGATGTTTGGCGTCTTTTATTAACGACAATATAAGTGATTTATAAAAATGTTTTATAAGGTTTTAAACGAAATTAATCTTCTCTCGTCTCATACATAATTAAAAATTTTATTACAAAAAGAAGATAAACAGTCATTCATAAAAGCAACATTATTAATTTACCGGCATCTTAACTGACTAAGCAACAGCTTTGTGTCAATAACAAAGTTATTATAAATCTGATAGCCAATAAATATATAATTATTCGTCATAGAGATGATGACTAATCAAAATAATAATTTACCGGATAAATTTATAATAAAATAATAAACTCTAAGGCAGTAAATCATATAAGGTCAGTGTTTATAATATTATATTTATTTTAAATCTTATTAAAGTTAATTTGTGGGTTTTATTACAAGCCAGTTAACCATCCAACATAAATACGATTATTATTTTGTGTAAATTTATTTTAATGATTATACGAATTAACTATAGATAACTATTTTAATACCTTGGTAAATTAGAGAAATACTTAATGTAAATATATAAGTAACTTCCTTCTAATAACACGATTATAATTGTGTAATAAAATTATATCAATTAAAACGCTTTAAGTATTCTTTTCTGTTACTACTACTTAAGATACAAATTTATTCACAAATTTTATATTGGTCAGGGACAAATCGATTATAGCATTTTTACGAAATAGTAAAACTGTTGAATTGTATATATATAATTATTATAATAAGCAAATAGCAACAAGCAGCTAAATTGTATTCATATTTTTTTTTCTTTCTTTTCTTATTTAAATAAAATTCGGCTTAAAAGATATTTTTTTTCTACTATAAAAATGGCATAAGAATATGTATTTTTAATATCTAAAAATAGTAAATTACCTTATTAATACATAAATATTTATAGAACAAAAATTGAGGAAATATATAATTTAAAATTTGCATAAAAATTCATTAAATATTTTATGCATGACTATGGGGATTGATTTACACGAGTATTTTATTTGTAGCGATATAGCTTTATTACTTTTTGTATTTTTGCTTTGTTTATAAGTACTGTATCCAATTATTTATCTTTTTCATGCTGGTTCTTTCTATAATACAAGCTAAAGTTCAGTAAAAATTTTACTAGCATAAACCTGATAAGAATATATGTCGCTTTTCTAACTATATTTACTCGTAGATTAACCTTTTATCGCCATATTTCTCTCAATTATTTTCAAACAGAAAAAGAATAAAATATTCGTGTAAATCAAGTGTAAAAATCTATAGAACAATGATACAATAAATACCTTGAATCATGAATCGTTGTTACTTTATTTATATGCAAAAAAAAAATAAAAAAGAAAATATTTCATTCAATTTCCTTAAGTACAAAAATAAAATGTTTTTCATTCTTATATTTGTGATGTTAATACAAAATATTATACGTGCGGACACTTAAATACAAGCCATTTAATAATAGTAAAACAATTAAAAATGTTCTATTCTTGAATGAAATTGAATTAATTTCAGATTTATTTATAGCAGAAATAAAAATAATATAAAACACGCAATTTCTGTGATAATAATAATAGTTATAAATGAGAAAGCTAGACAAGGTTATAAGTGTATTCTTTTCTTCTACAAAATAATTATTGAAATAAACAGATTCACATTGTGGTAGATAGATAGAAGTGTTGTAAATATAAACACAGCACTTGTAAATCGTTAGAATTTTCGTGGCGGGAACTTTTTAATTACTTAATATTAGTAAACAAGTGTTTGAGATTCCAAGAAAATGGATCAAATTTTCGTAACTTATAGCATTTAATAATAATAATACTAAAGCACAGAATAATCTTAGCTGAATAAACAGTTTACACAGTGTATACCATACAAGAAATACTTGTTTTAAAGAAGCCAAAACCACCAATGTCAAGCCACAAATAAAATTGCGCATAGTAATATACTCTAATAAACCAAATACTTGTATAAATATAAAATAAAATTTATGAAAAAATATGCTGTTACTAATTTATTAAAGTTTATTCAACGATGAAATAGAAAAACAACAAAAACCGAAATAGAAAAAAAAAACCAGACAAACAGAGTTTAGTTCAAGATCATAGATTTGATTAGCATTCAACCAATAATTATTCATAAAAACAAAAATAATGTAGAGAAAGAAAGAAATTTATTCAACAATGTATGAGAGTAAAAAAAGAATAATAATCACCATAAATAAGTTAAATTATGTACAAAATATGCATGCTCTTAAGTAATATTATGCGATTAACAAAGTACTTGAGCACCAACATAATATTGGTAAAAAAATAATTTGTTGTAGAAAAATCATTAACATAAAATACTGCTTCACATTGCCATTGTACCAATAATATCTGGGTGAATATTCATTATTAATAATAATTGAGCATTGAGGTAGAAAATAATTATATAATATTAAAGAAACATAAACAAAAATAATAACCTTGAATAATAAAAATAAAATTTATTTCGATCTTGATGTTCTCATTAGAAAAATAATAATTAATTGGGTTAAAAAAAAAAAGTAATAACGAAATGCAATCTCAAGTTAAGTTCTAAGAAAAATATTAAGGATTATAGACGAATAAAAATAAAATTAGAAAATCTAAGATTTATAAAAATTAAAAAGGAAAATATCTTTAAGACTTGAAAATTATTGTACGTTGTTTTTTCAATTAAAAATTAACAGTTTACTAATAATTCTTATTAAATTATTTTATTTAAAAAAATCCCGAATTTAAAGCTGATTTGTCTCAATTTATAATTATAAGAAAAATAAATTTTAATTTTCGTGTAGAATAATAAACAATTAAAACCCCATAGCAGTTTTTAAAATGTTCACATTAATTAGTCTATTTTTTATAACAATTTAACGATATAATAATAAACAATTAATAATTGTAGGCTCTGTGTGTATATATGTATAATCGCCAACAATTAAAATAATTAAAATAATAAAACAAAATTAAACAACAATAATGACAAGAAAAATAAATTTTCATGCAATGAAAACCAAATATGGTGTTGCTTAATAATTTATTTATTACATTTTCTTATAATAAAAACACGTTTTTATTGTAAAAATAAAAAAAAAACAGAAATAATAATTTCTCAATATTATCTACAGTGTGTACACTAAGTAATAATAAATAAATCTGTTCATTACTTTATTCAATACATAAAAATAAAATCAAAAATTAATTCAATTTAAAAATAATAAAAAAAAATTGATGAATCATTACTGTATGTATCTGTGGGTAGTTAGGCATATATAATGTAAAACAATAAATTTAAAATAATTTTAATATTAAATTAAATTGAATTAAAGAAACAAAAAATAAATAAATAAAACTTTTACTCTGTTAATTTGGAAAACAATTAGTGGTGAAAGTTTACTTTTGACGCAAGTAAGTAAAGTCAAAATTAAATTATAAATAAATTTTTTTATGTAATTTATGTATTTAGAACATTTTCAGAAAACTTATGTAATCCATGACCTACAGAGAGAAACACGGAAAACAAGTATAAATGAAAATTATTACTATTATTATATTCATTTTATTGTATAATTCCGTGTTAAAGGTGTTTCAACTTGTTTAATTTTTGCATTGAAAATATAAAACAAAACCATTTTTAACCGCCTTCATATAACTCAATTAAATTATTTTTATTACTGTGGGAGTTTTATTATTATTAAAACGCTCATGTCTTTTAATCATTTGCATTACTTTTAAATTTAATAATAAAAATAATAATTTTGCAATAATAATTTAATAAAAAAAAAATAAAATAAAATTAAGTAGGTACAACTTTTAGTGACAATAGTAACTCACTAATTGCTAAAACTAAACTATCATTTCTTTATTTAATGAGCAAACATAAAAATGAATATTTTAATTTAATTCCATTATTAAATTTCAAGGTAAAAACTAAAACAAAAACAACCACCCACCAAAAATTATTTTCAAAAGAAAAACCTTAATAATTACATCATTCAATGCTAATTAAACAAAATAAAAACAAAAGTTCTGTTTGTTTATTTATTTTCTTAATTAAATTGTGTCAATGCGTTGTTATATTCAAAAGAAAAACAAAAACGTCCCTAGTAAACTTGACCCATTGAAGAAAATAAAAATAAAAAAGAAAACAAGGGTGAAACAATAAATTATGTATTAATAAAAAAATATATTATCGCCCTTTAAATCATTATTTTTGTTTTTTTTTTAAAGAAAAATAAAGAAAGAAAAGAAATTCTTTTCATTTCTTATTTTCTTCATAAAACCTTCCACACAGAAAAATAAAACGTACGGCCAACAATGTACCAATATACCCAATATAGCCACTTGTGACTGGTTTTTGGTTGCGTTTTTTTTTATTATTAATTTTTATACTTTTTATGTTTATAATACATATTTTTTTGCTTATTAACTCGTCCGCCAACACACTAACCCTAATTTGGAAATTTCATGTTTTTTAACAATTCACTTCTCTTGGCCGTTTTGCTGCTATTTCTCTCAATATTATTAAAACATTTTTATTTATAGTATAAAGAAAATATGAAAAAATGTTTGGCTTTTTTTCGTGCGTGTGTTTGCGTGCGCTTTTGTCGCCAAAAATATGAATTTTTATTGAAAATGAATATAAAAAACTTGCTTTGCGTTGTGCTTTGATACGTTGTTCCGACTTGTAACATTGTGTTATGCGATGTTTAACGTACTCTAACGCTGCGATAAACTGAGTAATATTTTGTAATACACAATGTTTCGGTGTAGTAAATACATATTCTAGTATTCATAATTTAGTATATTTTTTTTAATTACTTGTTTTTATTAATAATAGTGTCTAATTAAATCATTTAAAAACAAGAAATCACTTTTATTAACCAAATGCAGTATATACTTATAACTAACGCATTATTTTATACATCAAAAGCAACATCATACCAATTAACTGAGTTATTCTGAGCATAATATTTTTTTTTTAAAGTAAAATAATTCTACGTAATTATTGATAATAATAATAATAATTTAAACAATAATAGTAATAATAAGAATAAGAAATAATAACAATAATACTATCATTAAAGTATTCGTTTCGGTTACTAATCACAATAAATTTTCTATATATTTCGACATTGATTGTTATAGAAAATTATCTGACATTGAAATTTAAAAAAAAAAATAAAATATTAATAATATTTATTTAAATTATTATTTTGCATTGTTAATATTATATTTTTTAATGCTGTTTAAATTTAAATAAATGTCTTACATATTGCTCTTAGGATATACATATTTTTTAAGAAATGACATATTTCTTTTCTTTTTTTGAGAATGAACAACACAACCGATGACGGTACAAAAATTTTAAAATTTAAACAACGCGTATTCTAATACACAATTTTTATTTGAAAATTCTTTTAGCTAATAATATTATTTCTATGCTCAAAAAAATAACTTAACATTTTAAAAAGGTAAATATTTATTTATAAAAATCGATAATTGATAGAATGACCTAATAAATGTATTTTAATTTGTTTATAAATTTTCTTTTTCACTGCTAACACAGGTAGATGATACAAGAACATATGTTTCTGTAGCAATTTTCCAACGTTGTATTAAAAATAATTATTTTCATCGATTAAAATGTGTTTTCCGTAGTTTTTAATCATTTTTTAAATGAAAAAAAAAACTTCTTGTTTCTATATATATATTTGCGAAATTAAAGCAATTATCTTAAGATATCGAAACATTGAAATTTAACCTGTAAAATCCGGTTAAATTTGTTTATTTTTCCAGGCCCGTCTCAATTTTTTTTTAAGAAATTAAAATTATTTAAATGTTTATTTTTCATTAAAACAAAAAAAAACATGTAAAATGGCAAAGAAATAAATGTAAAAAAAATTAAATAAAATGCCAAAAGATGAAAGGAGCCACCAAGAGAATGAATCATGCGTTAATTGAATAACTTCTTTACTTTAATTTCTTATATACTTTATTTCTTATATATTAAAACTTTCAATTTATTTATGATTATGATCTGATGAAGTCCAAACAAAAAACAACAAGAGGTAATAAAAAATAAACAATAAACGATTTATAAAATATAACTAGCGAAAAAAATATTTCTTTAATTTTATTTATATTTTTTTCATTAACTCACCTGCATTTGTGCAAGCCTTGATGTTGTACCTTGTGATGCCATATTCGGTGTTTTTTTTTACACGTAATTTAAATGTTTATATTTATTTATTTAACACACAAGCAAAACAATTTTTTGCTTACTTTTCGATATTTTTGCAATCACACAAAGCACTTGTTTTCTTTTTCGCACAAATTTCACAAAGTTTTAATTTTCTTTTATTTTAATTTTATTGAATTTTTTTTTCAATACAAAAAACCAGTATAGAATTTAATTTTTTTCAAATTTTATTATTTTTAAAATCTTTAGCGAAAAGATTTCACCAAAAGTAAATTAAACACGAAATATTAAAAAAAAAATTAATGCTTTAAAAAACTGAAAAAGAAAAAAATAAATATATATAATCAACCGTTATAACCGCTTAAAAAGCTTATCAAAAATGCATGAAAAAATAAATAACAAATGTTTCTTTCTTTCTGATATTATAATTTCATGTTTTTTTCTTATTATTTTTATTTTTATCTACTGTGTGATTAATAATTTATTTAAAAAAGAAAGAAATAATGTTGTAAGTAGCAAAACGTCGCGTCACACAAAAAATAAAAAACGATAAAATGAAAGAAACATTCACAAGTGCACACCATAAATAATATTAAAAAACAAAAAAAATTAAATACAAAAAAAAAAGCGAAGAAAAACATAAACCGGAAAACCCGGCAATATGTTGCTGTCACACGTGAAATATTTATTATTATTAAAAAAAGAAGAAATTCTGTTTTCTTTTTTTCTTCTTCTTTATTTTAAATAATAAATTTGGTTGTCTTGCGTGGTGTGTCACTGTTTTATGTTTCTCTTGTTAAAGGACGATTCGTCGACCTAATTACTTGTGTTAAGAATTGTACACTGCGGTTGTTTAATAACAATAATGACCCTATTTCACAAATGATTTTTATTTTAAACCAAGATTATTATTTCTAAAAAAAAAAAATCGTATTTTTTGACATAAAATAATTAACATAACAAACTGTCAAACACTAATTACAAAAATTAATTCAATTAAATTAAATTAATTATCCATTTCGTTTACTTTTTCCTTTAGCCGAAAAAAAAAACCAATTCTCTGCACTTTTTCTTACACAAAATTAATTAATTAAAAAAAAGGTAAAAAAAAAAATAAATATATAAAATTATTAAAAAAAAATTTATTTTTTTCTTTTAGTTAATTAAAAAAATTATATAAAATAAAAAATTTGTTTTTTGTTAAAATATAAAATTTAAAAAACTCCACGGCTTTCTATGTTTTTGACTGAGCAACTGGAACTGACTGACTTTGTTTCACATTTAGTTATTATTATTATTTTTTATTTTTTCTCATTTTATTTGTGAATTAATAAAAAATAAATAAATAAAAGTTAAAAAATAAATAATAAAAAACAACAACAGCAATACAGTTAAAACGGAAAAGTAAAAAAAAAAACAAAAATACACAACGAAATGTACACAGCTGGAAGAGAAGAAAATAATCAAGACGCGCGGTTATATTATTATTATGATGTTATATATACTTATATGTTTATTTAGTATAGTGTTATTGGTATTGGGTGTTTTGTTTTTTAGCTGTATGTTGACTGATGGATGGGTCACCGCCGCAACACGTTGCATTCACTTAATATCGCGCACACACTTTAATTATGAATAAGAAAAAAATAATTTTTTATTTTTATAACAAATTTATTATTTTCAAAAAAATAAACAAAGAAACTAACGCTGCGTTAATAACGTGACGCCTCAGTTTACCTATACTTTTGACTTTAATCGATAAAATGTGTATTTAAGTAAGAGCAATTTGAAAAAAATCCAGTTAATGACGTTGGTTGTAGTTTGGTTTGTTCTCTGGTTCGTTAGGCACCGAAAAAAATGAAGAAAATCTCAAGAAATCTTTTATCTTTGCACAATTAACTCTTTATTTAGGAATCAAAAATATTTAGACTTATTAACTACACGGATGGCAGTCTTTTTACTAAAACAATAGCTAATGATTTGATTGAAAGAAAAAAATTAAAATTATCTTGCAACAAGTAATTTGTAGAAGAAATTATTAAACCTCGATTTTCTAGAATCTCCTTAAAAAGAATTATTTACGTGAAGGTCCAAAAGTTTGTAGAAGAACTCGGATTTGCATAAGAATCGCTTTTTAAAGTAATTAAAGAGTATTTACAAACGTTTTCTGTTTAGTATAGTATTAAAATTACTATATGGAATAGTACTATACGTAGCGTTTTCATATCCGTTACCGATATCCGCGAGTTGCTGTGCTTTTAGACGTATACGTAAAAAAAATTGCTACCAATGGCTCCAACCTCCAAGCGAGCTTGATACGCCGCTGCTCCAGTGATATATTACAATCTCAATATGCGATCATTATTATTGATTTTAATACACAATACATTAGTTTAATGAAAGCACAAAAATTCTTCAATTTTTTTAAAGCTGATAGTTACAACAATCGATTAATTATAAAAACTAATAAATTTTTAACAAAAGTATATTTAAATTAATATTGATCGTAATAATGAAAATTGCACAACTGGTATTATCCTTCCAATGAAATTTTATTTTAACATAAATTCTATGCTTTTACGACATTTTTAAAGACAACACTAGCAGTCACCTAAAAGCTCAACGATTATAAAATATTTTCTCTGCAAAATGCCATATTATATTATGTTTTACGTCAGTTTAGCTAACGCACTCAAATAATTGTTGATTCAAAAGAGTTTTTAACACGTTTTTATTAATAAAAATAAATTTTTGTTTATAAAACATAAACAGAAACAAAAATTTTATGTTAAATAAATTGTATTTTTGTGTGCTAAACACACATATTATAGTTTTTTTTTTTTTTTCATTTTGTTCTTGTTATTTTTGCAGGCGCGTCTGTTATTTGATGTTGTGTTAACTTTACTTTACCTAAGTTTACCAACAAATAATTATAACTATTAATTTTTTTTTTGTTTATTTATAATAACGAGCGGCATACACGCGATTTTTACTGCGTTTACGGTTTTTTTTTCTGTTTTTATGTGTTTTGTTCTATTCGCCATAGCGTTGCTTGATTTGTTTATTTTAAACATAATTTATGTTGAGTATAGACAACAGAGTTCAGTTAACCAGTTTCGTTTATGTTTACTTTGTAGGGTGGTTCATCTAGCATTTTATTTGTTTGTTTTTATCATATAAAAATTTATTAAATTGCATTGTGCTAACTAAAACTAAATGTAATTAAAAAAATGAGAATATACTAAAAACATAACCAGATCAACTGACATTAATTAGATTTTTATAATTATTAAATTAATTAATTATGTTTGACTGACAGAAATAATATTGAAAAAATGTTTATTATTTTATTGATTAAATACTATGAAAAACAAAATTAATTAATTAATTAATGAATATACAATATAATGTTAAGTCAATTAAAAATTGTTTGGGAAATATTGCATCAATGCAATTAGTGATTATTATTGATTTGTGTGGGCGGTAATAAATCGTATACTCGTGAGAATTATAGCTGTTATTATTATTATTATTTGTATAAATAAAAAGTAGAAAATAATGTTTTGCTATTTAATTAAAAATAAAAATTAATTATGTTTTTTCTTTTAATTAAATAAAATTAATAAGTAAATAAATTAAAATAATTATTGAAAAGGAACAGAAAAATAAGAATTATATTTTCGAAAAGTTTCGCGTGACTTAACATAATGTTATTGTCAATTAGAGAATCTCTTTTTAATACTTACTTATTTATTTTAATAAATTTACTATATAAAACAATGAATTATTGATTTGTCGATTAAAAATGTCAATAGTGTAGTATAATTATTATTGTTATTTGAAATTTTACAAACAAAAATTGCAAAATTTTATTGCCATGAAATTTAGAAATTTTTTGATTACTATTTTATTTTATTTTTTTATAACATGTGCACTGCATTTTTTATTAAATTAATAGCATTTTATTCAATTAATAGCATAAAATAATATTTATACACTTCGCTTAAAGCAATAAAAACTGTGTTGACTTTAATAAAATGCGAATTAAGAAATTTTATTGTAATAACCGGCGAGTTATGTTTTGCTTTTCTATTGATTGTGTATTAAAATCACTTTATTTATGTTTTATTTGACGTTTATTTATGCTTTTTTTTATTGAATTTGATTACTTTTGTTATAGTATTATGAACTAATTAATTATGCACTACTGAGGTAAGTATTCCATTGCAAAAACCTCTTATGTTGTCATATTTTGGTGTTAAAAAACAATATTAAGTGCATTGAAAAAATGCGAATTCTATCCTGAGTATTCCGTAATGATTTTTTTTTTATTATTTTAATATAAAACTGACATGAATATCTATGGTCTATCATTTATCAGGGTTATCTATAGTGTATGATTAATGTAATGCTTCTATGTCAATTATAAAGATAGATTGATTTTACTGTATTATTGGATATGGGTTTTGAAAGAATGATATAATCGAATTGATCACAATTGAAACCTGATAACAACGCATACAATTTTATTAATGTAAAAACATTTTTTAATTCTGCGATACATATCTTACCTAAATTTTCTGCGCTGTATTCACGTTAACGTTTCATACAACTAAACAAAACCATTTTTGGAAGCGGTTGGCTTTTAACTTTTTAACTTCAATCATATCTATATTATTTTAATTTCAAAAGGAGAATAGTAAACTTCAAAATGGAATTGTTAACTTCAATATGGGAATTGTAAAAATAATTTATAATTGAGAATAGATTGATAATATATAGTTACTAATAGAGCGTATGAACCTAAGAAAGCCTTATGGAAGAAAGTTTACAGTCATTTGCATCAACTGCATCTCAATATCAAGCAGTGGCGTTGCGTCATACTAGCGAATGGATGCTTAGCATCCCTATGTTTAGAATTAAAAATTGGACATAAATAAGGATAAATTAAAAATAAATTTTTTTTATTAATTCGCAAAAAATTTCTAATAATATTCATAAATTTTCAAAGAAATCATATTTCATTATGAACTCAATATATATCAACAATATTTCAGTTCAGTTCATATTCACAAGAAAAATTCATGCGTCTTGTTGTTGTTGTAATTTAAATACGAATGAAGTGGCAAAGCAAAATATAAAGCAATAATGTCGTATATTTTTAAAACAAAGAGAATATGGTTAAAATAAGTCTCACAAAAAAAGCTAGCTTTTTCCAAATTATTTGTATAAAATATATATGTAGTGGTAGAACTAGCGATTTGCATAGAAAATTAAATAAAAAAAATACATTTCTCTCAATTTAAATAAATTTTTTGGCTTAAATTTTACTCATTTGGATGCTACAAAAATATTGCTTCACCATGCAATTAATATATATAACACAAATAAATTGAAAGAAACTTAATGCAGATTGGATATGATTCTACGTTTCAAAGTATTGAATATATCTTGTTTTATTTTTCTCATGACAAGTGAAACATTTGATTAGATTGCTCTGTTGATTGCTGACTTATTGCATATCAATTTAATTATAAAAAAATTAATTGAAAGAAAGATAAATATTTAATTGTTAATTTTTTAAAAATATTACTTATAATTGTATTAAGTTAAAATTTGAAATAACAAATAAAACAAGATGAAAGTAATAAATAAATGCAATTGTTATAGAGAAAAACTGTTGAAAAAGTCATTTGCAATGCATAATTTTGTTGAAAAGCAACATATAATTGATATTGGAAGGCATACACCAATTATGGACATTTCAGTTAAGAATAGGTCTTGTAATAGGCATTTTACTGATAAATTATATAAAACCAACAACTGGATAGCGTGATGCGAATTTTTAAACAAATATTTTTGCTGGCCATGCCTACTGTTTTCAGTAGAACAAAATGTTTGGTGCAAGGATGGATTTTCAGACTTGAATAACATTTATAAAGCTGCAGATAGGCATTGCAAAAAGTCTCAAAATTTAGTCATGACGATGCCAATAACAAGTGCATCAGCTGAAAGAAGCTTTTCGACATTAAAGCGCATCAAAATTTAATTGAGAAATACAACTGGCGAAGAAAGATTAAGTAGCTTTGCAATTATTTCAATTGAAAAAATCTTTTAAAAAATTTATGAATAAAAGATAGAAAAAATGATGCAATTATAAATGAGTTTGCCAAAAAAGATAGAAGGATTTTTAATTTTTACAGGATATTTACACTATTTATATTAACAGGATATTCAATTTTATTTATTTTTATAAATTTTATTTATTGATGTATATTAATAATCCTGTATTTGATGTGCAGATAGAAAAATTAGTCAAGTGATGATATAGTTATATTATATTATACATACATCTGATGACTACAATACAAAAAAAAACTAGAGCTTCCCTAATTCAAAAAGTCACGCCACGCTACTGATATCAAGCATTCAAGAATAAAATCGAAATATTTTATATTAAATTAATTTTTAATAAATAATAGTTATACACAGAAAGTTTAATTAGGTAAAATTAAATAATTACTATATTGAAGTTTCCTATTTTTCTATTGAATTTTACTAATCTCATTTTGGAAATTAAACGTTATAAATAAAGCTTTAATTAAACAAGAAAAAAAGTAAAAATTTTTTATCTAAACAAATTTTTATTAATTTTTCTATAAATTTTTTTTTTTTTGTTTTTCTCAATTTTAATACATCAGTTAATAAATTAGGTTAATTAATTAATAAGTATATTTATTTTATTTTTCATTTTATTTTCTTATTCACTTTGTCTTTTTTACTTGTCTGTGTGCAAAAAATATTATTTTTTTTACGTGTTTGGCTTATTTTTTTCTCTCAATTTTACAATAAAAAAAAAATCATTTTATTTTTCGGCTCATTTAATTTATTTAAATTATTTAATTTTTTTTTGCTTCTTAATTTTTATTCTTTTTGGTTTATTAAAAATAATAAAAGATACACACGCTGCTTATATAAATGTATGAAGTGAACACATTGGGTTGGATTGTTTATAATTTTAATTTTTATAAATATTTTTTATTAATTATTTTCATTTTATTTTATTATTAAATAATTTTTTATTTTATTTTATTTATTTTTTTTTTTTTTGGTTTTAAACTTTTTAAGCCCATTTTTATTTATTTATTTATTTAAACATTAATTTAAATATTTATTTTAATTAACATTCAATTTTATTGATTTAATTGTCGCTTTAATAAATTTTTCTTATTTACTTTTGTATTTTGAAATATTTCTTTTTATTTATTTGTTTTTTATTTTGTTTTTTGCACAAAATTAATAGACAATGGAAATAAAAATTTTAATTAAAATTTTCAAATAAATAAAACTGATAATTATACGATTTTTAGTTAAAATTTATAATAAAAAAATCTGTTTTAACTTAATTTTATGCTGGTTTGTTGGTTGAATTATTGATTTCTAAATGAATCAGTATTTTTATTTAATTTAGTTTTTATCTATTTTAAGGAAAATATTTCTTTAAAAATTAATTACAGTTAAGCAGACAAGTTTCTCAGCATTTGAAAAAAACATTTAAAAGAAATTTATATCTTATTGAAATAAAAAAAATATACACTTGCTAGCTTAAATTAAATAAAAACTTTAAGCTTTTAACCAGCCAAATAAAAACGATTAAACAGCGACAAGAAAAAAAATCAAAGAAATACTTTTAAAACTATTAGTTTTCTTTTAAACAAAAAAGAATTCTAGTAAAATCTACTTCCATTATTTTTATAAAGAAATTTTTCTAATGAAAAAATTTGGCACATTGTAAAACTGTTTGTTTTTCTTATTTAATTTTAGTTTTAAAAATATAAAATGATATTAACCTCGTTAGTTACATTTATTTTTTTTTTCGTTAATTTTTCAACCACCCACTGAAGTTACTTAATTTATTTTTGTTTTAAATAAAAAATATTCATAGGGAAATAACAAAATAAGCAGCAAGAAACTTTATGTCTTTAATCAAGTAAATATTAAAATTATTTTACCAAAAATAAATCTACTAAAACACACAAGAAAATAATAAAAATTTCATTTAATTAATTTTGATCTTGAGACATAATTAATGGATTTGCTTTAAAAAAACATTTTCTATGGATAAAATTTTCTTATTGTGCCTTCAAAGCTTTAATAAGCTTTCATTTTTGTTAATGAATCGATACACATTTTTAATTAAAAATTAATTGATTAGAATTTAAACACAATTATAATTATTATACTTTGAATAAAAACTAATTTCTTAATACATAAGCTAACATATTTTTAACCATTTACCATTTATTAAATAGATAACATTAAATGTCCAGCATTTTTAATTATTAAATGAAATTAAAGTTTTTCCGTAAATATAATCAAAGTATTGATTACAAATTGAATTAATTATTACAATTTTCCACTTTTATTGTGTCTTTTAATAATTAATTATGATTAATGTGCTGATTTTTTATCGTTTTTTTTATTAATTATGACCAATATTGCCGATTTATTGATTTTTATAAAAAATAATTCACAGAATTTATAATTAAATAATTAAATTGTTTATGAATGTTGATTGACGAATTCTGAAATTTTCTGTTTTTTTTTAGTTGAATTTTTATGCTTATTATATGGTAATTTACATAATTAGTGAGAAACATAAAAAATAACATCGCAATTATGTCGTGAAATTTATTGTTTTTCGTTAGATATTTCATTATGAAAAGAAATTCTTTAATGGAAAATGCATAAAAAAACGAAAAATTAATTGAAACCTTTATGGTTTTTCATCGGATTTAACAAGAAAAGTTGTTTTTAAAATAAAGTATAAATTTTATAAATAATAACGCAAAAATGATTTCTTTAAGCAAAATTATGTTAAAAAATGAATTAAAACTATACAAACAAAATTGACCTATGAGATTGTTGCACTGTTAAAGCTATAAAGCTTCTTATTGGTCTGTTGTAAATTTTTCTTTGCTATAAATATATTATATTATTAATATGTTGTTTTTAGTTTAATAAATTTAATTAAATAATAAAAAAAAAAGAATTAACAAGCAAAGTTGATTAAGACTAAACGATTCTCATCAATTAGAAATTCTGTATTACTACAAAAAAAAAAATCGCTTTAATCAAATTCAAAATCATTATAAAATTTAGTTAAGTACAAAATTATACATTCTCTAATTATATTAAATTTAATATAATTTGATTAAAATATATATTTCGATATAAATTTGCAAAATAAAACCACAATGATATTTCCCTATTCAAGAGTATGCAACGGTTCGGTTAAAAAACTGTCAATCATTTGTGTAGACAGTTGCTGGTTTATGTATAAAAGTTTTAAACCGCGAAAAATCATATAAAATGAACAAATAAAATTATGAGAGAAATTTTTCCATAATTAAATAAGAGAAATTTATAACTTACTTGACGTAACCTAAATCAAGTGTTTAAAAATAAAATTCTCCGCGGAGTTAATGATTAATTAAACAAAAAAAAAAAGAATTAAATTTAACTGATTTAATAATCATTTTTAATTATACAAATTTTTTTTTATTTAATCGACCAGCGATTAATTATTTTTTTTTAAGTTTTCTTTTTTTTCTTTAGTATTTTTCCTTCAAAAGTGTTTTTATAAATTTTTTTTATTTACTACAAAGTTAATTTTTAATGATTATTTGTATCATTACTCCTCTAAACAATCATAGTCATTACTAATGTATTTATTTATTCTAAATTATTTAATTTAATTTAACATTAAATAAAAAAAAAATTCAACCAAAAACAATAAATGAAAACGTTTCTATGTAGCTACGATTTTGTTAATTAAATTATTATTATTATTTTCTTTATCGTTTAATTACATTACTGTGGGATAATATTGATTAATTATTATTTCTGCAATAAAACATTTAACAAGTTTTTCATAATTTCTTTTTTTCATTAAATTTATTTATAATCTTTATAATTAATTAATTAATTAATATAGTTTTATTTTGGGGTCACATTTACTCTTAATTACATTTAAATATTTATTTTTGTTGCGTTAAAGACAATTAATTACATTGATTTTATTTATTTAGTTTGTTTTTCTTTTTTTAAAAAAAAACTTTTATTAATGTTTAACAAGTGTTTTCTTTTTGTTCTTTTAAATTATTTTTTTAATTTAATATTTATATTTGAATTAATAAAATTCTACATGATTATGGCCCTACCCGTATATAAACATTGAGCCACTTTTATTTACTTAGAAATTATTTTCTATATTTATTTTCTATATTTATTTTAAATTTTTATTTTATTTATATATTTTTTATTTATTAATAAATTATAATAAAAAATAGTTAATTAATTTAAAAAAAAAATAAAATTCATTCGTTAGAAAATAATCAAGATTGTCTTTTAAAATTAATAACAATTAATCGTTAATTTTGCATATTATAAAGTTAAAGACATTTGTGTGGTTTTTTTCTATAATGAATGATCCTTTTCTCAATACTTTACTCTCATTAATTATATAATTTAAATATTTAAAATATTGTAACTGTAACACAGTCTTAATAAGCTTGATAACTTTTTATTTGCAATCTTTACTATACTTTCTTTAACATAAAATAGAAATTATTACCCAAAAATGAATGAAAAGTATAATTATTAAATTTTTAATATCTTTTTTATCTATATGTAAATTGACACCACAATACATTTAATTATTTATTTATAATTATAATAATCATCGCTATAAAGTTTTATTTATTTAATTTGTTAATTTTTTTTATCGCTTTATTTTATTTTTTTTTTTTTTTGTTTAAATAATTAATTTATTAATTAGTGTCGTAGGATTTTCTTTTTTTAAACATTTTCATCGATACAAATGGTTATTTTATTTTATTTTCTTTTTAAATATTACATTCTATAATACACATTTATTTAATTAATTAATTAATATAATAATGAATGTAGGTCATAAGATGCTACAGTTTACATTTATTTATTTTAATTTTTACGAATTTACATTTATATTTAATTAAATAATTTTTTATTTTTTACCAATTCGGCGTTTTATCTTCTTTCATATTTATATATGTATATAAATTTTTATATTTATTTTTTTCTGTTAATAATTAAACGACGTGTTTTAAATTTATCCTATATACTAGAATGTAGAATAAGCTTTACCTTTTATTATTTGTTCTTCATTAAAGTTTTAACTTATTTTTTTTTTTTTTACTTCATTTACTGAGTAGTTTTTTTTTTTTTCAAAGAAATAACATTTTTCTTCTTCTCTTCTTTTATGATTTTTTTTTTTTTGGATCGTGTTTTTTAATGATTTTATGTACTTTGTAAAAGCTTTTCAATGCAGAAAAATTCTTATTTATTTTCTTTTCTATTTTTGTTGGCTAGAAATACACAAACTTTTTGTTTAACTATTTCGTCGTCTTTTTTCTTTATTTTTATAACGAAACGTAACAATGAAAAGTTAAAGAAAAAGCATCTTTTACGTAATTAAAATTAAGAATTCGCATTAAAGTAATATTGAAAAAGGTAAATGCATTTTTATCGGATTGGTTAAGTAAGATTATAGCCATTAAATCGATAAAATAAAAGTCTCTGGTACAGAAATCCAGAAAATTTAATATAAAGGAAAAGCGTTAACGCAAACGTCACAAAAATAAAAAATAACGATTGCATGTGAAAAAGTACAATTTTATCTCTAATTTAAAAATAAGAAAATTAATTACTTATTCGCCAAAAAATAAAATAAAAAGAAGATGAAGCAAAATTAAACACAAAAAATTTCCAGTTAATTAAGTTAATTAACTAACGAGCCACCTAAATTTACTTTTTTGTTTTTCATTTGCAATGTGACGGTGTTAGAACAAGGCCAGCCTTGTAATTAGATTGCAAAATTGTTTTTTTTTTTTTAAATTTATTTTCACGCCATTTGAAACCTTTTTTTATTTTTTTGCTCCTTAATAAAGTTTTTTATCGTTTGTTAAATTCTTGTTTGTCTAGGCCGCTGGAATTTTTTTTTGTCTGTATAATTTTCGTCGGTTTAATAAAATTTTTTCATTAAAAAACACAATTTTTACTTCGGTTTTATATTAAATTATTATTTTTTATTATCTTTTTAATTATTTTTATTCACTATTTTCTACATTTACTTAATAATTTAAAAAAAAAAACGTATTTTTTGCGTTAATTTTTTCACCTAATTAATATTACCTAGAACGATTATTTTACCAAAAAAAAAAATTTTTTTTTTGTCATTATTTATTTAATTAATTTTTATTTATAATTATTATTTAATTTTTCTTCTTTTTTTTTTAATTATTAATTTATAGAATAACGTATCGTAATTATTTGTCTAAAGTTTACACCGATTACACCTCATTACAATTGGTCTAAATTAATGTGAAAAGTAAAATTTAGTTGAGAAAACATTTTGGAAATTCAATAAACATTGTTTTGTCGCCTTTTTTTTTGTTTAAACGGTATTAATTTTTCTTTTGTTTATTTAATAAATACTTAGGTAGCGAAAAATTGGAAGATTTTGCAATAAATGTAACATCTGGTTAAATAGGAAAAAATTCTTGATTTTTGATTCGTTCGGGAATTAATTCATGGTTGTTGCAACGGATTTTAGTTGCTTTCAAAACTTTATAGCATAAATATCATTAATTTAATGAACGAATTGAACAGTCTTTATGTTAAATCGACCATTCTATAAGAATTTGATTTGATTTGCATGATTTAAGAAAAACACGCTTTACGCAGGTTTAACAACCCTTATCTACAGTAAAACTTAAAAACCCACTAGCTTTTAAAACATTAAAATATATTCCATAATTTATTTTCAAACAGATAATTGTGCTTTAATAATTTTAAGTAATCTTCCAACTATGTCGCCTTAAGTTATTTTATTAGTAAAAAGTTTCTCGTTTCTGGTTGTTGCTTATGTTGTTGTTTATGTTCAAAGATATTTCTTTTAAGACTTTCTTGTGTAAAAATGTTAATAATTTTATTTCATTAATATTATTATTATTATTATTATCCATTTACTATTTTATTTTCTTAAAAGTTAATTACATTGCAGCTTTATTAATATTTTAAATATATAATTTTATTTTTTTTTATAATTATTTTTATTTTCATTTTTTTTTTTTTTTTGGTGTTTTCTCTTACAGGGAATGTGAAAATTTTACATATATTTAATTTTCTCTTACATTTTATTTTTTCATTTTTTATGAGTAATATAAGAAAAATATATAATTAATTAATTATTTATTAAAAAATTTAATTAAAATAAAATAAAAGTGGTTAATTAACTAAGATTAGAATTAAGTTTGTTTGGGATTTTTCTTTGCGTTTTTTCATGTTTTGATTATTCAATTCATTTATCGGCGGATTTGATCTTTTTTTTTTCAATTATTTAATTAATTTACTTAATTTTTTAATACAAAAAAATTTTTTTTTTCATTTATCAGTCAAATTGGTGGACGATCTTAATTAGAAGAAAAAAAAAACACAAATTTGATACCATGTTTTGTGTTAATTCTATTTAATTAGTCAGAATAATAATTAATGAAAAAAGAAATTTTTTCTCTTTGGCACAATTTATATGTTTAAAGTAAAATCTCTCTCATTAATTGAAAAAATAAAAAATCGTGAATTGGTGAAAAGAATCATGAAAATAATTTAATGTTTTTCTTCAAGTAATCACCAAAATTTTATTAATTTTATTTAATTTAATCATAATTGCGCTATCATAAAAATAAATATATTTATTTAATATAATTTTAGTTTTCTTAATAAATGTTCAAAAAATATTTTTCTACTTAAAACAAAAAATCACCACAATCCATGGCATAGTCGAAATCTTCACCACCAATATCTTCGATACCTGTATGCCAGTCAAAGCCACCAATATCTGTATGATAGACACCTCCACTTGTTGTTTCAATTAAATTAGTACAATGTGTTGTTGGCAGTGCATGCAATGTAAATGAATCTTCACACTGTGACCACGTTAATCCTGTTATTTTCGTTTTTTATATTAAAAATTCAAATGAAAAAATATGTGTTAATTAAAAATGAAAAAGCATTTTTTTTAATAAAAGGTCATTAAAAGTCCCCTAATGCTAAATCCTTTGTGTATTTACAAAGAGAGAAAAAATAAATAATAAAAACTTAATTAAGATTTTTTCATTTTTCTTTAATGATAAAAGAAGCACAAATATTGACCCAAATTGTTTATCTATAATGATCTTAATCATACTTTTTATCATTAATATTTTCGGTTTTAATCTTTTATCCTTATTAAACAAATGGCAAAAAAAAAGAAAATTATATAAAATAAATAAGAAATTAAAAAGAAAAGTCAATCATTATTTTGTGACAAATATTTAAACAAAGCAACGAAATATTATTCAAATAGAAAATTGTCACGAACAAAAGTAATTATAAGAATTGGGATTGTGTAATCCTTTTTTTCTGTTATCCTTTATATTGTTTGTTTTACTTCATTTTTTTTGTTATCACTGGAATTATTAGTTGCGGATTATGAATTTTATTTTTGCCATGATAATCTTTAATATATTTTTAATTAACTCATTTAATTGAAAAGTACATGAAGAGCTTTGTTGCAAAAATCTGCTTGCGAAACAAAAAAGATTATCACATTAATTAAAATAACAAATCAATGTATTGTCTCAGTATTAACTTGTTTATCTATTGTGACTGCTTCAGTCAATAATACCCGTTGAATGAAAACCTTTAAATAAATTTAACGAGAACTGAAACCAGTAAGATGAGAAGAATCCAAACAAACAAAAAATAAAAACTATAAACAAATAAATAAATCAAAGTAAGATTCACTTGACACAACAATTTACCTTTTCAAAGGGGTTTTTTTTTACACATTTGGGTCAATGGTACGGCAAAACGACGTAATAAAAAGGGCAAAAAACAAAAATATGTTTATAGAGAATTCTTCTTTGAATACCTTTTTTGTAAATCCTTTTTAATGTTTTATTTATTTTTTTATTAATATTCGTATCAAATAACAAAGAAATTCCAACAATTTTTAATGATTTAACTCAGATGTAAACTAATGATAAAAGCTTACTTATCGACAAAAAATAAATAAATGCTTTAAGGTAAAAACTTGTAAGAGACTAAGCGTGTGTAAGAATGTTTAAAAATATTTTTTTTCAATTCACAAAGCTTTAATTTTTATTATTAAAACTATTTTAAGAACTTTTTTAGTGTGAAAAGCTTAGAAAAAAATACAAACATAGCTTTGATAGACTAAAATTGAATAAATGTGGTCCATACTGATCATTTTATCTTATTTTTTAATTAATTATCATAGACAAAAATCATTAAAAGTTTCTCAAAAATTTAGCTTGTAATTTTCATTTAAAATAATTAACACTTTTATTGAAATGTACATTCATTACCAGTCTAAAATGTGTATTATTTTATTTTATTTTGTTCAGTTTTTTTTTCTCTGTTAAATAATTTTCTATTATTTTTCATTTCGTCTTCTTAGAGCTTTTTTATACAAAAAAGTAAGAAAAAAAACCCCTTTCTACTCATTAATAAAATAAAGAATTTACACATTTTCGTTTCATTTTCAAATAAATAATTAATCCTGAAAATATTAACGAAATGAAAACTCAAAGTATATAAATTATTTTCCTGACGATTTTTCTTCCTATATCAATTCTCGAATTTAAAGGGGCAAAAGAAAAAAAATTAAAGGCTTTGTTGTACTAACGAAATAATGTTTAATATAAATTTTTAAATTTCAATAAGACGATTTTTCGTGCCTCATTTTTTTTCTGCGTAATACTAAACACCCCGTATAAACATGCCCTTGTTCCGTTTTCCATTTTTGAAAATTCATTTTCTTTTTTAGTTTCTTATTATTGCTTTAAATTTTTTAACATAGTTTTTCCTAGCTATTTGTTTTAATATAGAAGAAAATAAATAACTTACCACCACTCCATACGCCATTCGGTAATGTTGCCCATCCCCATCCGTGTCCCCATGGTAATACACATGCAAGTGATCCCTTTGGCGCTGAATCACCACGTGCCGTCTTTTTTAATACAGCAACGGCCGCATCACATTTTATTGATGGTATTTGATGTAAATTATTTTGACTTCGGCGTGCGGTTACCTCTGAACTCGTTGCCGCTTTAATATATCATAAATAAAAATAAATTTAATTATTAAGAAACAAATAAATAAAAAATAACTATAAAAACTTTTATCTAGAATAACAAAATGAAAAAAAAAACGATTAATTTTAATTTAATTCAATTTTAAAAAAATACTATTAAAGCTAAAACTTTTAACTAATTAAAGCTTTTTTTATCTTATTAATTTTCTAATTAATTTTTACAATAAAAAAAAAATACTTTTTAAAGAAAAACTCCAGTGACATACCGTGACAAGTAACAAAGTAAAAAGAAAATATTAATCGTTGCCTCAACTTAAATAACTCAGCTTTAATTAGTTTCATTAATCGTTGGAGCTTTTTTAATGACTTTTTTAATGTAAGATAACAAAAAAATGTGTTCATTTTGGTTCTTGCAAATTTTTCTTCGTTTTTTTTCTCTCTGTTATGCCGGGTAATTAAATAAAAAATAAAATAAAAGAAACTTACGTCTTATTCTAACCAATGGTCGTCGGAAGACTCCTGTAAAATATGGCTTATCAACAACCAATTCGATTTGCGGTGGTGGTGGAAGCTTAAATTATTAAATTAAATGAAAAAATTTGTTAGCAAAAATTTAATTTCTTAAAATTGCAAAACGAAAAAAAAAAAAAGAAAATTATCTCTAACGTTGAAAAATTGTCAAATTATTCCATCACATAATAAAAGTAAGGAGAAAACACATAAAGGAACAGATAAAAAAAAAGTTAAATTAAATAAAAATTATAAGAGTTTCTGTTTTTTATTGCTAAGAAAAATGAAAAAAAAAAAATGCTATGGACACAAGGGAAAGTTCTTTAGATCTTTAGAAAGAAAATGATATAATTTTTTCTTTTTCATTTTTACAAAAAGCAAACACTTGAAAAAAATAACGTGTGTCCTCCCCGGAAAGTGAACAAACCATAAACTAGGAAACAAAAGAAAAGTATGAAAAACGAAAATAATAATAAAAAATTGAGTGAAATAAGCAAAACATATAAAAAAAGAAAAAAATTAAATAATAATAAGATCATAAAGAACTAAGAAAGATAGGGACTTTTTTTTAACATAATTCGTTATAAGGTTTATCTGTTTTTGCTGAATAGAAAATAAAGAAAGAAATGAAAGAAAGTATAGTGGATAGTAAGGGGTGGGCATTATTTGCAACATTTCATTATCTTATATCATGTAAAATAGGGTAAATGAGATGAAATTATTAAACTATTTTTCTTTTCTTTAATTTTTTTTTTTGCTATTCCATTGTCGTTAGTGTAGGCAATTTAGTTAGTTTTGATTGTTTTGTCCTTGGTAAAAGTCTTTTCAAACTTTCAATAGTTTATTTTTTGTTTTTATTTCATATATAAAGAAAAGTTTCAAAATTTTACTAAAGAACAAGTCTTAAATCTGTCTAAATTTGACTTTATGTGATTAAAAAAAGAAAAAAAAGGAAAACTAACGCATGACTTAAACGTTTAAATAATTTAAGATGGGTTGATAAAAAAAAACTATAGAAGTTCTGAACAAGAAATAAAGACGCCTTCTTACAGCTATTAAAAACCAAACGATACGATAAACATAAATAAAATTATCACAAAAAAATAAATTTATAAAAATTATAATAAAATAAGGACAAAACAATGCTTAGAAGTCAAACAAACAAAAATAAAAATTATTCCTTGTTTTTGTGTTTGTTTTAAAAATAAATTCACTGTGGGTGGTGTAATAATAACCCTTCTAAGGCATAAACAAACATGAACAAACTAAAAAAAAGAAGAAGGAAAATCTATTTTTATTTTATTTTACTTACAGTTTTTGTTATCGCTGTTATCCATTCACTGTTGTTGCAAAATAAAATAAATTTGCATGAATAAAAATAACAAAAAAAAAAAGTAAATTATTTTTCAATCAATAAAAATCAGCCAGTAAAATATGAATAAGATTTAAATGAGATTTTCTTTTCATTTTCCCATTATTATTTATTTTTTTCTATTTTTACATTTAAATTTTCTTCAATCAAATTACGTTGACTATTGAAATTCTTTAAACGATTTTTTATTTTACGTTTTCGGTTATAAAAGTGAATATTTAACATATTTATGTAAAATAATAAATACAATGGTTAAGTAGTTAGTGAAATAAAATAAAAATAAAAACAAATTGCGAACGAACATGAACAAAAGAAAAGAAAATTGATTTCATAAAAATCAACAAAATAAATATTGTGTAACAGCAGTGACAAAAGCACAATCAAAAATCAAAACTTGTGCGATTATGATAGCAGGTGGTAGGAATTTTCTTTTTTTTGATTTTGAAATGTTTGCAGTGACATTTCACTCAAAAACCAACCAGAAAATTAGGTGGTAAATTTACGGTCAAATATTGAGAATAGAGAAATAAAAATGTGAAATATGTTTAACCAAACTTAAAGTTCAAAACAAAAACTTTATTAAATATCTTATTTTAATATTAAAGTTCACCTGAAACAATCCTTAGATACGTAAAAAAATTAAAAAACTAAAATAAGAAAAAAGCCTGCTTGCTGGTTAAACTTAATGCAAAATCAACAATAAAGTGAAAAAACTGTTAAAAGAAATTTAATGTTAATACGGTTTAATGGTAAATTGACAGATAGCAACACCCAACCAACAAAAAAAAAACCCTTTTTTGCTGCTATTAAAACAGGAAAAACACCAACAAGGGAAATTTAAAAATAAATTTTATATTTTTTGGTTAAAAAAAAGGACACAAAATGGTTGTTTACTTATCGAATGACGTAATATGTTGGTAAATTTATAGCCACTTCCCGTGTTTGTTTAAAAAATAAATATATGCAAAAGAAATACTTTGTATTTTTTTTTCACGCATATCAAGTAATTGGCCAGTTTTTATGGTTTTTGATTTATGAGCCACGCAACATTGTATTTCACTTAGATAAAACAAAAAAGAACACACATTAAAATTATTTATAATGACAAAAACCTGACAAAATATAAAAAATGAATATCCGGTTATGATCATTCAGCTAATCTAGTCACTCATATAAATCTAATGAATATTGAGTAAATTTAATGAAAAATTTGTGAAGATTTTGCGTTTTTTATTCTTATGATGTTAAATTATCTAATTTATACAAAATATCCTTTTTCTAATACAAAAATAACGTATATTAGACTCGATAAAAGGTTAAAACATGCTTAATTAATTTAAATAAATAAAACTTTAGCTATAATTACTTAGTAAAAACCTGAAAATCCTTTACCATTTGCTAGCACTGATTTACCCAACTTAATACCCCAAAAAATAAAAACATACGCATACAGAATATCTAAGTAAAATAGATATATATATAAAAAAAAACATACAAATATTTCAACAATGGCAACTCGTGCCGCACAAAAAGCAAAGACTAATAATAAAAAAAGCTCTTAAAAAGCACAATAATCAATGAGTCTTATCATATTCGATTTTTGACTTCTTTATACTATACTTTTTATATATTTTATGTTTCTTCCAATAAAAAGTAATAAAACCAAATGATCAAAATGAATAAATAATAAAAAAGAGACAGAGGGTGGCAATGCAAAAAAAAAAAAAAAAAAACACTCTCGCAGAAAAAAGAAATAAATTGATCCACATAAGACAATATATTAAACAGGATATTATTTCAATCTCATTACCCTTTTATATCATAGACTTTTTTTCTGGTTTTATACTCGTTCTCTTGTGTATTATTCAAGAAAGAACACAAATAAAAAACGAAAAATTAAACGAAATAAAATTTGATTAAAGAATGAAAAAAACAAACAAATTATTTTTATTAATATCAAAGAGTAGCAACAAAATTGCTTAAACGGCAAAAATTCAACAGATCAAAAAAAAAAAAAAAATCTTGTAATTGATAGAAGTATAAAAAAATCGTCCTTATATTAAAGAAAATTCCACACGAAAAAAAAAAAATAGAAAATTAGTTAAAGTTTCATTATGGTTGAATTATTGCTAAGAAATATTACACTTTTCCCTACTAAATTCATCATACTAGACAAGTGTTTTGTAGTGGAAGAAACGAAAAGAGATTTTTTCTTACGGAATAAATTATTTATTACTAAGAAAAGCTTTTTTCTTATTATTTTGAAGCATTTCCAGTTATTTTTTTATTACATTTTGTGCATTAAATACTGAAAAATGACGACAATTCAATCTATTTTCTTTTAGAAATTCAACCGCAGTGTGATGCTTTTATTAAAAAAAAAAACGAATAAAAAGAAACAAATTAAAATACGAAAAATGGGAAAATCCATTTGAAAAATTTCGAATAAAATTTATATAAATAATAAAAAAGAAAATTCTTCTATTTCTTTTTTGTTGTTAATTGAATTTAAATAAAAATTAACTATTTACTGCTGGAAAATACATTTTTTGCATGTTAAAAATTAATTAAAAATAGGGTGATCAAATTAGTACTATATATTTTTTAAACAGCATAGCTTTTATTTATATTTAAAAATATATAGTTTTTATTTGATCACTCTGTATATTTATATTTTTTTAAATTATGCTCTGAATTTTAATCTTTTTTTTTTTAATAAATAAAAACTTTTTAATTATTTAACTGCAATGAATTTTATAGTCAAAAAATAATAAAAAAAATATTTGGGTCATGTCAATCTTGTTTCAATATTTATAAAAAAAATTTTAATGCTGATATGAAAATATTTGGACTGTTGTGTCGGAATAAAAGGAAAAAAATGGAAATCCTTATAAATATTTTATTTATAATATTTAAAATGATAAAATATTTCAAAATAGCTTCACAATCAAGCTTTTCTCTTGTTATTTTACAAATTGACTGAAATAACAAAAACATTTTTTTTTGTTAATGGATTTTATTGTCAATAAAAATTACTTTATTTTTCATTTATTTTAGTGACAGAAAATCAAAATAATTCATTTTTGTTAAATATAACAAATGTAATATTTGATTTAAATATATAAAAACAATGAATATTGATAAGCATCATCGATTAATAATCCATTCATTAAAAAACATTTATTCTATATACACACACACCTGTCATTTCATACATTATTATTTTTTATAAGTTTTTAAATAAAAAATATATAAATTATTAGCAGATTTAAATTAAAATATTATAAATAATTAAAATAATAGATCTATGTACATACATATATTGGTTTTCACACAAATAATATTTACATAAATAAATAAAAAATAAACATAAAATCAGACATATATACTCAATTATTTAAATTTAATTAATAGAACAAATAAATAAATAAATAAAATTTAATAAAATAATGTGAAAATTTGCATAAATTAATTAAAAAATGAAAAATTAATAAATTAAAATAAATTACATATTCAGTGTTATAATAAATAATTATTTATTAAAATAATTTTAATGAGTTTCATTGATAAAAAAACATTCTGCAAATTGCTTTAAATGAAAAAAAAATATAAAATGTTTTACAATCTTATTGCAATAAATAATAAAAAAGCTTACTTCTCTGCATAATAAGGGATGTACAAAGCTTTAAAAAATACATAAATATAATTTTTCAACATAAATGCTAAGTAATTACCACAGTTTATTTAACACTTTACTATAATTTAACTCCGATTTAATTACATTCGAAAAAGCTTTTAAAAACTTTGTTTTAAAAACACTGAAAAAAATCTAAAAAATTTTGATTGGATTTTATAGACAGAAAAAAACAAATTAACTGAAATCGATTATAAAACAATTTTAATCAGTTTTTTATTTAACAAAAACAAACAAAGTCACTTTTTTTACTCGACAAAAGAAATTAATAAAAAAAGGCAACGAGAAAAAGTAAAATTTATCCAATTAATGGTAACAAAGCAAGATAAACGTGAAAAAGCTCTATTATCAATTTATTATTTTTATTATTTGCTTTGTCCATTTATCAATTATCCACACATTTCTATTTGATTACATCTTTTTATCACTTTTAACCATAACATAAAGTTATCTTGGTTAAAAATGAAATAAAGAAATAAACTAAGTGAAGAAAAATAAAAGTTACTCAACTTAATTTCGCTACAAAAGTAGATTTGAAATGTAGAAAATAAATAAAAGAAACACAAGAGAAAAGAACTTTTATTTTTTTCGTTAACAATAACGTTTTATGTTTTGATATCGACCATAGACAGTTATCCTTTATTTTTCTTTATTATTTTTTGTTAGACATTTTCATGTTATTGCCGTTGGCTATTCTACATCATTCTCATTTTTAGTTATTGAAAACAATTGTAATGTTTGAATGTTATTTGTGTGGTGGCCAACAGTCATAAAAGGAAATAAACTTACGAAATTATTTCAGCAGAAACAAAAATAGATAAATAAATAAATAAAAAAAAATTTACCAAGAAAAGTGATAAATAATTTGATAAATTTAGATTATTTACATTATCGTAATAAAATTCCATCATCACAAATTTTTTAGCTTTTTATATTATTTTCTTTCTATCTAGTAAATAAATGTAGTAAAAGAATAGCACAAAATAAGAAAATAATAAATTAAAGTAGATAAACTCTTCTAATATAAATAAATAATCATAATAAAAGAAAAAATTGAAACTAATAAACGAATGTGACGCTTTTTTTTTTGTTCTGCACTCGCTACGTTTCAAATAAGCAAAAGAAAAATTTTCGTCTTTTATTTATTCTTTTTATAGTGGTTTGGTGTGAAAATATGTGTTATACGCAAGAATATAAAAATTTTTCTTTTATTTTTTTGATTTGGAGAGACAAAAAAATAATAATAATAAAAAATTCGTTCGTAATTTTGTGATATAAAAAAATGATGAAGAAAAAGAAAGAAGTTTATTACCAAAGTGGCAAAGTGAAATTTTCATTATTTCTCTTTTATTTGTTTGATACCTTTTCTGTACTTGAAAACGTAATGAATTTATTTTAATTTTTATATAATTAATTGAGAATTTGATCTCAGGGAACATACATACATTGTTATGGGTTTTTATTTAATACTTTATAGCATCAGTCTAAGTTTTTGACTCACAGGAATTGTTAATAATAATGTTAATAATAACTTTGAATAATAATGTAAAAATAAATAAATACTCAACTAATATGGATTTATGTTTGAAGCTCTATAAATCAGATTATATTGTTAACTAATAAATTGTTTGAACAATCGATCATAATGTTTGAATTTCATTTTATACGCTCTGATTGGCCTAAAATACATATAATTTGTAGAATTAAAAATACGGAAAAGAAAAATTTTCATAATAAATCAAATATTTGTGGAAAAATTTCTCGTTTTTATTTTTATAATAAATTTAAGTGATTATATTGTAGTTTTTAAATAAAAGCTCGGTAAAATAGGGAAATTAAAATGTATTATAATATTTAAAATAAATATTATATAAGCCCTGAAATGAATTGTAAATGACATATTATGTAGAAAGTACAAAGCAAATAATTTTTAAAATAATTAATTCTTTAAAAAACCGTATAAGCAGCAATAATATTGAGTTGAGCAAGTGCATTTTCGATTTTTCTTCGTAATTACATCTATTTTAGTTTCTAGTTCTATTAAAATGCACTAATTTACCTGCTATTGATGCTATAAACTGCTTTTTTTAAACATATTGTTTTAAATTGGCTTTTTTCCATAAAAATTTCTGTCTAACGGTAAATAAACTTTTAAATGCTATTAAAATAACAAAATGGCGTGTTAATTGAGTTTAAAAAGTATTTTGTTTTTATTACACAGTACTTTGCAATTAAATTTTGCGCTTAAAAATTATTTAATAACAGTTTTCACGTGAAAAAGCACAATTTTTTAATAGTAGGAAAGGGAAATACAAAACCATCACTTAAATCATCAACAGAAATATAAATTTAATTTAAAACTTAGTTAGCAATTAGACACAAAATGTTTACAAGTGCACTACACATGCCATAGTTATGTTCAAAAGAAAAATAAAAATATAATCTTATTTCTATTACATAATATTATATAAAAATATGTAATAAATATGTAATTTTCAGTTTAGTTATAAAAGTGAAATACTTAAAGTTCATGTGAAAATTTCTTATTCAATAGTTTTCACTATGTGAATTTTAAATTAATATTAAATTAATCAAATTATTTATCAAAAATAATGATAGTGGTGAATTTTTATTTCTTAAGAAAAATATACAACTTATTCATTCCTCTTTTATTTTTACTTTGAATTAATAAAATTTTTCCATTAATATTTTTAACTATGTATATAGAAAAATGTAAAAACAAATTTCTTAAAACAAAATAATTTACTCTTAAAAAAAACTAACAAAGCCAACATTTAACAAAACATTCATAATAATTATTTCACAAATATGTTTTATGTGAATTTCGGTACAAGCTTTCTCATTTATGTTAAATTACGTTTAAATGGAGCACAATAATGCCTTTAAAATCATTAAAATTCAAACAAAAATACTTTCTTATACATAAATTTATATATATTGAATTAATTTTTAGGGTGTACGTATATTTTCTTTATTGGAATTTAATTGAATTATCAACATTTTTATAAATCATTATTTTTTTCAATTATTAATTGTGCTATTATTGCTTGTAATAAAATAATATTATCTAAAAGCTTTAATGTGATTTATTTTATACAAATAAAGCCACTAAGTTTAGTAATTACTTCATAATAATAATATTAACATTATTTTAAACCGCAGAATTTTTTAATTAGCTATAAGCTTTAATAGTAAAATTTATTTTTAAGACGCTACAGCAGATAATCAAAGTGTTATAAACAAAAAACCTTACAAAAAATCTGCATAAATAAATTATCCTTTTCAAAAAATATGCATCTTCAGTTATTCAGAAATAAAATAATATTCAGAATATTTAATTAATTCTATGTAACATTAGTGAATTTCAAGTATTTTTTTAAAATATTTCTGCAAATCAAATACAAATTTATATTTATTATTTTAGCTTTTATTTCATATAAAAATCAAGAAAGAAAAAAAAATCCATGTTGATAATATTGTGCATCCGGTAAGTGCCGGAAGGGTTATCTTATTCAGTAAAAAAAAAAATAACAATTTTAAATCATGTTGATATATGAAAATTATTTCCTGTAGTCTTTTAAAAGCATTCTACTACAGTTTTTATTTGATGAATTTATTAAATTTATTATATTTATATATATATAATGCTTCATCAATTCAGTTATGGTTATGATTTTCTTTTACATTTTTTTTTTTCATTTTTGGTATCCTTTATGCTTAAATGAACAAAAAAGGGAAGCAAAAAAAAAAAAACTCATCTTTCAAGTATTATCATAATAATAAAATTTGAGTTAACAATAACTAAACATAATTGCGGTATCAGCAACCAATAATAATGATAATAACGATAATAATAATAATAAAAAGCATAAACTCACTCACTTTCAACTACGCAAAACATACGTTTAAGGGTTATGACTTTCGTTGAACGAATACCAAGCACAAAATAAATAAAAAACATATTTTTATGCGAAATGAAATGAAAAAGAAAAAATATTTAAATAATAAATTTACATGGTCATCGTATCCGTATAATATTGCTACATAATAAAGCATAGTTATTTTATATGCTCGCGAGATTCTGTTTCATTAAAGTGATGCTCGTTTATTTTGAAAAAAAAAAAATATAATAATTCAAAGTATTAAAAAAATTATTTAAAGTGTAGCAGATGAATGCACAAACTGTATTCAAATATATATAAAAATTATCCTTTTTTTTTATCAAAAACAAGGAAGAATAAAAACAAATTTCCTTATTATTATTTTCTTGACTGTTATTATGTCGTTCTTTTTTTTTTTGATTTTTATTTAAAAAAACATTTCTTTTGATTATATTTCTATAAAAAGCATAAATTCATATTTTATTTTTTTATTTTCTTTGTGCTAAGGATCAAAATAAAAAGGAGTAAAAAAAATAAATGTAATCTCTTGTTGTAAAGATATCTCAACTGAAGTCAAAAGGTATATGAAAGTAAATATACTATATGAATTGGAAATACATATAAAGGACATATACAAAGTAAAGTCTTATTAGTCTATTTTAGATAGCTTTTTTTATTATTATTTTTTTTTTTTCATCTGAAATCCTATTTGTTTGATGCTAAAGGATTTTTACGTTGCCATCCCTGCACATGGATATGAGTGGTTGTTTGTTTCTTTTCATCGGTGTTGGAACGAGGTTAAAAATGAATTTGTTTCTGCTTTATATTGTCTGATCTTAGTATTTTCTCTTGAACGTAGTGTTCGGTGGTTGGAAATTATTAAATATAAATATAATCTGCTACAAAATGAGATTTTCTATTCTTAGTATCCAATTTTTATTTTTATTTTCCGTCTTTATATTAAAAAAAGTAAAATTTTGTTATTTAAATAACCAAAACACATACGCGTTTTAATCGGTATTTTCTTTTTTCTATGTTATAATTTTTAAGAAAACACGATAATCCTTTCAGAACGACCTTTGTGAATTTATTAAACGTAATAAAATTACGTATTATTGTTATTTTAGTATCGAAAAAGAAAATAAAATGCTGGCAAAATAAATAAAGTAAAAAAAACGTAAATAAACATTTGCCATTACTTTGGCAAATCAACGCGTATTTTTTATATTTCAAATACATGGTTAAGTGACTTAATGAATAAATGGTAATTACAAATGCCACACAATTATTTTAATAACATTGAATATATAAAACGATTACATGAATAAAAAAAAAGAAGAAAAACTCATCAGAAATGGTAATATTTTGTTACATTAAAAGCATTTTCTTGTCGTGAAATGAATTTTTTCACATTAAACGTGGCAAAATATAACTAAAATCACAAAAAAAAAAAAAAATAAAATAAAATTGAAACGAAATAACCTAAACGATTATAAAAACAACATGAAACTGAATTATTTATTACACTAAAAGAGAAAAATAAACATAAAACCCTGAATGTGAACAAATATATTCTTGTTTCGTTAAAATATTTCCAGGTAACCAGGCTACAGCGAAAAAATGAAATCGAATTTGATTTACGATAAAAGTCGGATCTATTATGTTTTCCAATAAAACAAAAAGCATTTTACTTGAATACATTTATCATTATTGACCGAGCAATTTGTATCCCAAAATCAAAATTCACCACAAAAATAGCATGGAAATTATATTTACTGAATAAAAAAATTAAACAAGAATATGAAAAAACAATAAATTCACTAACCTGACTTCTTGTTCCGATTTGGCAAGCATCCAATAAACTTTTGATCGTTTCCGGCGTGAACCAAGTGCTATCAATTGTGATACAGTGCAACCGTCCGGGAGTGGTGGCCTTCTTGGTATTTGTCCAGTCCAATGTGCTATGGCTAACATTTCTGGTGCTTCTTTTACTAGAATTTTACCAGCCGGTGATGATCGACCAGGTTCCTATTGAAAAAAAAAAAAAATAAAAAAAATTCTAAATGAGTTATTTTCCAAGAAGAAAAATTTATTAGCAAAAAAAAAATCATTGCAATAAAAATAAAACAACACCTAATTCAATCATAATTTCCGCTTAATCAACTTCAACCACAACATAAAAACAAATTACAACATGTTACACAGATAACCTATTTAGACTCACATTACAAAAACATTAATACTAAAAATGTTCCAAATCGGTAACAATGAAAATGTAAAAAAAAATTACTGCAGAGATGCGAATTTATCAAGAGTTTTTCTGTGCTGCAAATACATTTATATTTTTTTTTTCTTTAATATAAATTTGACCTAATTTATCATTCAATTAATCATATAACTGACGTTTGAGTATATTATGTATTATTAAATGATAAATGTATGTTACAGCATTTATTCACTACATTCAACATCAACACTTTCTTTAATTAAGATCATCTCAAGTTAATGGACTTTTGAAGAAATATTTTCAATTACAATTATAGAACATAGACTATGCAACAATTTATGAAATTTCTCTTTAACAAAACCTACGAAAACTTTTTAATAGAGCATAAGTAAGTCACTTTAACATTTAAGTGACCAATTGAACCCTTTTGTAGATTAGGAAAAACACTTTCAAACATTTTTTTTTTTAAATCATCTAACTAAACCATCAATCCTTTTGAAATCACTCAAATATTTACAAGATATTTCATTTTCATAGAACAAAAAAGGAAGTTAAAAACCAAACACAAAAATAAAACATAAAATTCATTTCATTTCACCACAACCGACTTGTCAATGAAAAAATAAAAATAATAACAATAAAAAATAAATACAAATAGGGACAACAGGCAATATAGCAAAATAACATCAACCAAAAATAAAATAATAATAATACAAAGAAGATAATGATAAAAAGTTTAAGTTGATGGATACAAAACGTTATTAAAGTTACTTTAAGAAAAAAAATAAAGGGTTGACAACAAGTAAAATAGCAAAAATTAACCAAAATTATCATTTAAGTTTTGTTAACGTAACACATCTAGTCAATTCTTTTATAGAAGACAAATAATTAAACACTTTACTGGTAAATCTGTTACAAATATATCTTATGAGATCTAAACATTTGTATTAAAACAATTCATAGTAGTTACCTTTAAATGAAAAAAATATTACATTTTCAAAGCTTTTATTAAAACAATTAATAAAACTCAAAATAAAATTGACATGACAAAAAGTAAAATAAATAAATGTTTATTATCGTTTCAGTTGGCACATAAAAGAAAAATTAAAGAAAAAAAGAAAACAATTCCCATCCTTGATCATCATTGTCACCGCGATCGTCACCCAATGTGTAAGCACAATATTCATAACCAAAAAAAAAAAAAAAAAAGTAGAAGCGCAAAACCAACGAAAAAATGAAAAGAATCATCAACAATGTCTAATATTTCTTCCCGTTAAACATTATTAGATTGACATAGCTTATCAGGTAACGCCCATAAATTTTTCTTTTTATGATAAAAAATAATATTTTCTGTCGTTGAAAGAATTTTTTTTTTTTGCTTTTTATCAAAGATTTTCGTATTTTTTTTTTTTTTTTCATTAATTTTTATGTATTTTTAATGCTCTCAGACATTCTTATCTTCTATAATTTTATATTATTTTCGCTTAAAAAAATTTTTTGTGTGTCTGCTTTTTTGTGGAACATTCTTTTTTCCTGCTAATATTTGTGGGTGATAAACGTTTTCTTATTACATATTTTGTTATATTTTTTTCTTTATTTAACAAAATTGCAATCCAAAGAACTAAAACGAGAGAAAAAAGAAAATAAATTGAAATGAATATTGAAAATGGTTTGAAATGTATTTAATTTTTCTTTACTTTTCTTTTCTTTTCTTTTTTGTTGATATTTAGCAGATGCTGTACAATGTGTTATGCCTTAAGTATTTGCCGTGCTGTCTCCGTACATCATTTGCACGATTAATGGTATATTTGATGGTTTTCTTTTTTTGTTATCTTACCATATTTACTACAGAATATCGATGCTAAAAGTTTTTGGGAATGTTCGATGATTTTTAATAACAAAAATAAAAAGCAGTACATAGTTGATTCTACAATGTAGTAGCGGCATAATATTTTCTGAGACAGATTCTTTATTTATTTGTTTTAAATGCCGGTTTGTTGGTTATTAACAAAGCATAATGTATCTTAGTATGTGATGTATTCAATAAAGATCTTTTACTTAATGTGTTCAGTTATACAAATATTTCTCTTATATATATTTAAATAATATGTTAAATGAGTAATACTTTAATCAATTTCAACCATTCTTATAATTTATTTATTTAAAAGCAGAAAAAACTCGCACACATGAAATTAAGATAAAATTTGCATTCAGAATTTAATTCAAATTTAAAATATTGCGTAAATACCAATATAACAAATATTAAATCATCAACAATACGGTTTTCAGCATAAACATAAATAATATTTCAAATTAAAAATAAAAATAATTTAACCTTAAACAAAACAGTACAATAAAATACAATTCTGTGATTTAATTAATATTTAAAATTTAAAAAAAAGTAAAATTTTAATTGATTGAAATTATTCGTGTCTTTTGTTTCAATTAAATAAAACAAAAGAAAAAATCATAAAAGAAAGAACTTTTTTTTTTCATTTAAAATTTTCATCATTGCATAAATTATATCAATAATTAAATCAATTAATACCAAAGTAACTAAAGCGAAAGCGACAATAAAAAAAAATCAATAACTAATGGAAGAAAATTGTTTTTGCTGCTTCTTAAATTAATTAAAGAAAAAAAAAATATAGAAAAAGTTTTACTAAAAGCTTTAAGCACGTGCCTTGATTTAATTTAATTATTGCAAATAGAAAAATAGGGAAATTTTATAATAAAAATAATAATCAAAACAAATAAATAAATAAACAAAACTCACCGTAAACCATGCCATTGTTGAGTCGTCATACAAACAAACCCATTCTTCAGCCCATCGATTCCACAAAAGTTGTCCTTTAAATAAATGAAAAAATAGAAACATTTAATTTAAATTATTAACAACTGTTATTTTTAATTATATAACAATAAACAAATCAAACATCGCAAGTACACAAAGTAGCGAAGAAACAACAAAAAAAAAGAAATGAAATGAAATAAATAAATAAAAGAAATTTGTAAGAAATCGAATCAATTAAAAAATTCTTGGAAAGGATACATAACTTGTATTATTTGTTAATTTTAAAATATTTCTTTATAAAGGTATTTTGAACTCAAGAAAATTTTATCTTCGCTAAAAAGGTACATTTCACTCACTTTTTGTTTACCTTTGAGTGTGTTGTTTGTGTTTTTTTATTTTTTTATTTACGAAGTTAATTCGCATAATTGATAAAGAATTTAATTCGGCTACTTGAATTGAAAAGAAAATATTTATAAAAAAAATAAACGACGCAATAAAATAGTTCAATGAAAATCAAATGAATTTTTATTATTTTATTTTTATTTTTATTTAACTTTGAATAATAGGATACGAATGAAAAATGATGCCCAAGGCATTTCCAGAGTTTATCTTTTTTTTCCTATGTCATTTCTCTGATCTAATTCAACGAAATACAACTCATGAACAAGAAAATAATAATAATAATAGTAAAAAAAATATTTTCTTCTTTATTATTGTTCTTTATAAACAACGGAGCAGAAAAAAGGCTCTCGAATAATTTTTTTAAAATTTTATATTTATCGAACTTTTGTTTGCTATTTTTATTGAAAAAAAATATATTTATTCATTTTGTGGGCAAAAAACAACTTTTAAAATTAAATCTTGAATACAGATAGATTGAAAGCATTTTTATTTTTATTATTATTATTTGAAAGCTTTAGTTTTTATTTTTTCAATTTAATTTTACTAAAAATATAATAAAATTCCACCACTGGATGAATTTTTAGTTGAAAATTATACAAAAAACCAACAAAAAAAATGCTAATCGGTAACAACAGCAGTTGACAGTGTTTTCGGTTTATTTTTGTTTCCGAAACGAATAGAATTTTATTTTTTTATAAAAAAACAAACCGAAATTGTTTCTTGTAATAAAAAAAAGTTATATTTTAGTACATAGAATGTCGATGATCCTTTAAAAGTTTTTTTTTTATTTGCAAAAACAACAAATTGAATAAAAATACAAAAATAAATTTTTAAAGAATAAAGAGTTATTTGGTTACGAATTTGTATTTTATTTAAATTTTCAATACTTGTATAGAACTACATTGAGTTGGCTGAATGTTTTCCAATGTGTCCATATAATTTACAATCAATATTAACATTGTGTTTACTTTAGAATATAAAATTACACAAAACGAAAAATAAATATCTATGTAAACTTGTAAAACTAGCACAAAAACATTGATGAACATTAAACTATGTTAAAAATTTTAACATTTCCAATGACAAAAAAAAAAAACTATAGACAATACCAATTCTCACTCCCAACTCAACATAAATTTTAACCTCTTTTTTTTGTGAATAATTAAAATTCCATTAATTAAATGTCAATATAAATAAATTTATTAAATTAATTTTCTCTACCAAAATGAATTTTTAAAATAACCAATAACATGTGGATATACTTAATTAACAAAACATAAATAAATATAAATTAAAAAATAAACGAAAACTACACAGAGCTAATTAATTTTTATTATGAAAAATAAAAAAAAAATTAAGCAAAGAATAAATCCATTAACCTTTATCAAAGTTAAACAATTTATTAATTTTGTTTGCTATTATTTTTTTTTTCTCTCATTCACTCTTTTTGTTTATCATTTTTAGCAAATAAGCTTAATAAGCGTGTTCAATTGGTGCTTTCGAAAGTATTTTCCACACTCGTTTTAATAAAAATTTATTATTCTCGTACAATTTTTTAGTTTCTTTTTTTGGTCCCCACCAATAGAGAATAAACTAATTAGCACGTTTTATTATATTTGTTTTAATTTTGATTAAACTTAAAACAAAACCAAAAAAAAAAATTAATTGACTTTTAGTACCGTTTGCACAGGTTATTTAATTTTCAAAAAAATAAAAGCACTGACTAGATTGACAAAGTGAAAACCATAAAACGCCTTTAAATCGCAATTTCAATCTAATTGAATTTATTTTCTTCATTTTTTTCATCTATTTATAAACATCATAGTTGGGTGTGGAAAGTCTGTTTTATTTTTTCTTTCTACTACATATAAATCTTCTTTTCATCAGCTTACCATTGTAATAGATAATACAATATCCTTTCAAAGATAAACTACTAAAACCACCAGGCGTCTCCATTGACATAGAAATGAAAAAAGAGAAAAAAAAATAAAAATAAAATAAAAACCGAAATGTCTGCTCATTGTTGTTAGTTAAGTTATTGCCGTATAAGATGTCAATTGATGGAATGTAATATTTTCTCTGATATATCTTTAACAATAACTTATTTTTTAAAAAAATGAGAAAAATAAATATCGAAATTGATTGATTAGAAAATATAAAAAAATAAAAATCTTGTACGAATTTTTTTTTTAGTTTCTTTTTTTAAACAAACTAAAGACGCTTCCAAAAAATAACCCAAAAAAACATGCCTTAATGTAATTTAAATAATTTAATTCTGAAAATTGATTTAAAATATATATATAATGCAGAAAAGAGATCAAAAAGATAATTTTGATATTTAAAATCAGAAAATAATATTGCTAAAAGGGTTTTTTATATTGAAAATTGTTTGTTCTCGAATAATGTAACAACGTTGACCGTTTATTTATTTTTTCTTTTCGTAAAAAGAAAAACACAATTTAAGACAAAAGTTTGAGGATTTAAATGATGGACATTTTTAGCTTTAAATAAAATAGAGAAGCAAAAAACAACAATAGTCGAAAAAAATAAATAAATTTAAAAAATAAAAATGCTAATGAGATGAAATGGGTTTTAGTTTGACTAGCTTAACGTTGCTTGCTGTTTTTTTTTTTGTTTATGTATTGAAGATGGGAAATTTCTATTCTTATAGACATACGTATCTAAGCTTTTGTTTATATAATAACAATATTAATGATGTGAGACGTCTACAAGCTTGAAAATAATGGTAAAAAAGTTTGCAGATAAAAAAAATAATAATAAGTTTGTAGTAACAACAAGCATTATTTAATCTTTCCTTTAACTCCTTATGTGGGGGAGCACAGTGCGCGTCTTCAAGTAATTTATACTTGATAATGTTTCTGTAATCATTTCCAGAGTATTTAAAGTCTTGTTATTAGTCTAGGGGGCTATATATATTTCTATATATTATTTTTTATTGTAGAGAAATGGTGATAACGGGTTCGAACCTGCGACTGCAGTGCATTATTTTCCCAAATGCCAACGACTTAATCCATTCGGTCACCACCGCCACTGAGTATAAAAGATAATTTATGAAAGACGACACAAAAAAGAAAGAATAAACAACAACAAGATGCAAATAAAAAAAGAAATTGCTGAGGGCGTCAAAAAGAAAGTAAGAAAAAAAAAACGTTTGCCAAAAGGCTTATGCTATAGTCGTAAAACAGCCCTCCTCATTTACTTTGCTTATGTTTAATTTTTCTTTGTTTTGTTATTATTATTTTTTTCTTTGCAATTCTTTTCTCTTCCTTAAATACCCGTTGGCGCGTGTGAATATGATTACCATTTAAAAGATGATGTCCACACAATATGGAAAGTAAATTGCCTTGTTTATTTAAAGCTATTTATATATATATATATATATATATTTTTCTTATATTGTTCTGTTCATCTCAACAAGATACTAATGGTCTCTATATATATGTTATAGCATTGGCTATACACCCATTACAAATAATAATAATGCTAATCATTATAATAAAAAATAACTAATAATAAAAATCAACAACAATTCTGTGGAGAGTGTATTTAAAAAAAGAAAAGAAAGAAAAAAAAAGACAATTTTCCGCATAAGTGATTTGTTAAGTCGTCGTTAAATTATATTTTCTTAGAAGAGCGATAACAACTTCTTTTGCCTAAATACTCAATTAAATTATATTTAAGATAATTCTTCTTCTTTTTTATCACAATTCACTTATTTAATGATAAACATTATTGTCTAGAAATACAATTTTTTTTTGTTACAAATAGAGCAATATTGAGGTATTATTTATTTTTTTGTAACTTGATTATCAGACAATTGGCAAAAAATAATTGTATTTTGACAATTAATTTATCAATTAATTGTAAACAAAAACACAATTAAATTGATATTACCACGAAAATAGTTTAATGTTTTTCAAAATCTTTTTTATATATTTCTATTTAAAAATAAAACACATTGATTTGGAATATTGAATTTTACAGAAATACTGAATTCCACAAAACTATTTTTTTACTACAATATTTATTGGGGTTTCAGTAAAACAGTAAAAGTATGATAAAATCGACAAAAACATACTTGACCCGGACAATTTTAAATATTATGCAAGAGAGAAATACAGACTTCTGCCAATCAAAATATTATTTTTTTATCATAATAAACGGCTTTAATCGTTTAAACTTTATCATTAATAAATTGTTTCTCAAGAAAAATAATCTATTTCAATAATTATATTAAATCGATGATTATCGTCTTTAGTAAGTTTTGTGTCTGCCTTATCAATGAAAGAACTTTTACAATCTACTTATTCTTTTCTTGCTGTTTTTTTCCTTGTTTTCCACCACTATTATTGGTTACATTATCAAGAATAATTTTCAATCAATAACAAACTCCCAGATGTTGTACTAAATACTTAACATAATGGTAGAAAATTTAAATTTTCTTTATTTTAAAATTGCTGCGTCCTAAGTTTTAAACTTTCCGCCTACACAGTTTTAAATAACGAAGAAAGTACAAACAGAGAAGAAGAAAAAATATATATACAGAAAATTATGGTCACTTAATCATGTTCAAAGTGTGTAAGCTACTTGAGTAAAGAAAGCTTTAGTTTTATTATTTACGTACAAAAAACAAGAAAAAAAAATTATTAATGGTTTTATTTTTCTTATTTAAAAAATAATTTTCTTTTCTTTATTTTTTACTTGAACAAACAACACAATATGTACAAGAAAATTACACATTGTTTTTACAAATAATAAGCTTTTCAGAGCTTTAACCATAAAATGTGAAAGATACAGTAAAAAGAATAAGTAAAGCCTTAGATGAATAAAATATAAAACTTTTGGCATCAAAAATACATTTAGTTTTATTTTTCTTATTTTTTTATACCAAAAAAAATATAATAAACTTTCAATTTATTTAACATCTTTGGTTTACAATAGCTTAAATTATCTTCATTTGGCCACAAAAACTAATAACTAATTTAATAAAAAAATAATACTTTTTTCGATACTTTATTATTAGAATTTTCAGAATATTTTTTTACTTTGTTATTTGAGTTTTTATTCTCGCTGTAAGAGTTTTATTTTTTCAATTATGACAGAATAGCAAACATACAGCACTAGTTTATACAAATTTATTACTATTAACTTTTTATGGTTTTTAAATATATATAAATTTTATGTTTAACTTTATTAAATTGTTATTTATTACAAGATTTATTTAATATTTATATTAATAATAATGATAATTTGTTTAAACTTTAAAGTGAAGTTATTTTGTATTTAATTCTCATTTGCAATAACGAAAGTTTTATTTAAAAGGTTTTCAATTATAAATGTAATGTTTAATAACAATGATAATAATAAGTAAATAAATGTTTAAAGTTTTATGATGTATTGGAAAAAATATCTATTAAAATAAATGCACAAAAATGCTTGAAATTGAAAGCTTGCATTATTTAAACTTTAATGTTTTATTTCATTTTGTAAACGTTTTTCTCTTTTTTGTTAAATGAATTTAACGTATCGATGATGTTTCTTATTTTTAGTAGCTCTTTTCTTCAATATAAGATAAATAAAAGTTCACGCTGAATAGCTTAATGCTTATATAGTTAATGAAACGAACACAAAGATCACATAATAAAAGAAAATTAATTGAATTTTGAATAGGATTTCAGTAGAAATCGTTTTGTTTTCCAATTAAAAGTAAGCTTAATTTTTCACACAAAATTTTCACTTAAAATAGAACTTTTCCGCAATATTTCTTTATTAACTTTTCATTAAGTACTTAATAAACTTTTGTTAAAAATTAAGCTTTTCTTACACAAAGCCTATAATTGAAACATTTTAAAAGAGCCTTCAACTACACTACTGCCAAACTCATACTAACTCTGTGAAAACTTTTTCTTGTTCTAAAACAAAAAAAAAACTATAACACGCGTTCAAAATACAAAAATTAAAAAGAAAAAATCGTTAGAAAAGCATAACAAGAGCTACATAAGCAAGTCACAAAAATAAAAAAAAATTTTAAACTGTAAAAAAGTAGAAAAAAAAATTAATAAATAAAGGAAAATCCCTAAAAGAGAATTTCGTCGATTTTTTCAAGAACTTTGTGTGTATTTCTTTTGGTTTTCGTTTTGGTAATATTTTTATAAAAAAATATATACGAAAGCTCGTCAAAAGAACTCAAGCATACACAGAAGCCTAAACCATATAATTATTTTCAACCCGTTTTGGATTGTTTGTTTTGATTTTTTGGCGACAACAGAGTGCTTTTCGTATTATTTTCTTTTCTTCGTATTATTTTCTACTTCTGTGAATGTTTTTTCTTAGGGCTGTTTTATTTATTTATTTCTTTATTATTGTTTTTATCATTTTTATGAAAATAATATCATAACACACGCACAGTAAAATAACAACAGAATATTTTTTTAAATAAATATTAAGTCACATGTTTGCTGTTTTAAAGCCGCATTTTAAATGCAGAACGACAGAGAAATAAATCAACAAAAATCCAGATAAGATTTGTTGTTAACAAAATATAAAAAATTTTTGCTTTCTAAGACAAAACCAGAAATGAATATAGAAAAAATTGATAATTCCAAACGGATGATGGATTATTTATTTATTTATATACTTGTTATAATGATTTATGTCTGATCTGAAGCTTTACTTGTGCTTTTGATTTAAGAATATAAGTTTAATTCATCATTTTCCGTTTGAGGATTTTTATGCTTTTTCTTGCGGTAAAAAAAGAAGCGTAAAAGCTTAACTGCTTACTATTTTCATTTCATTTTTTTGTTATTATTACGTTGACTCGGCTGATTAATGGCCAAATTATATTTAAAGATTTATTCTGAATGGATTTGTATCATCACTAATCGATTTGTGATATCAAGTCATGGACTAAAATTTTATTGATATTTATTGCATTTTATATTATTTAAGTCTACCGAGCTAAGGGAAATGTGAATGCAATTTCAGTTGCTAGTCAATTGTAAAATAATAATCAATGATGCTTAAGCCAATGCTGATTTATTAAAGTAAAATATAAAATGCAATTTTGGAGCTTAGAAATTTTGAATCGCTTTAGCAAAATTTTCTTATTAAAACTTAAACAAAAAAAACACACACACACAAACAACGACTAACAAATAACTCTTTATGCCTTTAGGGTTGATACTCGGCACTAGTAAATATATTACTACTGTGGTGAGGAAATTGTTATAATATTATAAAACATTCTTTTGTACATAGTTTAATCAAAATTTCAAATTAATTATTCGTATAAGGTAAATAAAAGGAAATTATATATAAATCCATGTTTAGCATGTATTAAGTGGAATTAAATGATAAATTTAAATGAAAAATTCACCATAGGAAACCGAGAAGACGCAAATAATTCTAACTAAATAAATTTCATATAACATAAGAGCGTTACAATGTTTTTCTTCTATGTTTTTTTTTTTATTTTCTCGGTGAAATAGGTTTGTCTAAAAGTCTTATAGTCTATATTTGTCTGTAGAAATAATAGAATTTAATAGAAATATATTTTCGTTTTCTTTTTTGTATGTTTATGATTTATGCAAAAAAGAAGAGAAAACAACAAAACGTTTACACAATTTTATACATGTATATATATCACTAGTTTATTATTTATTTATTATTTTCCATTTTATTCATATACAAAATGTATAATTTGTGTTTGTGACATAATTGAATATAATGTAACAAACATTTTGTTATTTATTTATTTATTGAATAATAAAAGTAATTTTTCAATAAATGTCTATTTCATTCATTTATTTATTATTTAAATGACAATTAATGAGGATTTTACATATTTAATATAATCAGACAGATTGAACAGGTATTCTAGAATAAAAGTATAAAATGAAATTATTTAATTCAATGCACAGTAATTTTCATTAAGAAATAGAATTGATGTTTTATTATTTTTATTTTAAATTGCAAAATAGATACGTCATTTAATTAATTAATATTTTTAATAGATATTTCTAACTACTTTATCTAATCACAAAAAAGCTTTAAAAAGTTGTTTCTTTTTAGATTTTTGAAATAATTTGTTCCTCGTTGACATATTGAATTTGGCAATTGAAACGAATAAACATTTTAATCAATTACATTATCACAGGAAACCATAAAGCATAAAAGAAGGAAAATAAAAATTAATAAAAAAATAAATTTCATATTTTTTCTTTTCATTTCTTATCTTCAGTTTTCCTTGTTGTTTATTACTTAAAAAAAAACACTCACGTAGACACAAAATACTTTTTCTTTGTTATCTCCTATTGCTCACTGGTGCTTTAACAGTATATTTATGTATGTTCGCATATCGTTTTAAAAAATCATCTTCAATATTCTTCAACGCTACATAACTCATTCAGACAATTTATATAAAAATAAGGGAAGAAAGTCACACACACACGTGGTGTAAATTTCATAAACACGTGCCCATATTATTATTATTATTTTTTGTTTGTCGTTTTTTTTTTTACCAAAACAAATTCATGCCTCTTATTTTCTCTCACTTTGTTATTGTCACGATGACGAAATTATAAATTGTTATTATTTAAGTGCAGGAAATACAGTGTTTGTTAAAATTAAATAAAAGAAAAAGTAAAAAAAAGAAAAAACTAAATCAAGGCTGATTGCTGAACAAGAAAACTTTGAAAGTACTGAAAAATTTAATGATGGATTTTCATTCAGTTGTCATCAGTCATTGTTTGTTTCTCGTTAATTTTTTTTCCATCTTGGGAAATATAGAAAAATTCATAAAAAAATACTGTGCTTATATCAATTTTAAGTTCTTTTTTCCATCAGTTGTGTTTTTTTTGTTTTTTAAAAATAAGAAAAACTCACGATGACTACAAGCTTTTTGTTTTTTTTTTTTTAATTTCAAAACGTCTAAAGCTAAATTTTTAATTAATAAAAAAACAATTTTAAATCTATTTTTCACCGAAAATTGTTAAAAAGAAAACATATTATCCCATTGTAATAAACTTTAATCAATTTTATTTCTTTTTTAGCTTCTATCAAATTAATGCTTAACAATTTTTGACATCTGCACAGCACTTACTTTAAGAAACGAGAAACAAAGTAAAGAATAAAATCTGAAAACAGTGTTATGACAACGTGTTACAAATCAACACAATATTTTTTTTCTTTTATAAGGATGCTTCGGCTTGTTTGATTGTACTTTTATGTCCTTTTTAATAAAATCAGCAGCGAATATTTTTATTGAAAAAAAGAAAAAAAAAACAACATAAAACTCATATATCGGGTTATTTTATTGCTATCTGATTTTTAACGACACGTTTTGAATAATAATTTGCCATCACTAATCGACAATAAAGAGAAATAAAACTAAATATATTATAACGATGATCAGTGAAATGATTACCAATTTTACCAATTTCTAATAGGTTATTAATGAAAAACAAAATTTCCTTTAAATTGAAAAATCATTACTGATAAAATGTAGCTAAATGCCTAAATATAAAAAAATATAAATTTAAAAACTAAAATATATTTAGGAAAATTAAAAAACTTTCGAATGGCTAGAATAAATAAAAAATTAATTTAAAACTATTAAACTATTTTCGATATAAATTCAAAAACCAAAAAATACGTTCACAAGACATTATATTTCAGGTCAGTAAGGCTACGCATGAGAGAATACAGTAGTTTGCTATAGGGCAAATAAAGAAATAACAACGATCTGTTAATGGTTAACAAGTGCATTTGGGACTTTTATATGACCTAACCGAATATGTTCAGACATATAAAAAAGTCAAGAGTAAAAAGCCAAAAAACGAAAGAAAAAAAAAACAAAAAACTGATCCTTTGTGACCTAACACGAAAAACATAAATGTATTTCTGTGCTGTCCATCATATTTAAAAATAAAATGAAATAAAAATGTTTATATATATTTATAATAGAAGAAAAGAAAATGTTATATAAAAGCAACTAATCCTACTTTTATGTCCTTAAAATAAGAAGCAAAAATAATGTTCAGCCACGTTCGTTCGATTGTCATAAAAAATAGAAAACGACAAACGATCTACAGAGAGCCAACCATGATCAATAACAGTGATGATGAACCTTTATTTTATTTGTGTTATTAAATCTCAATGATTAACGCAGAAAACATGTAAAAATACCATAGAGGAGTTAAATAAACAATTATCCAATATATTTAGATGTTATACCTAAATTTAAAAGCGTGCACGTACGTATGCCATATGTTCGCAATACCAGATCTAAGAGTAAAGAGATAAAAAATAAAAATCATTTTATATAAATGTATACACAGCTCTTGGCAAGAGATAAAATAGCAAAGCACAACCCATATATGGTCGTTGCTTTAAGTGTTAAAACAAAAATAAATAAATTAATTTTATACTCTAACATGGTCTAGGTTAGTATGCATTTTTCTACATAAATGAATTTTTTTAAAAATAAAATAAAATCCCAGAAAGTGCTTTTTGTTCGGGAATAATATTATTATTTTTCTAGATTAAATGTTTATTTTATTTTTGTAATGTAAAACACACATATGATCAATCTATATAGTATTCATGGAATTATTTACATTAAAAAAATAGATTAACATAATGTGTGCTTTCAGTAGCAACATAAACTTTTATAAACTAAATAATCGATAGAAATGAAAAAAAAAAAACTAAATAAAAAACTCTTTTTTTATGTTATTTTGATTACTTCGACCAGCTTTTAATCTCGATGAAGCTAGCTATAACAATAATAATGTAAAAATAAAAAATTCGAATTAATAAAATTTGTTTTTAAAACAGGAAATGATATTATTTAAGCTTTTGTTGTTCTTTTATGGAATAAAGTACTATTTAAATAAATAATTTAATTTAATAATTATAATTACACATAATAAAAAAATCACTGTTACATAATAAATTAGCAAAAATAGCTAGTCTAACTAATCCATTTATAGCGTCCATAAAATGTAATTTATGTGGATAAATCTGAATAAATTTTAGCAAATATGTTGTGTTATTTCTTCTACTCCTATTTTTTTTAAATTATTATTTATTAAGTAGACACCTGTGATGCTAAGGGATTCAATAAAAGACTTAACAGCAATGAAGAAAAAATATTTATATAACAAGGGAACAAAAAGAAGGAAAAAGAGAGCAGCAACAGTATTAACCCGACCTCATTTATACAGTGCGTATGGCATTCACAAGCTCGATTCAAGTTACTTAATAATAATAATAATAATAAATATAAAAAAAACTACAAAATTACACATTTGGGTGTGGCATAAAGACTTTCTAAGTACAAGCACACACATAGATATTGTTAGGTTAGGTAACTTGTTTTCTTTTTTTTTGTTTTTGGTTTAAATGAGACAGTTCCACCTTTTAACATTTTTCATTTTATTTATTTCAGTTTGTTGGCTTTTTTTTCATTTCTAAGCTACTTAAAACCTATCGTAATCCATATACAGCTTTAAGGTTTTTTTTTTTGTTTTTAAAATTAATTTTCATACTTTTCTTGTCTCTTAATCCAGGTTGGACAGTTTGTTTTTGCTTTTTCCTGTGTAATAGGTAATCATTTGTTTCTGCATTATTATGCTTGTGTGACTAAATTATTATTTTGGAGCAAAGCTTTCATATAAAAATAACTGTTAAAGCTTTGCAGAAGCTTAAAAGTTTTATTTATTTATATTTAAAAATAATTCTCATTTTATATCTTTGATAAAACAATAAAAAGACAAACTTTTGTTAATTTTGTCATGGAAAAGCCTCTAAAAGCTTTACAAAAAAATTCTTTACTTAAAAAAAAAAATATTAATTTTCAGTTTAAATAAATTTTTTGCAACAATTTTAATTTAAATATGTGTTCTGATTCTTTTTTTTTTTTGAGAAGAATATATCAAAAATTAGCATATTAATTAAGCAACGTACGATTACCACAGCATATATAAGCCAATAATTTTTCTTATGAATTATTTTTTTTTTTTTTATGAATTATTTTTCTTATGTATGCTCAAAGTAGATATGAGTAGAATTTAATATAAACTGAATAAAATATTTTAATAGAATATATAAAAAACAAAAATAACGAACGAAAAACAAGTAAATAAAATTTTATAGAATCACGTATGAATAGCATTTTTATTTTTTTGTTCATTCTCCCGGCTTTTTTAGTTTTTTTTTTTTTTCTTATTCTTGTTACAAACTTTATATTATTTATTTTTGTGATAAAAAAAAATGAAAAAAATCACTCAAATAAAATTCACCCAACTCAAAATTTAATATAATGTACACGAACACAAACAAGTGGAAAAACATTTATCTAACATGAACAAGAAGAATTTTTTTTTGTATATCGTTGTGTTTTTATTCTACATAAGTAAAAAAAAAAATGTTAAAGAAAAGCACAAAATTTAAAATGTACAAAAAGAAAAGATTAAAAATCCACTAGATAATACACGCATGTTAGATATTTATTATTTTCCATATGACAGAACGCGAAGTACGGACGGTTAAATTGTTCTGAAACAAGTTGCTGATGTTACTACGGCTTCTGTTTGTTATTTTTTTGTGCATGTTTTCTTTTTTTTTTTTTTAATTTTTTATTTGTAAGGTATCACAAGTACTCAAAAGTCTGAATTTGTATTGTGGTTTGGTTTTACCCCAATGTAAAAAATTTACAACGAAAAATCCCAAACTACAAATAAATGGTGATATTATTATTTTTTTCTGACAAACAGCAATTCTGCGTTGTTATAAATATCCCGTGTTGCTGCTTAGTACATCAAACTTTTTTCTTTAGTTATTTATGAATTTGTAATTTATTTAACCAAAAATAAAAAATAAATAAATAAAATTAATGAAATTTACCACACAAAAGAAAAGGAAAAAAATGTAGCATTTTCTTTTTTCTGAGATATATTTTTGTTAACTTTATCTTTGTCAAATTTCTTTTCTTTTTTAAGTTTCATATTTTTTGCTATACTTTTGTAACAAATCTAAGCTTAAATTTAATACATTTAATATTAACTTACTTTTGTAACGCAATAAATAGCCGCCTTTTATCTGTTTACCACCAACAGGACCTGAAATCAAATAAAGAAAATGTATTATTTTTCATATTATTAATTAGATCAAAAAGGTAAAAAAAATAGCAAAAGAAATGAAAAAAGAAACTTATTCGTCTTAATTACGATTTTTAATTATGTTTAAAAAAAAAAGAAAATTATATACGTTATCAATTCGTAGCAAAAAGCGCCAGGAAACTTGCAAAATATTATAATTAAAAATAATATACATTCAATTAATAAAAAAAACAGTTAGTTGTGAAATGCTTTTGATAATTAAAAGACTTTAATATTGATTAACGGAAAAACCAACCACAGGAATAAACAAACGCATATTTTCAAATTTATCACATGAAATACTTTGTGGAATTGATTAAAAATTAAATTTCTATAAATAACATTAGTGTAACTAAATGCCACATTATTATCAATAAATAAGCATTAATTAATAAGCAAAAGCCGCAAAGTTACTCTTTAAAGACACCTCTTTGGCAACTTTTTCTAACTTTGATTAAATTATGAACTTTATTGCAATTTTCATAATATCTAATCAATATCAGTTAAATCGAAATTGAGGAAATCTTATATGTATATTTAGTTATGACAAAATTAATAATCTTACTAAATACGTTCTTAAATAAAAAGTTTGATTACTTTACTAATAATATAAAAAAAGTTCAATTGAACATTTGTATGACTTTCATTTTGCGTTTTCCATTGGTGTCGTGTTTACCTGTTGAACCATATAAAAATTGTTTATATAATAACATTATAATAAATGGACACTTTGAATGGGCATGTATTTAATGAATGTGTGAAATTTAGAAGGTTAAATTAATTTCAAGACTCTCATATTGTGCTTTGTAATATATTATTGCTATTGTATTGCGCTTACAAAGCAATTTTCATATTTTAGAACATCGAAATAAATTATTTTTTATATAATTTTACTCTGCAGGTATAATTTCTGTGTTATTTTATTTAGCGTAAACCGCACGAAACAAATAAAAATTCAAAGCACTCCTAAATGTACGTAACATTTTATTTAAATAAATATTCCAAAGAAAGCATACTACTGAAAATAGTTTCTATAATTTATCAAGGATATTTTTAAATCAAATAAACAACAACACTTAGCACGTGATATGCAAGCTTTTCGATTACGTTATTAAATGTTCATGCTTATAATTATTTTAAATGAAATATATTTTATATTAAAAATTTAATTTTAAAAATGATTTAAATGTAACTGACAGATTGTCATCATTTTACAAATCTCTCTTGTTTCTAATTTTAAGATAATTCATTGTTTTTAAATAAAACATATAAAATAAATAACATAAAATAGAAAATCTCATTGCCATTTCAACAAGATTTGAACGAGAAATGTCATTCACAGATACATGGCTTGTGTCTTGTTTATTTACAATAAGAATTATGTGTTTTTTATCAAAAAAAAAAAAGTATAAATTATTATTATTATTAAACAAAAGCAAAATACAATACATAAGGATGTTTTGATCTTAGGTTTTAAAAGGATAAAACGTGACAACATGGAACTACTTTGGATTCTATTGTTTCGTGAATAAATAAAATAAACATAATACTTGTTTCCTTTTTTTTTCGTTTTCTATTTTTTATGCAAGGAATACATTTATTTTGAAAAGCTTAACTTGCATTTACAACATTCGTGACATTTTGTGCTCATTTTTTTTTTTTGACTTAAAAGTAACAAACAAAAAATGTTTCCAATCTCAAACAAATAGCAATCTTTAATAAAACAAAAATAGTATATACACAAATATACCAGAATCAATAATATAACAAAAATTAATAAAAAATAAAACACCAAGAAAATTCTTTTGAAGAGTTAAAGCCTTGTTTATGGTATAAAAAAGCAATTGCATTAAACAAAAAACAGCAAAAATAAAAATTGATTAGAGAAGTAAACAAACAAGAAGATTAAATAGGATAAAGATAAAGATATCCAGCTAATATACTAACACTCATGTCACAGTTTTGTTTACATATATTTAATAACAACACCATCAGCAAGAGCAAATGATAATCATAATACTATAAATAAAGTACATGATCTATAACATCTAATCTATTATTCAATCTAAATGCGACTCGTTTCTTAGAAATCAATGTTCTTGAGCCTAAGATAAAGCTTTAATAAAGAATATATAAAAAACGAAGAAGAAGAAGAAAAAAAGATTTTATAAAATCAGATAATCAAAAACATTTTATTAAAAATCACAATCAAGCTTTCAGCTTATGTCAAATATTATATGGCATGTATATCCTGAAAATCCAAATAAATAAATTATTTAAACCAGTAAAGAAAATTCTCTAATTTTTATAAGAAATTAGCTAAATTAATTGGAAGAAAAAAGCATTTCGACTGAGCAAAAATTTAAATACAAGTTTCTTAAGTTTAATTAGTGAATAAATAATATATTTAAATGAAATATTATTAAACTGACCCATAAATTTGTTAAAAGTTAGGAAAAATATGTTTTTAGTGTTGTGGTATTTTCGAAAACAATAATATAAAAATAGAAATTCATCTTTAATATTATTTTCAATGAATTAATAATAATCTACGAAATAGAAAATATATTAATTATTTAAAACAATTAATTTTAAAGTGTTTTAATAAGATTTAAACCAGAAGATATATTTATAAACATTTTATACTCTCTTTAACCGATTAAAACATATTTCTAAAGATCAAATGCATTACAGTTCAGAAATTTTTCTCGATTTTATTTTAATTAAAACTTTTCTCAAAGAACTACAAATATTAATTAATAAACGAAAAATATTTCCATATAACCACTTCTTGTTAAAACAATAAAATTTCTATTGAAACTCTTAACCGAATATGGTTGACCTTCCACATCAAAGAGATATTGATTGTTTATCAAAATTTCATGTGTTTTCTCCATTAGAATTGCCTTAAAACATATTGTCTTAATGGTGAAACAAAAAACCCCATTTTGGCCTATTTAAACCAACTGGGTGTTTTAATTTTTATGCTTTTTTCAACAAACATAAGAAAAAAGCATGAACTTTGCTCTAATAACTATTCTCTGATTCTCATTCGTTTTATATTTTGTTTTAAAAATTTCAGTGCAACGACCTGACCTAATTCCTATTTTATAAAGAAAAGAAAAAAAAAAAAACAAGGCAATGCAGCTGATGTATTATCCACCTACACTGATATACTACAGGCGATGTTATGTAGACCAAGAAAAAAAAGTACATTAATTTCTTGTTTAAAATTTACAGATGAAATGATTTAGAAATAAATGAGAATAAAAGTTTTACTGCAATAAAGAAAAACAAAAAATGCAGAAAAATAAAAGCTGCATATTACTTCTAAGTCAATAATAATTATTCTAATGAATATTACTGAATATTTATATATGTTTTTATGTTGTTATTCGTTTTAGAAAAATACATTAATCTATGATAATAAAAAATTGCATTGACTTATGTGTATACTTGCGTTGCAATTAGTGTGTGATTTAAATAAATTTGTTTACTTGACACTGTTAACCTAAAGATAATTTCAATCAACTTTTAATGAATTGAAATTTTATTTTTTCACAAAAATCAATAACCGATTTATTGAACTTTTACAGAAAAATAAATATAAGAATAAATTGTTTTCAGAAAAAATTAATAATAATAATATTTTTTAAAAGATAGAATCTTTGTTTTTTCAAATCAATCGAATAAAATCAATTGATTTTACTGTTTACTTTGTTATATAAAAAAAAAGTTCTCGTATTTATTGTTCATGTTTTATTGGAAAATTTTTGACTAAAAAGGAATTTTATCGCAAAAAAAGGACAAATTTTTAAGTAGAAAAGATTTTTTTTTAATGTTTAATAAGAACAATTAAATAAAAATTTAAAAAAGAACATGAAAATTATAAACTTTTTTGTTCGTTCTATTTTCCTTAAATAAGAAAAATAATATAAACAAAGTATAAGTGTGAAAAACTGAAAAAAAAACCAGAAATACTGTAGATTTCATTGTAAAAAATCAAATAAAAAAAAAAACGTGATGAAAATTTTAAATTAAAAGACAAAAAGTTGCTCAAGTAAAACAAATTCATTAAACTTGGTTGCGAGAAGAAATGTAAAAACACGTAATTATGATTATTATCCTGTCCACTTTATGTTTAATTTTTATTACTTATATTATTAAATATTCTTGAATAATAAATGAACGATTTTTCAGTTATTTCTAATTAGCTCTTTCTAGTGTATATATATTTTTATAATCAGCTATTTCGTTTAGAATCTTTCACTAAGAATTTGCTTGAATTTGTTTGAAAATTTCATTTGTTTGAAATTATATTACTGGTTTTTCTACTTTATTATCCTACTACCTGTTTTGTTAATTAAGTATCTATTATAGCTTTTCCATACTTTGCTTTTTAATTGTGAATATTATTTGTAAAAGCTTTCATCGAATTTAAAACATTTTTTTCAACAACGAAATTTTTCTATGGAAAGCTTTTATTCATTTTTTTATTTACCGAGTAATTCTTTTTTTTATTTAAATAAAAAACTGTACAGACCAATTGCATTGTTTACACTGCCGATTAAGTAAGTTACTGTAAAACCAACATAATATCTTCACCTTGTCTATAAGCTTATAATTATTTTTTTGTTGAAAATTATTTTTCCACTAGTCGAATATTTGTTTGACTAATTCTATCATCTTAAAAAAAACCGCTGTTTATTTATCGCAAACATAACAAACGAAATAAAAATTCAATATTAGCTTAGATCAAACGAATTTAAATACAAAAGGAAATAAAACGAAAGCAGATAGAACATAAAGACAGCTTTAATAGAAATTAACTTTATCAAATATAAAAAAAAAACAAATTTCTTTAGAATAAATCATAAGAAAAACGCGAAAGAAAATAAATAAATTAGGCAGGAAAGAATAAACGAAATGAATATTATTTCTTTATTCGTTTTTAAAGAAGGTGAAATACCAAATATAAAAGAATCTTTTACTAAAAATTTACCATATTTATTTAAATTATTATTATTGTTTTTAATAAATGCAAATTAAATTTCATTTTTATTCAGTTTTCTGCTATTTTTTCACTGGCTTTCAACAATTTATTTTAATAAATTTACAATTCCGATTATGGTAAGTGTGGATGGGATGTATTATATAAGGCACAAAAGTCATTCTTTTCTTTATTACATAATATAATTTATTGTTTTTGTTTTTTCTTACATTTTTCTTATTCAAAAAAAATAAAAATAATAAAGAAAATACCCCAAACATAATTCAAATTTTCATTAAATTAAAAAAAAAATAATTTTTTTTTTGTCTAAAGAAATATTTTCTTAAGGTAAAATATTAACAATTTTATATTGAAAATCAAAAGAAGAAAAATTGTAGGAATTTATGTTTGCATTTTTTATTTTTTCATAAAAAAAAACGAATAAAAAATCACAAAAAATATATAAATTATGAAATATAACACCTATAGGCTTTTAACAGTGTCCATTTAGTCGTTAATCCTGATTTCTAATCTTGAATTACATTTATGGATACAAAGTTTTATCGATTTTATTTTTTTCATTTTTACTACTTTGTAATTGGAGACAAAAATGATGAAAACTAATCAGAGCTTTTGCATGAATTGTCAATTATTTTATATAAATAAATCATATAATAGCCTTGTTAACGGAGAATTTGTTCAGTGTTTACATTTAAAATCAATAACAGATTAAAAGCTTTCAATAAGTAAATTCTTAAGTGTGTTAATTCATCACTTTGACATTTCGTCATTATTTGTGTAATTGGTCAAATTCAAATTTTGAATGGAAAAATCTACTTTTTAAAGGAGAAAATAATTTAAAAATTTATTTATACGCTGTGTTAAGTTGCTAAAAAAAATACAACTGTAACAAAAGCTTATTTTTTATCATACAAATCACGGAGATTAAAACTTTTTTGTTCATTTGTACTATTTTTACCAACAATATGCTTAATTAACCTCATTAAAATTGTTACAACAAATATGTTTTTAATTAAAATGAATAATAATTTAATTAACTTTTTTTTAATCGTAAAAACAATAATCTCTAAGATCTCAAACCTATTTATATCAGATAATTAAATTCTTTGTATAAATAAAAATGTATTCTATTCAGCTTTAATATAAGTATTAAAAAGGTTGAAGTGTTTCACTTATTTCGCGTTACCGTTTCACTGTTTTAATAAATATTTCATTGCCATTATCATCGGCATCATCATTAACAACAGCGTTAACCATTTTTTTTTTGTTTTCTTATTTCTCTGTTTGCGTTTAAAGAAATTTCGTTTAAATTTTTAATACAGGCTATAATTACATAGAGAAGAGAGAAAATAAAATATTAAATAAAATAAAATTTGTGTGTAGTCATTAATGGGTGTATAAATCCAGTGTTGAAAAACAAACACGGTTTTTTTTTTGTTTAATTTTATTCAATGAAAATAAACAAAAACTCTAACCACGTAATCAACCAAAAAGTAAATTAAAAATGTTAATTAATTTTTTTCAATTCATATATATGTATATATATATATAATTTTTATACTTTTAAATCTCAGTTCAGGGGATTTTAATGCAATTAATAAAATAATACATAAATAAGCTTTGTTTAAAATAAATATAAAAATAATAAGCTGTTTTACTTTCATATTAATTTATTTAAAATTTAATTTAATGATTGAATGAAGAACATGTTTAAAAGCATCAACAACATCGACAATAAAAAATCATAAAAAAGGAGAAAAAATTATAAGCTTTCATAAGGGATCAAGTAGAATTAAGTAAAATATAAAAATTATAAAAAATTGCATAGATTTCTGTAATGTCTATGCAAATTAAAAGAAAATAAATTTTACGTTGCTTTTTCATAGTTTATTTGGTTCAATTTAAATTAAAAGCGCATTTCAAATAAAAGCATGCACATTAAAAGCTTATGAATATATATGTTCTTTTTTTTTTTTAATAAATAATTTTTATTGCTTATTTTTAATTAAATGAAAGCGTTAAATATTTAAATATTATAATTTTTTTACACTCGCATTTCGCGTCAAACAATAACAGTGAATATTAAACGATTTAAAATGTAAATATTTGTAAACTCTTAATATTCCATCAAAACATAAAATATAAATATATATATATATATATATATATATATATATTTTAAATATAAATTCATCAATTTAATAAAAATCTTAACTATTTAAATGAAAAATTTAAAATTGAAAATACTGAGAAAAAGAATAAATTTAATATAAAATGAAACAATAACCAAAGAATAATACTAATAAGTAATTTTCATCGTGTTTTAAACAAACAAAGTAAAATAATTATTTTAAACAAGTAATAAATTTTAGAAATAAAAAAATGATAAATAAATAAATAAATTCTCAACTCAACGTAATTTTATGTTTTTATAGCGAAAAGTAAAGTAATAGTACATAGCCTAAAGCATGTTCCAATCAATCAAAGTAAATAATGTAGATAGAAGTTAAATTGAAAAAAACACACTCATCGCATTTTTAGCAGTAAAACAAGTAATCGTAAAGTAAAGAAAAGTTAATAAAAGAAATCTTTTAAGAAAGAAAAACAAATCGTAAATCTTTCCGAGCTTTATCATTTACCTTTAATTGTTGTAAATTACGTATTTACACGCAAACTTAAGCAAAATATTGTCTCTAATTTGCTGTGCGTATAACGTAAACATTAAAAAAATAAAAGTAGAAAATAACAAGAAAAATAGTTTTAATTTATATTTTGATAAATCCCTGAATCAGTGCTCTATTTATTTCTGAATAAAATCAATTTTGTTTCGTTTCAAGTATATTCTTTGTTTTTCACATTCTCAAAACACATCTGTAGATAAACGGCGTATTTATACAGAAATCACAAACAAGCCACATATGCTTTTAGTATTTTATTTTTTCTCTTGTTCTCATTTATGTTTTCTTTATCACTAAAACAAAGGATCATCTCTGTTCGTTTCCTTACAATGTTATTTTTAACACAAAAATATTTACCTTTTGTCTGCTTTACTATAAAACCGATAAAAAAGTGACGTCAACAAAAACACCACATAAGTAAAGGAGTAAATATAAGAAATGAAAATAACATAGCTTTTCAAGTAAATATACAATTCTCTATCACATAGCGATGAGGAAATAAAGGTAAAAGTAACAAAAGGAAATGTTACTTTTGTAAAAACATGTCTTAATTATATATAAAAAATCCTTATTTTTGTTGTATTACTTTACTAACTGTACAACTAATTGCAATGCGTTAGAAGCAAAGAAAAAGAAATTATTTATCTACATTTGACGTATTAACCATATGAGGATATTGTGTTTAAACCATATCACGAGAGAATTATTATTATAAATAATGATAATATTTTTAACACCAGAAAGTGGCAAATATATTTGCAGATTAATTGCTAAATTAATAAATTCTCAGTAAATACACAATATACATGTATGTACATTAAGTAACAGTTTATACTTGTGTTGTTAAAAATCAACGAAAACGAAAAGTTCTGATTAAACATAGAATCTGTAAGAAATATTTCTTAACAAAAAAATTAAAACAATAAGCTTTATGGTAAAACTTTTTTTTTTAATAATAATTATTTTCTATTTCTTTTTTTGCTAGACAAACGTATGTAAACAGTAATCTGTAGATATAATTTCTTATAAAACTCTGTAAGCTTACAGGTTATACACATATATTTCGTATCTTTATAGCAAAACATTTTCGTACCATAAAACCACGCTTGGTTGTGTTTATTACGGCGAAAAAAAAAATTATACAGTGAAAGTGTATCGAGCGCAACAAATTAGTTTTTGTTATTTTCCGTTGCTACTCATTTTTGATATTTTCTTTAACCGAATACTATATGTATGTTAATATAATTTTAAATGAATACATTAATGACATTTGCCTTATCAGCAAATATTTATAAACATAAAACACAGAACATATATTTATTTTTTCACTTTTACAGGGTTTTCCAATAAGAGGTGTTATTTTGAATAGCCCGCTATTTCGGTAGATGTCACTTTTGAAGCTATCATTTGTTGACATTTGACAAGTAGAAACTACGCCATTAATAAAAATGGAACGATACACGCTTCAACAACGCATTGAAATTATTAAAATTCACTATAAAAATGGTGAAAATTTGGCAGAGACGGTTCGTAAAACTCGAAAATTTTTGGGTCGTCGTGAAGCACCTTGTCGGACCGCAATACAGAAATTGGTGGAAAAATTCGAGCTGTTGGGACAACTTAGTGATGTGAAGAATAAAATCCGTGCACGTCGTTCAAGAACAGCCGAGAATATTGCTGCTGTAGCCAAAAGTGTTGAAGAAAACCCAGGTTTGTCCATTCCTCGTCGTTCTTTGGAATTAGGCATTCCACAAACGTCATTACACCGTATTTTGCATAAAGATTTGGGTCTTAATGCTTATAAGGTTCAGTTAACACAAGAACTCAAGCCGGCCGATCATCAACAACGTCGTGTCTTTGCTGATTGGGTCCTTGAAATGCATGAAAATGATCCGGAATTTCATCGAAAAATCATCTTGAGTGATGAGGCCCATTTCCACCTCGGTGGCTTCGTCAACAAGCAAAATTGTCGCATCTGGGGCTCGGAAAACCCAAGAGTTATTGTTGAAAAGCCTCTCTATCCTCAACGTGTGACTGTTTGGTGCGGTTTATGGTCCGGCGGAGTCATTGGACCTTACTTTTTCGAAAATGAGGCTGGAGCAACAGTTACGGTGAATGGATTGCGCTATCGAGAGATGATTAATGATTTTTTATGGCCGGAATTGGATGGTATTGATCTGGACAACGTTTACTTTCAACAAGACGGCGCTACGTGCCACACAAGCAACGAAACCATTGATCTTTTACGGGAAAAGTTTTCGGACCGTGTTATCTCTCGAAGAGGTGATCACAATTGGCCACCGAGATCTTGTGATTTAACACCTTGCGACTTCTTCCTTTGGGGCCACGTGAAAGAGAAGGTCTACGCCAACAGCCCAGCGTCGATTCAAGACCTCAAAGATGGAATTCGTGAGGCTATCGAGGACATAGGGCAGCCACTTTGCGATTTGGTTATGGAAAATTTCATGAAAAGGATATGGTCCTGTAAGCGTGGTCGTGGTGGTCATTTGCCTGACGTTATTTTCCACTATTAATGGCATACCTTTCTCTTTATAATGAAATAAACATCCGATCATTTATATTAAAAAATGGCATTTTTTTTTGAATATCAAAATAACACCTCTTATTGGAAAACCCTGTATTTTTGCTTACACTTTGTTTACCAGAGATGATTTGATTACCAATGATTTCTAAAAACCCACAAACCGTTAAATATTTTGTGATGAAAAGCCAAAACGGTAAAGAAAAAAAAATGTATATTTTTCTCGTACAAAACATAGAGAATAAATGGAATAAATAACTACTACTCAGCTGCGTCACACAGCATGTACCAAGAACATAAGCAAAAATAAAAGCATAAGCAAAAAAAGAAAGCTTTTCTGTACCACAGACACAAGTAAAAATAAAAATATACAAAAAAAAAACGCGTTAGCAAACAAATACGATATGATTTAGCTGTAATAAATCCAATTTCAATGTTTAGTGTTATTTGTATTTTCATATCTCATTCTATTCGAGACTGTGCATTACTTTTGCTAGCTGTAAAACAAGTGAAAATTGCTTTTGGCTATAAAAACAAATAGAAAGAAAAATCAAAAACACAAAATAAAGAAATAAACCAACAAAAAAAAAATAGAGATAATAATACAAGGCCGACTGAATCAGAAATCATTTACAAATATAAACAAGAGCAACTGCAGTAACAATATCATTGTCGACACGAGCAACATTAGCATCAGTAACACCGAAATACATTTTTCTTCTCGTCTTTTTTTTTTATAAAACCAAATAAAAAACCAACCGAAAAGATCATAAAATATAATAAACAAAAAAAAAAGAATTTTATTTCATTTAGAGAAATGAAACCGTAACAAGCAGAAAAAATTGATTTATAAACAGCAAAAGCTTTCATTCTATTCTCTTCTTCTTTTTATTTTGGCTAAAGCTTTTTGAAAAATGTGTTGGGTTTTTATTTTTTTTTTTTAACAATTTGTATCAAAATGATTAACTGCGATATAATTTAGTGATAAGCACGAAGACTTATTTTTGTTGGAAAATTGGATAACAAAACACCAAAAAAAAAAAGGAGAGAAAAAAATTTATTTAAAATTCATGGCACGCCCGAAATACATCAATTCCCGTCAATTCACGTCACAATGTTATTTACAATAACAGTTAAGCAACATTACGTATCATATAACATCATATATTTACAAACTAATAATAATATAAATTAAATTGCATTATGTGACTGCATATTATGCACATGTACGTTGTCTACACATCATTAAATTAAAACACCAAACATCGGATAAATATTTATTCGCGTAACGAACAGCAACAAAAAAAAAAATAAAACGAGAAAATTATAACAATAGCAAATTATTTTACTGAAACTAATTTCCTATTGTTTTGTATTTATTAAAATAAAATAAAATTTTAAAATTAATCATATTACATAGCGAATGATATTTTAATGAAATAAATCCATGCAGAAACGATTTAACTCGGTAAGCAGTTAATGAAAATTATAAAAAGAAACTGTTACAATACTTTTCGTAGAAAATAATAACTTTTTCTCTAGTTTTCATTTTCATTAATAACTTTTTAATCTTTTAAATTTGTTTTCTTGTTAAATTATAGTTTTCTTATTAATTATAAAGTTTTGCTGCTTTTTAGCAGAGACACAATAAAGCATATTAAATCAAATAAAGTTAACAAGAATTATATCGAAACAGCACATGTTGTCAAATTTAATTACATTATTTGTGACAATTATTCATATTTTTAATGAATTTTGAATTTATTTTAATTTTTAAATAAAGTGATTTATTATTATTTTATAAAAAATTTTAAATTTTTTTTTAGCATCTGCTTCTTGTTAATCTAATTAATAATATTGAAAAAAAAGTTTTATTAAAGCTTTAAAAAACCAATGTTGTTTTTATTTTCTATCAAATTTTATGTTTATTTACATCAACGGATTTATATATTGATAGAAAAAAATGAATTCAATTAACAAAATAAATAAAATTAAAACAAATAATAATTTTTTTTTTATTAAAATTTTAATGCTCTTTTGCGTGCACAATATTTTTCCTGAGGGATTAACGTCTGTTTGGTTAACAATTTAATTTAATAAAAAAATTAAGTAATATTATAATTATTTTCAAAATTAATTTAATTACATTTTTTATGCTTTTTAATGTTTATTTAATTTATTTAAAAGAATTTTCATGCCAAGCACAGAGTGAAGAATTATATTCTATTTAGCTAAGACGCGCTTTGTTTATTTTTATTTATACCGTTATGCGTCTTTAATAATTTTTACGAAAAAAAAAGTTTCATTTTATTATTTTTGCAAAACATCCGTAATCATTAATTATATAATATGTTTCGTGCTGGTAAATATAAAAAAGCACTCCATGTTTGAATTCTACCATAAAAATCCATAAAAGTTTAGTTTAGTTTGCATTTTTCGTGTCATTTCCGCCTACAAATTATATGTTTTTAGCTGTATTTAAATGGTTGACTCTCAAAATGCATGTTTTATATTTATTTTTTTTAGCAAATTCATAGAAATGGCGTTAATCAGAGGATAAAAAATGTTCAATGCTTGTTATTTTAACATAAACCATTAATAATATAACAAAGAAAGAAAAGAATTAACAAGCACAGACCAGACATCCTAACAAACATGGCACGTCTCCAAGTAAATAACAGAAGGAAAAAAACCACGAAAAGGAAGCAAAACGCAGCAGACAAATGTAACGACCATTTACCATTTTCTTTTTTCTCATTTATGTGTGTGTTTTTGTTTTGCTTAATTTAACGACAGAAAAAAAAAATGACGAAGGACTTCAAGCATCGAAGCACATCAATCACATTTGACGTCTTTACTATCACACTTCGTGTGTTTGGCGTTGTTGTTTTTTATTACAACAAATGTACTGACATACACAATCACTTAGTTATTCTTCCGTTAAACAGATGAACCCTTTTAGTAAACCGTTTTATTTTATTTTTTCACTATTTTCTTCAATTCTGGTTTCTTTTAGAATCCATAAAGTTCTTATAAAGAAAATAATTTCATTTATGGTTTTTTATATGAATAAAACCTTCTTACGTGTTTTTTAATTACTTTAAAACTTATCGCCTACGTTTTTTCCAAGACAATTAAACTTTTTTTCTTCTTAATAAATATCGAATAGTTGAGATCGAAACATAAAAAAAAAATTATAAAGAAAAGAAATTTTATTTATTAAAAAGCTCAACTGTACTGAAGAATTCAATTTTATAGTGAAACTTTTTTTTCTATTGTGTTCTTCATTGCCAAAGTTTAAAAAATAAAATATTTATTTTTTTTAAATATAAAATAGAACTTTTCTTTTTGTATAAGAAAAAGAAATATAAGAACATCAGAAAATTGAGTTAAAATTAATTTATTTCTTCGTAAAGTCAACCAACATAAATTGCAACAATAGTTAAAAAAGTATATTAATATTTTTTCACAGTTGCCGTTTAGAACATTTCTTATTAATAATTTTATTTTTTTATTATTATTTTTTGTTTTTAACTTTGTATTCTATTTAGGTCATTGTGCGACAATAAAATACTCTTTATGAAGAAAATTAAAAATATTATTTTTATTTTAATAATAATAAATTAATCATCAATGTTTGTTATAATTATATCAGGGGAATTCTAATAAATACTAAGCATATATCGACAACACAGAAAAAAACAAAGATGAAAACGAAGAACAAGGAATAAAAATGGAGAAAATTTGTGCCAGAAGAATAATAATTGCAATCATTCAATATATATATATTCTTGTGTTTGGTTTTACTTTAACATAACACAAAAAAAAATTGAATTTTCTATAAGAAAAAATCGCCAAGCTTGAAGCAACATTCATCAACATGTATTTTCTTTTTATTTTGTATTCTCATTTACAAAAAAAAAAAAAGCTCAACAAAGTTCCTACAATTTATGAATAAGAATTTTTTTCTTATAAAGAAAAAAAAAGAAGAAAATCATCGTACATCACACATCATTGGAAGTGAATGCTATGTATTGCCAAAGGGCATCAAGTTGTTGACTATTACGTTGTCGGTGTTTCCATCAAATATCACAAAAAAAAAATAAAGAAATACTTTTATTCATTTATTCATTCATATTCCTTATTCAGCTCATGTAGTTGATTGAATAAATGTTGAACATTCGGATGTTTCTTATTGTAATTTATATACTTATATTGGCTGATAGAATGTATATTTTTCTTTTCAGTTTTTTTTTTCTTTTCCTAAATTGTAACATAATTCAGTAAGATATTTCGTTAATTAAGAAACTATATTTAAGCCTTTTGAAATGAAATATTGTACTCTTTTAGATTGCCTAATGAATCAAAAATAAGCTATTTTCATGCATTTTTATCTACTTTTTTCCTTCTTCTTATTAATTTAGAAAGTTTAGATGATCTTTACTTATGTTTGCTGTTTTCTTAAAATGTTTATCAATGAAAGTTTATTTATTATACATACTCAGAGGAATAATAATAATCTCTATATTGATTGGCTTAAAACTTATTCTACAAAAAAAAAAGTTTTAATCAGAAAAATTTACTCACAACAGTAAAATCAGAAAAAAATATCAAATGATCTACTTGAAAACTTAAATTACAATTTTTAAAGTCTACTCAAAATAACCGATAATAAAAAAAATAAGTTTCCGTAGTAATAAATTTAATAATTTAAAAAGTTTAACGCATAAGTACCAACCATAACATTGTAATAAATATCGTGAGACCAAAAAAAAAAAAATAAAAAAAGAAATTCAATAAAACATAATAAAAAATAAAAATTATTTTAATTTGAAAATAAAAGCATTAATAAAAAATTATTATTATTATTAACGTTGTTTCTCTCGTAATAATTTATAACATTTACCAAATTTTTGAGCTACTTTTCAGTGAAAAATAAAAACAATAAAAAAAAAAAAATAATAATAAATAAATGAAAAAGTCCGAATTTGTGACTTTACTTTTCTTTTTCTTTTTTTTTTTTTTTCGTTCAACAGTAAATCATTTCTACCTTTAACTCTTATTTTCATTTTATGATTTTTATACTGTTGTTTTGTTACTTTCCTACGTGTAGTCCCAGTACCTTAAAGTTAAACTTTAGATTTAGGTTTCATTATGTTTTATGTAGCTGAAATTCTTACTACCGTTGAGAATTTTTATATATATTTTTTTTTTATATTATCTTGACTGAATTTGAAATATGTCTATAGAGAGATTTACTTTTTTTTTCCTTTTCTTTCTTATTATTATTACGCGAGACGATCAATATTCAAATATATAATATATATATTTCAAATCAATGTAATGGCTGGGGTGCTATTTTTCTTTTTACAACACTACAAAATGAGAAAAGTTAATAAATATATTTATATAAGAAAAGAAAATTACACAACATAAATGGACTTAGGCAATGTATTGTAATGTTATTTTTTTTTATTTCTTTAAGGAAATTGTATAAAAAATATGTATTTTCACTTGTTATAGATTTAAAATTGAAAAATCCAAAATAACTTCTATAAATATAAACTAAACATTAATGCATCTGATGGAATTTTTAATAGCTTTTGTTAATATTTATGTAACTGTAAATAATTTTTGCATTGACTGTTACAGTTTTATCTATTGAACGGCTAGGTCTTGTCACATAAAATTTTACGCTTTATAAAAAATAAAAAATAAACTTACCATGCTGATGTAAGCTATTGGTACAATTCCTTGGTGTTGGCTTAGAACACAGCGAGAACATTTTTTATATATTTTATTTTTGGCAAATATTATTTTATATTTTTTCTCAACGAAATCTTTTTTTTTCTTTAAAATTTAAAAGAAGCAAAAATAGAAATCAAATAACTTTTATTTCTCTTTTATTAACAAAACTTTTAAATAATTTATTATTATCTTTTTCTTTTTCTTCTTCTTAGAAACACTTTATCAATTCACTGATATTATAAAAATAATAAAATAAAATAAAAACGAAAATTAACAGGAAAAAAGCCAAACAGATATTATTTCGTGATTATTACCTGTAAAATGGAACAAATGTTTATTATCTTTAACCACAAACCAGAAAATTATTTTTTTGATTAATTTTATTAATACAATAAAGCACGTGTGCTTTTATATAATACGAATAAAAACATAAAATTCTTTGCAACAAAACCGTATTGTTTGTGTAGATTTAACAACACAAATAAAGAAAATATTAAGCTAAGAAGCTTTACCAAAAATAACAAGTCTTATTTATCTAAAAAGAAAACAAAAATTTATAAATAAAAAAGATTGTCTGTTAATTATTTACATTTAGAATTTAAGAAAATAAAATTATAAATAAAAAGATTCTTTTTATTATTATTGTCATGTTTCGGTAAGAGTTGTCTTTTCTTAGAATTTTCTTTAATAATTTTTATTTCCTTTTAAGTAAAAATTGTTCACGTCTAGAAACTTTTATTGATTAAGTTTTAGCCGACTTTACAATGAAAATAATTTATTATTTTGTAAATATTACTTCTAACAATCTTTTAATAAACAAAAAGTATTTTTATTAGTTGTCGGATAAGCTGCTTAAGTAAAAAAGAAATCAACGTTTACAAGCTTGATCGGCAATAAACTTGATGAAAAAAAATAAATCAAATAACAGAAATTTAATAACGTAAACTTTTTGTTTTACATAATAATTTATATTTTAATTAATGAAACAAAAAAAACGTCTATCTGTGACATCAATAAAAATAGAATAACACACTTGTTACACACTTTAATTAAAACAAAACAGCAATATGTCGAACAAACAAAAAATGAACTCCTTTTACTGTTAACCAGATCGTTGCAAAAATAAGAAGAAAAACGCAAGAAAATAAAATGGTTAAGATATTATATAAAAAAATCAAAAACATATAAATATATATTCACGCACGCTTTAAATGCAGAAAATAAAACAGAACTTCCGCGTCTGTACAGACAAGTAAGCGAGCTTTAATGGCCTGATTACTTGTCGTCGGTCGAAACTCTACTGAATGAACGCGACAACAGCAATACGAAATTATTCGCTTTATTCGTTCATAATCGGCCGGTTATTGTCTATCCTGCTTTTGAGTGTATCATTATTTTTTTGTTTATTGTGAAAAGAGCAAAAGCTTCGTGAAATATCTCTAAAAGTTCTTAGTAAACTTTATATGCTATTTTACGTCGAAAAATTTAATGTTCTCAATTTTTCTATAGTAATTTTTCACCATTATTGCCTAACAATAATAATATTTTTTTTAAATTAAATTTACTAAAAGCTCCGCCCATGTAAGCACATAAAACCTATACATGTTGCAAGTAAACAAATTACAAATTAATAAGTTAAATTTTCAAAATAAAATTTACAAATTATCTGACATTTTTCATGAATTTAATTAATTAAAAAAGTAAAATTTTAATATTCTAAATTATTTAAGATTATTTCTCTGTATTTTTTTTAACGATATAAAAATGTTTATATAATTCGTCTAAAAGTTTAGCAAAGCTTAATATAAAAATTCAAAGTTAAAGCGATATTTAGCTTAAAGCTGGCGTAAGCTTTTATGCGCTATAAAAATTGTCACTTAGCCATGACATAAACCAACTTAATAAGTTCTTAAGTAGTATCATGGAAAATTTTTTGAGATTTATTTTGGTTAGAGAATGTTTATACGCTGTTAAACTGTAGCAAGGATATTATAAGGATAAAACTGTTACAGTGGCATCTAGCACAAAGTTAATTTTGAAAAATTAATCAAATATTAACGTAGTATATATCAAAACGATGGTTTTTCACTGGAATACACTGTCTTTAAGCGAAGCGCGTAGTACTAAAAGCGATAAAATCATTTCTATTTCCTCAATAAAATTATACCAAAAAAAAAAAAAAATACAGGAAATTTTATTTTCTTTCATTCTTAACTCATTTGCGTGCAGATAATTACACGAAATATATATGTATATAAAAAGGTAATAATAATAATAATTTATTATTTACATTTTAATAAAAGTAATTATTACTATTATTTCGCTGTTTTTTTTCCTTTTTTTGTATATATTTTGTATTTTCATATTTTTCTTCGCATATTATATGAATTTACTTCAAAAAATAAAATTTTGTTACTTTTTTTATTTGTTTCTATACATCTAGTCATAATAATAAACAAGTTATTTAATAATTATTTTAATTAATTATATAATAAATATTTTATTATCTTATTATTAATATTATTGTATTTTTTGTTATTAATTTATTTTTATTCTATTTCTTTTTATGTTGCTTCTAGGTATTATCAAAATTTCTTTTTAAATAAAAAATAATTTTAATGATCTGATAACTTTTGTATTATTCATTCATTACATAGTAATTATGTTCCTTATTCAATTAAATAAAACTTCATTAAAGTGTCATTAATTTCCTGCTAATTTTGGACAAATATAATGACATAGTACATCAATCTTCTACTAATTATCTATCAGTTGAAATTTTCATTTTTAAAGAAATATTTTATTAAAAAGCAAAACTAAAAACATTTTCTTTTAGTAAAAATTACTGTTTAAATCTTTAGTCTTTTCATTTATTTATTATTTTAATGCTATTAATAAGTAAAAATTCAAAAACAATAAATGACGTAATAATCTAAAAGCTTACATCATAAATAATTAAATAATTATTTATAATGAAAATATTTATTCGAACAAATTCGATCAATTAAATTGATTAAAGTGTATTTAAGTGTCAAATACAACAATATTCTACCCACTTACAAACATCATATTACTAGTCTTATCGACTAATTATTCAAGAAGCTTTTATCTATAACATCCAATCAAAAATTATTTTACAATAATATAATATTTACTTATTTGACAAGCAAATTATTATTTGTTAAAAAGAATATAAAAATAGAAATATTTACTCCAACCAAATTTAATAAATTTATTCTGTTAATAACAAAATATTTTAGACATTTTTACATCTGCAAATAGATTATATTGAAATTTTATTAAATTATTTACAATGTTTTTTTTTTCTTCTTCTTTTTTTAATGGAAAATTAATTAATATTGCTGTTTAAAATCAAATTTGTGAAAATCAGTAGTTTTAATTCAGAATTCCAAGTATTTTAATCTTAACTCATAATATTTTTACAAGTATATCTACGATGTAATTGTATCTCTATAATGATTTACTTAAAGCTTTTTATATTTATACTTTTTGTCTAATGAATAAATATGTTTAATATTAAGTATTTAAGTATACTTTAACAAATCTTTTAAATAAATTCTAAAACAAATGTGAAGTATACAGCGTAATGATGAAAAGTTTTTGTTTATTTAAATTAAGCTTTTATGTTTTTCATACAGGTAATAATCACTAAAAATATCTTATACAAGTTTTTTACTTATATATAAAAAATAGAAAAAAATGTTTATCTCTTTTTTACTTAATTATCAGTAAATCAGTAAATTATCTTAAAACTTTTGAGAAATTAAACTATTTCATTTGTTATTTACTGCAACTGTTGTATACTTCCTACAATACTTTTAATTATAATTATAAAAGTTTATACAAATATTTTAAGATTAGATAAAGTTTTGTTTAATGCTTTATTGTTATTTTTTTATTTATTTATTTACGTTGTTTATTAAGCTTACGGGTTTTGTGAATATTACTTAGTTTTTACTGATTATTTCCAAAAAAAAGAATAGATTAACAAGAAATAAAACAATTTCACAGCTATTCAGAACTTAAAAAATATATTTCAAAAAAAAATAAAGAAAATAGCCAAAATTAATTACTCAATAATTATTTTAGCGTTAAAAGTTAAATCAATATTTTAATTTCGGTTTAAATAAATAATAAATATCTTTTGACGTCGTATGTTGTTTAACTTTACGAGGAACCAGGCGCCTCCACTGCATGCAATAAAACCCTTTACAAGAATATATTTATAACTAAACATAATCACTATTGGTAAAAACAAAATAAAATGAATTAAAATATAAAACGAATAAAATGCCTACCTCTTGGCACACTTGACCTCATTTGCAGTTAACTAAATAGAAACGAGAAGAAATTTCGTAGCAAGCACGATAAGATGACTTTTATATAATAAAAAAAATCATCGAAAAAGAAAAATACAACAATGACTCGGTGTACATTTTTAGAGATTGTATGCTATTATTATTCTGTGTTGTGCAATAGCAGTAGCAGGACAAGTTTTACGTGCTAAAGAAAGAAAAACAGAGAAAAACAAACTTTTTTTGTGCGGTTTTATCATTAGTTTGTCTATTAAAGATTCGCTGTGCGACTTCATCTGTAGATATAAGAATTTGATAGGTAAGTAACGGGTGCTACTAGCAATAATGCAGTATATATTACGGATATTCTGACTTTATTTTATTTATTTCATTTTATATAATAAAATATAATTCGAATGCGCACCCAATTTTACCGATTAGTACAAAGTAGAATGTTTTGTAGGTTTCTGTGTTAAAAACAAACCTCACCAAAAATATCCTCTGTCGCATACAAAATATTAAATAACGTATCATCGCTACCTCAAAATAATCTACGTACGATAACCTAGACGAACAGAATATTAAAACAAAATGAAAAAAAATATCAATATTGTTTTTTTTATATGATTAAGAGTTGGGTTTTGTAGGCGAATGATGATGAGTTAGAGAAATTTTTGGATTTTTATTTTAACATTTAAAAGTATCAAGAAATTTTTTTGCTTTATCTTTTGTTCTATTTCATTTTTTTTTATTCCCCGCAAACATTTTACTTCAATTATAAACAAAAATAATTAAGCTATTACCACCTGTTTTGGTTAAAAAAAATTAATTTATTGATCTTTGCATGGCAAAAAGTCAACTAAAAAAAAATCGTTAATACAAACTAAATATCATAAACCCTTCTTTGTATTTACTGGTAAAATAAATGTTCCAAGGTCTTTCATTCAAATTCGTGGCTGCAGCAATATTATCAAAAAATAAAATAAAAATAAAAAAAAACATACCATAAACGCTCTTAACACCTAGAAATACATATGTATAGTATTAATACTTCTAAGCACAATCCAAAAACAAAAATTTTATATACATGTATGTTTTGCTTATAGCAACAACGAATCCGAGACTTTATTAAATATTTGATTACAAAAAAACGGAGCTTTTTCTTCCTGTCTATTTTTTCTCTCTTATTTGGTATTATTTCATTTACCACCCATGGCCTTGTACAATAGAAATCAACGTATACGCACCATTTACTATCGCAAAACTTTTGCTTATTTGTTGTGTTTATAGTTGTTTTGCTTATTTGTTTTCTCCTTTTTAGAAAAAGCACAGAAATTTTTTTTATATAATTTCTTACATGATATTTACCTTTATTTATTTCTTATTTTAATTTCTCACACTATCATTATTATGCAAAAAAAAAATACAAACAAGAAAAAAAACATTTTGCATGCGGTTTATTTTTACCTTACAACCTTATTCTACAATGACGTCATCATGATGTCATTTTTATTACTCTTTTGTCACAAAACAAAATTAAAGTTCATTAAATTTTATTTACACAAAAGCTTTTGTTACTTGCTACTGTGTTAGAGTTAACGCTCACGTTAATGGCAATGTTAAATGTTAATCTAACCAATACTTTGGCAAAGCTTTTGTGTAAATTTTTTTCTGTTTTTCATTTCGTTACACTAAGCTTTTCGAACAGTTTTCCGATGTACCGTATTTCTACACATTTTTATGTTACTATATTTCTCTATTATACGAGAAAATAACAACAACATCAACATAAAAGAAAATTCTACTATTAACTCGTACAAATACAGCCTTAGCCATGAAAACAATACAATGAAAAATGTTTCATATTTTCTTTTTCGATTTATTACGTTAAATTTTCAGTGCAGAAAATTTTTTGTATTTTATTATTTTTTTCCAGCATAAATGTTTTATGCGATTGTATTTGTGAAAATCATAATGAAAAACAGCGACGGCGCAAGAGGAGAAAGTTTGCACGATCAATACAGTGAATATGTGCTAACCAGAGTACAGAGTTAATTTTTACGTGTTTGATGGAAGAAATTTTATTTAAAAAATAAAAATATATATATACTTGTATAGGGTGTTAAAGCTTTTATGTGTGTAAATGAATAAAAAGCTTCTCATAGTGTTACAATAAAATAGAGAATATTTTTGTGCACCCCCTATAACTGTTAACAATGCGATAAACGGCGCAAAAGCACACCGAATAAAGTTTAGCACGAGAATTTTATACAGCAACGTCCTCCATCATTTTCAAAAAAAAAATTCTATCTCTCCTACAAATACGCAGACCTACACATATATTAATTGTTAATATTGATGTCACTCGCTCAACTATGCCGTGGAATTTTTTTATTCTTTACTAGTGCAGTTGAGTTTTGTAACCGATGCAGTACGGTTTTTTGTTGTGTGTAAGACTTAACGATTTATTAATCGACTAACAAGGATTTTCATTTATAATTTTCTTAGTTTTTTTTTTTTTTTTTTGGTTTTTTGGTTAAGCTTTAATTTAATTTTTGTCAAATGTTAATGAATAATACGATAAAAAAGCAATTATTGTAAATCCTATTGAAAAGTGTTTCATATTTCTTAAGAAAATTAATAAAAGCTTACATAACAATTGCATTACTGCAAAGGATTAAATTCCATTTGTAGGAATTTTGAGTACAAAAAGTTTAAAAGTGTTTTACTGAAAAAATTATTTTCTTTAAAATGAGATGACTTTGGATTACGATAAATGTTTTTTTTTGTGTTTTTAATAAACAAACAGGACATCGTGTTGGTTTGAAGGTAATTAAATTATTTTTGGAAAAAGCACATCTTTTTGAAAAATAAAATTTAAAGAAATTATTTTAGATTATTTTGTAATTTGAGTAATTTGAAAAAGTACAGTTAAATAAGTGAATATTTGTATGAAGTGCTTACTTTAGGCTTTGAAAAAAAAAATTCCAAAAAGTTTATAACATTTTTTATTACATTAACTTCTGACTCTAGCATTTCGTAGTGTTTGTGCAAGTAAATCAAAAGTGTATTGGTGACGTAAAGATAACAGAAATACGAAATATAAATTAGTGGTATTAAATTCTTAATAATTTTGTTAAAACATAAATTATGACTTGTTCTTTGAATTTCAATTTGTATAAGAAATTACCGTGCTTTAAGCACAAAATAAAATAACAACACAAATGGATTTATAACGCGGGAAATAATTGAATTAAATAAATTTTTCATCTTTTTAATTGTTTTTATTTTTCTTATCTTTGGCTATTGCTAATGTGGTAGACATTTAAATGTGTTAAAGCAAATATTATTGGTGTGAATTTTACGCGTGTTTTTCCATTATAAAAACAAAATAATTTTCTTTTTCTTTTATTATTTATTTGTGAGAGTGTGTGTTAGTGGAAATTTAGAATATTTTCCTGTCATTGCATTTGTGTTGTTGATAAATTTATTTTCTTCTTTCTTCCTTTTTTGTTTGTATCTTTACTGATTTGTCACAGTATATTGTGTAGGCGTAAATTGACAAGAAAACAATCTAACGATTTACAATAACAAAAAAAAAACAAATAACCAAAACAATAATAATAAAAAAAAGAAAAATATTGAAAATAAAAGAAGAAAGCACAGCATATCATTAACAGTGTAAAGCTTTTACAAATATTTTTTTTCTTTCTAGCTATTAATAAAATAAAACCAAATTTCAAAAATGATAAAAATAATCAGTAATGTTTTCAAAATAAGCACAAAATAATTAAGAAAAAGATTTTTTTTAGTGATTTTTTTTTCTCAAAGTTAAATATCATTTTTTGATAGTGGATTAAACTTGTTTGTTAAATTATTTTATTGTGTGTTCGTGTGTGTGTGTGTCAAGTCAAGTGTTATTTAATAATTATTTGTGTTTTATAAAAATTATTTATTTCTTAAAAAAGAAAATAAAATCATTACATAGAAGAAAAGTAAATAAATAAAAACAATTTGGAGTGTTAAAAAAAGTATAAACACAGTGACAGAGTGCAAGATGGCGGTCGTCGGTATGAATCGTGTTAAAGACGAGAAATTCAGTGGAGCAACATCAGCAAAGGCAGTGACAACTGAAACAACAACAACAACTACTTATACAACAAATTTATGGACACAGTTAAATGAGGAAAAATGTAGCCTATTAATGTCCACAACATTTGTAGGCTATAAAGGCGTTAAAGCGATTATTATTTTATTAATAACACTAAGTTTAATATTGTCCCGTAATCCATGTCATGGCTTTTTACTGGATGGCTCACAAAATTCATTTGCCCAGTTCCGTAAATGGTATACCGGGCTTAATGGTAGCCTCGAACTTGAATTTAAAACGGAACAACCGAATGGACTCGTATTGTATACAGATGATGGTGGCACATATGATTTCTTTGAATTAAAATTAGTCGAGGGGGCACTACGTTTACGTTATAATTTGGGTGGTGGTGCCCAGATTATAACAGTTGGTCGCGATCTACATGACGGTCACTGGCATAAAGTACAGGTAAGCCTACTAATAATTATTATTTTACATTTAAAACGCGCCCTTTTCTTTTAAAAATAACATTTGATTTATTTCAAAATAACAACACACGACACAATGTCAACATTAGACATAATTAAAAGTAAAAACGAAAAAAAAATATACAGTGATGATGATAGAGAAGCACGAACCACTTTAAAGCAATATAAGAATAATAATTATTACTTTCTTATCGTATCAAACTATACGAAATAAAGTGTCAATGTCATCCAAGGCATGCCGTTAATGTTTTTTTTTTATTAAACTTTATTTTTAAAACACCCACATAACGTTTCAATAACATATATATGTATATAGTAGCTTTAATTGTACCTTTTGTACCGATTTAAATTAATAATTATTATTCTTAAATAAAACAATAAAAAATATTCAAATGTCAATAACAAAAACCGAATTAAATTTATACATTATTAAACAAAAGCATCGCTAACAGCGGCAACAACAGTAATACGAGTAGCAGTGGTGGTAGTATTTGTAGCATAGTCTTTATACGATAAATGTTAAAAGTTTAATTGGATTTGTCGTCTGCACAGTAAAAATGTCAATACAAATTATATAGTGAATTTATATTTACCAAAAAAGAAAAAATATTTAATTAAATTAAATAACAAAAAAAAGCTTATGCTCATTTTTTTTTGCACCTTTTTTCGCTTATTTTTTTCACTGCATTTTCGCCGTATTTTTTTTTTAAGCAATATAAAATTTTTTTATTGACTATTTTAATCTTATTTATTGTTATTATTATTATTATCCATTTACTGTGTTGAATTATTTAATCGGTTTATCGATTTCTTGAGCTTTTAAACAATTTTAGATTATAAATACATAAATAAGTAGCATAAATATATAATTTTCTTTTAAAAATAGATTATTATAGTTAATTTTAATGAGTTTTCTTTTCAAAAAAAAAATTACTGTTGATTATTACAAAATTGCTTTTGATTAATTTAAATATTCCGTTGTATCATGCTGGTAATTTGATAATTTTCTTTTATTATAAATCATTAAGTAGCAACAGTTCTTTGATTAAACAAAACAATTAATTAGCTTAATCAGTTTAAAATACAAATTTAAATCACTTTGATTAATAATCTAAAAATATTAAAATAAAAAAACTGTTTTCTTAATCTATTTTGTTAGGTTTCAGGAGATTTTTGTATTAAATTTCTTTTCATTAATTTTATTTACATTATTGTTTATGAAAATTATTTATAAATATTTTAATGTTGAATTAAAAGAATTTTTAATAACTGAACAATAAAAATTTGCACTGTTACCTGAGTAAATATAGTGAAAACTCTTCAATATTCTTGTAAATTAAAGAACTTTTAACATAATTTTATATCAACTAGCATGCGATAAATGTCTTAACAATTCGTATATTTAGTTTTTTTGCAATAAAAATAAAAGTATCTTCGTTTCTATCCTTATTTAATTAAGATTTTGTTATTTTTCTCAATATAATTTTTCTAAAATTCTTTTATACAAACTTTTGTTGTCACTTTAAAGCTTTTTAATTAATTTTTTTTTTTTTTTGAATTAAATTTTGCAAATGCAAACAACAACAAAAATGCATACCGTTGAAAAATTATTAAAATAACAAAAAAAAAACTATGATGATTTTTTGTGTCAGAAAATTTCAATAAAAAAAAAACATTTCACGCCTTCAAATTTTTTTCTCTTCATTAACACGACATACAAAAATTAACACACAGAGAGAATGAAAAAAAATAACAAAAAAAAATAAATAAAAACAATTTTGTAAAAATTTAAATTGAAAAAATAAAACCAAACAGCCATACACGAAAAATCGTAAAAAAAAACAGATCGCCCAAGTAATTAGCATTACCTTGCTCTAATTTAATTCCTTTTTTTAAACAAATTTTCTTTTTTGCACCACATTTGGCCGTGTCAGTATTTTATATCTTAATTGAAAATCAATTTTTTCACGAATTATGCAAAAAAAAAAACTAATGTTAAAGTACCGTTTAACACGGTCACATCACTTAAAAACTGTTTTACGAGGAATTTAATACAAGGATCTTCTGCATTTCGTTTATTTTTAAAATAAAAATTGCATATTCTGTATTGGAATTTGTGAATATTCATATTCGAAATACAATACGCATCGTTTACTATGTTTTTGGCACTAAAAATGCAAATTTTTTACACGTCATGCTGGTAGAAAAAAAAAAGAGAAAAATAAAAGAAAATTATTTTTAATTTTTATAGCACAAAACTCGACAACATGTAATCAAAAATGAAAAAAAAAAGTTTTTCCTATTTTGTGTGTCCTTTAACGAAATATTTATATACATATTTTCCTTTTTGTTCTTATATAAATTACTTGCGCGTGTAACGTGAGAAAATTGGTTCTTTATTTTTTTTTTTTACCTTTCTATTACTTCATTTGAATTTCAGATTTGTCAAAGTTGATAAAGTGAAGAAAAAATAAAAAGAAAAATAAATAACAAAAGCAAAATTAATTTTTCGTTGTTACTATATGACCTTTCAACATTCAATTTTCTTTAATTAGAAATATTATTTTTCGATGGATTTGTTTTTATTTTTTTTTCTGTTTTTAACTTTTAAAAATGAATAATAATTTCGTCAGTAATTTGATGTTTTTTATTTAATAAATAAAAAGAAAAAAGCGGCACTGCTGGCATTAAAATATTTTTTTTTTGGCATATTCTTAAACATCAATCATAATGTTTAGGTTAATTGACTGAAGAAAAAAGAGAATGAATAATCAAGCCTAAAGCTTTAGTTTGTTTCCTTTGTAAATTCTTTGTTAAATTTCACTGGAAAACGCCAGTTGTTATTAATTTTTAGTCTGTATTCAATTACAACAGGTCATTGGTGTCCTAAGTATTTTTGTTTTGATGTTTAATAAAAAAAAATTGGTTAATAATGAAAAATATGTTTTTAGGTCAAAAATAGGTGGGTGGTCTAGAACGTTATAAAATTACGTCGAAAAATAAAACCAGCAAAAGCTCTAGACGCCGTTTTTTTTAACTTATTTTCATTCTAAATAATAATAATTAATTTTTGTTATTAATATTTTTTTCTGTTGTATTATCAATGATGGTAGTTAATGCGAAAGTACAGTTAACTACTATCATGTTATCACCACCCACTGGGGCACAGTGTCATATTTTTAATAAAAATAATTTTTTAAGTAATTAATTTTTATAAGAAAATGCTTGCAAAAAAAAAAATGTATACACCCAGCTGAAGACTTTTCAAAATAAATTAATTAAAAATTCACGTCAAAAAAATAATGAAAAATTAATTTGTTAAATAAAAATAATAAAACTTTTTGCATTTATGCAAAATTTTATATAAATTTAAAAGATGAAGAATTTAGTTGAGAAAAATCATTTGGTTAAATTTTTAATTTAATACGTTGTAGACATCTACTAACTGTGTTTGTCTACTTGTTTATTTATTTTTTTTTACTGTTAATTGATATAAAAATTTATTTTTAATTATTTCAAAAATACAAGAAAATAATACGAATCAAGTAAAATTAAGTGTTTTTGTGGTTTTATTACTATAACTTTATTTCCAAGTAAACTCTATTCATTACAATTCACTTTGCAATCGAAATATAATAAAAACAATTGTAATAATATATGTATTTACTTGACGTTAGTTAAATTAAAGACTTTTTTACACACAACAATCAACAAAATGTAAAAAACAAACAAAACAACTTAACACAGACATCTATAGATGGGTGTTATCAGAAGAAACTGTTAAAACTTTATTGAATTTTTCAAAAGTTTTCTATCTCATTGTATTTTCTACTAAATGAATTAAATAATAATAAAATTTTATTTTCACTTGTTTCAAATGATTTATTTATAAAAAAAAAAGAAAAAGTTTATTAAAACTAAAAACATTTTCTATTCAATTAAGTTTTATTTTGTATAAATAACATAAAATATGAATTTCGCGTAAACAAGTTTTTTGATTTCTTCTATTTTCGAGCTACTTTAACATTACATTAACTCTTTTTCGTTAAAAATATTTTTGATTAAATTTAATTTCATTAAAAATTTCAAGTAAATTCTATTAGGATTTTTATTTTTATATAAATAAAAGATCAACAACAATACATTTTTTTTTTTAGCTTTTTATCACTCTTTAATTAAGTATTGAAATTTAATTGAAAGCTTAGAATAGGAACAATGAAAATGTTAATTGAAGCTTTCAATTATTTCTATTAGTTTTTATTAGAAATTTTTTAGTGATAAATCATGAAGATAATTTTCCATTCAATAAACTTTAAACTATAAATTGAGAAACTCACTAACATTCTAAAGTGTCCCATTCTGTAAGAGAAGTTAATTTTTTTTTAAATAAGAAATTGCTATGCACCCCATTCCAATAATTTTTCGTTGCTTCCAAATTTTCATTTTATCTAAATAAACAATTTTCTATGAATTCACATATTTCTCTGCAATTTGTTGGTATTTATTTGTACTTTTTTATTATTTATTTCGTTATACAGTACCAATATTGTTATGTTCCCGTTACAGACAAATGTTATGCATATCAAAAGTTAACGAAAAAAAACAAATTTAACAAAAACAACAGCATAAAGAATAGAAAAAATTATCTACAAAAAAAAAAAATGATAATGGAAGCAGTATAGCAAAGTGGAAAAAATCTTCTTTTTTGTTTAAAAAAATAGCAGCAACAATAAAATAAAATAAAATAAAATGTCACAAAAAGCATTAGACAAACGTTTTGGGAATTGTATATTTTTTCTTCTTTAAGAATTTTATATATTAAAAACGAAGAAACGAAAGTCAAGAATAAGAAATAAGACGAAAAAAATGTAAATTATTACATTCGCTTATTTCTCGTTTATTTATTTTATTTTAATTTTTTTATTCCCATTCTTTCTTTTTTGTGACTTTGAAGTCAAATGGCGTCAACTGTACGATCATGATATGTACTTTGTTCATTCAGAACATAAGATTCTCTAATGATATATGTGGATTATATGAGTTTGTTGCTCTTTTATCACTTGTTTATTATATATTTTTACAACCATTTAATTTTTTCTTTTATTTGAAACAAAAAAATAAATAAATAACTTAACAACAACAATATAATGTAATAATAAAAATAAAACAAATTTGTATTTAAGTCAAAATTTGATTTAATTTTATTAAAAAAAAAATCAACAAAATGAAAAGCCACGAAAAATTGAGTGTATTTTGGCGACATAACGTCGGGTTGTAAATTTTTGCTTTTTTATTGTTGTTATTTATAAAAAGCAGAAATATAAATCAATAAGTCAAGGTATTTTGTCTTTTCTCTTCGTTTTAAACAGTTGTTTTGTTATTTTGCAATAACTTTGTTTTTTTAAAATGTTTTTAAGTAAAAATGGTTAAAACATTTCAAAAACGTGAAAAACCGCTTATCACTGATTGAAAACAAGCAAAGAAGCAAAAATAAAAAGACTCTATAAAATGGTAACAATCGGAAATTCAAAAATAATAAAACGTTAAAATATTTGATATGCGAGAAAAAAAATTATTCTTTTATCATAACATCGCTGTCAATGTCATTTAGGCAGCATCATCATCATCAATGAAAGCTACTTGAGTACCACCTTAGCGAGCTACCTATCTTGGTTTTGGTATGTTATTATTTTTTTTTCTCTTTGTTAAAGTTTGCTCGTCTGTAAATGTTTCTGTTTATAAACATTCTATTTAAAGATTTTATATGATATGTTTTCTTTTTTCTTCATCATGTAAATATATATATAGACTTTTGAAAATATAACGCATTGACGCATCTATTGTTCTCTTGGAAATTGTCACCTAAATCCTCATTTAAAAACAGTATAGAAAAACAGAAGAGATAAAATCAACGATACGAACACTAAACGTGTATGTTGTGATTCGTATTAACATTTCTTATATTAAATGAATAAAGAAAGTTCTATACATATTTACATTTATGGTGTTTAACATGGTGCCTTGCTTTTCTTGCGAAATGTTATCTAACGCCCATGCCTCGTGTTTTTTTGGATTTGTTGACGATAGATATTGTTGTTGCTGCAAAATGAAAACAAAACAAATAAGGCGTTTCGATTTTTATATTTTATTTTATGTATTAATTTTAAAATGAAAATATTTACCTTCACCGTGGTTTTGTTGTTTAGTAAATTGAATGTTTTTTTTTTCTAAAATAAATGTTGCGTTCATCACACATCAGTACTGTAAATAAAAGATATTAAGAAAACTTTAAAACTTTTGTTTAACTAACAAGCAAAGAATTTATAATTTTTATTAGAAAAAAAATTGAATTAATCGGGATGTTTAGGCTTCTCTAAATTTACTTAACAGTTAGTGTAACTCGCGAAAGTATCGTTTCATTCAATTATACCAGTTAATGGTTTTTGTATTCCAGTTATTGATTAATTAGAGCGTGACAAAGTATTTCACTTGATCTGAAATGGTAAATTGAGAAAATAAGATTTTAGAGCTGCAATTCTTTCCAACAGAAATAGAAAATATCCTTTGCTTAAATGCATTCCTTCACCGACAAAATAGTTTTCTTTTTTATGTTAAAACCATAATTTTTGTTAAACTTTTTATTTTTCTTTATTTTGAATAAAACAGAAAAACAAATAATATATATTCAAAAATTATGTAAAAATGGTAAAACACGTGTGCTACTGTATACCTCATCGAGTAACACCAAAACATAAAAAATGTTTTTGTTTAACAAATAATAATTACAATTATAATAATAAAAAAAAACAAACGAAAAACAAGAGAAAAACTCTAATTATAATTTAAACACAAAAAAAATCGACACGAATAAAACTAATTAAGCGCTTTTGGCTATATTTACTTGGTGGTGAAATATATATATTTATACTTTTACGCTAAATTTAAAATCATAACATTTATTACATTTTAAAATGACCAAAGTGTTTGTTATTTTTTTCAACATTTTATTTATTAAATCAAAAGAAACATTAAATTTGTTGAGTTTTTATAAAGAAAATTCATTAAAGCACAGGTAAATTGATTTTGTTCAAACCATTTTCTTTTTTACATCAATAACCAAGATATGTGTAGGTAGACTAATGTAAATAAAGAAATATATTTTTGTTGTCTATATTAATAAATACTATAGAAGTAATTTATGTTTTATACAAAAAAAAAACATATAAATACATTCAGTTTTATTTGATTATTATTCGCCCACAAAATGTCCATTATTTTTGTTTAATCATCGACAACATCATAATAAAATTAAACCACTTAAATCAATGAAGAACAATAAGAAAGCATTTATCGTTTTCATTGATAATTCTTTTCTTTATTTATTTTTTCTTTTATTATTATTTATTTATTTATTTTTCTTTCATTTCATTTTATTATTATTATTATTATTATATATTTATTTTTTTATTGTCTTTTAAGTCAATCATTAAACGTCTCACATATTACAAAATGTATAAAAATAAATTAATATATTTTTGTGATCCCACTAAAAATATTTCACTGGATTCACAGCTACAATAGAAATTAGAAATAAAAATGAATGACATAGCAATTAATATCAACGTAAAATTAAAAATAGTAATAATATCTATTATGAATGGAAAAGAATTATTTAAAATTAGAATAATTTTCCATAATAAGCAGAGTTTTTTTTTTTTGTCATCGTTTGTAATTTATTTAAATGGCAAAAAACGAATCTCATTTAGTAATTAGTTTTGTTGTTTTTATATTTTAAAAATTTTTATAAATGGTTTTGTGGTGTTCAGTTAATGTTAATTTTTGCTTTAATGAATGTGACATACACTAAGAAATTTGATAGGTTTTTCCGTTGATGCTTTTTACCATCATTATAATTATATTTTGTGGTTGCTTTGATTTATTTCAATTTTTTTTTGTATTAAATAATTTCAATACAACAAAATCAGTAAAATAATTTAAAAGTTTATTTAACTTTCTCTGTATTTCAACGAAAATTTATATTACTTTAATGTTTGCCTTCTACTTGTTTTTATTTTTCTTTTCACATAAATATTATTAACCGAATTTAATGTCTCTTTGATGTTTTTTTTTTGTGTTTTTAATACATTAATATTTAGATATTTACTAAAAGCAAATATAAACTTATTAATGGCAAATATATTTAGTATTTACTATAAATTTTATGCATTAATTTTATATTTATTTATTTTTGATATTTTATTATTAATAAATGATGTCGAAAATATAAATAATATTTTATTAAAGAAAAAACATTGATTTGTAATTCAATGTGCTAAAAACAACATAAATATTAAGAAACAACAATGAAAATAATAAAAATAATAATAATAGTAATAAAAAACTGAATAAATGAAGGATTTTCATTTTTATTTATTTTAAGGGTGAAAATACATCGACAGAATATTATGTCGACAGTAAATAAGATATACGTTAATTTTTATTTATTAAGAATATAATGTACAATCTAGAAAGATATAATAATGATTAAAAAAAATAAATGAATATCATAAATATTAAAAATATAAAATCCTACTTAACGATGCCAGATTACGAGCACATATACTTGTTTTAATAAACAAAACAAAAATACAATAAAATGGTAACAAAGAACCGAATAATTAATAAATTTTTCTCATGTATTTATTTTAATAAATACGTAGAATGATTATGTATTTATTATTTTTAAATTAAATGTCAAAGAAATATAAATAAAATATACATTTGTTGAATTTTCAATTGAAAACAAAAAATACTTAGTATATAAATATTGTAATAATGTTAAATTTATTGTTATTGTTTTATTTCTCTAAATATTTTTATTTATTTATTTCAAGAGACATAAGGATATAGAAATTGGTTCTTTTTTTTTGCATGGTTATAAAAATTCTTTTATAAAAGTTGCTTGATTTTCAGAGAAGCAAACAATGGCACAAACAATGGTACAAGCAATAAAAACAACCACTAAGTATGAGCATGAAAAAAAAATTAAGAAATAAATAAAATATTTAAAAATTGTGAAGAACGGAAGAAACTTTAACAATTTCCGTTTTATTTTCATTTTTTTATCTTTTCATTGAGATAAAAATATACATACATTTTTCAATGTTATTTTATTTATTTAAAAATGCAAAAATTGCATTTACTCGAGTATACCTAACTCTACATTTTCTAAGAAAAACGAAAAAGATTTTTTGTTTTAAACAAATAATTTATTATAAATTATATTTTATGTTAAATTAATATTAATAAGGTATAAAACTGCTTAATCCTTTTTCCTATTAACCTATTTGCTGTTATTTTTTTAACAATAGAATTTAAAATAAATAAAAGAAAAGAAATTTTATAAACCTTTCTTGTGTCCTAAATTAATTATTCAAAAATTTATCCCAAATTTTATTTCGAAATTATTTTCTTTTTTTTCTTTATTATTATTATTAGAAAATGAAAGGATTAAAATAAAATTAATAAAATAATGAATGTGTGTAGAAAATATATGTATGCCAACAAGGACAAACAATTGACACATAAAAGAAAATAGTACGACCTTGCTAACAAACACGAAAGAAATTAATGAGAAAAATAAATAAAAACAGCATTATTAGCATGCAAAAAAAAAGAGGCTATGGAAAAAAAATAATATCATAAAATATAGAAAACATAATAATAATAATATTTCTGTCTAGTTTCTTATTTATTTAAATAAATATTTATAAAATAAATAGATGAAAAAAATAAATAAATAAATGATTGAAAAAATAAAACAAAGAAACTCGGTAAATAAAAATTTGTTTGCAAAATATTTATAGAGAGAATTCGTGTATTTGCATAAACTAACAACTTTTCCTTAGCTCGTATAATTTTCTGTGCTGCGAAAAAAATATAAAACCCTTGCCAAACCTATAATATAACTATGTACATGTTTTTGTATTTGGTTTAGTTAAGTTTATTTAAGTTTAGCTACCATCACCCACCGATAGAATTATTATAATTTCAGTTGCCTTTGTGACGATTATTTTATTTTATGTTTTACTTTTCGTAATTCAAACTCACCGTCAAATCTGTAGCCCGCCACTTGTAAAAGTTTCTCTTGTTTTTTTTTTTATCATTTCCGTTTAGTTTCCGCACACGCCATACTTGGGTTCTTCTGTTTAAATATGAACAACTCATCTATGTCCTTATCATATATGCTCCGACTATCTTTTATAATCTTTTATTTTTTTATTATTATTATTTATTTTTATTTTTGCTTACCATTAGTAACATTGCTTTTGCCAGTACTTTTCTAAAATATTCTGTTTTTCCTCCTCATAAAAAACTCCCATTATTTAACTTGTGACGGACATCGTAGTCGTCTATAAGGGAAATAAGATTATTTTTCTTATATAAGTAACAGTTATCGTGTACCAACATAAACTAGTCCTTCGCTTTTATCAGAAATGCCATAAAAAAATTAATAGAAACTACAGTGTTTACTGTGGCAGTTTTTCTTTTCACTTAATAGAAGGAAATTTATTTCTACTAGTTTGAGTTTAGTAAATTTTGCAAAATAGTCTAGCACAATACCGACCGTAATTTCTAATCAAATGAACTTAACTAGGAAATTTCTATGGATGCTGGATTCTCAAACGAAATGTATCGAAACACCCTACTAACGATAAAGTTAACGAGAAAAAAAACCCCTCCGAAAATTATGAAAAATTCGTGGTTTGTGATATATGCTGATATATTCACGCACAGAATAACCTTAAAAGAATAAAATAATATTTATGCTAAATAATTTTAGTGTTGGGCGGATGTTGCTAGCGTGTTCACATTTAATCTGATCTCCCTATCAGCAAATCTCAAATGTCATTTCTAGCAAAACAACTAAAGCACACTCACCCATCAAAAAAAAGAAAAGAAAAACAGCCAAAAATAACATCAATTTATTAAATAGCAAATAAAGAAATTATTATTTTCTTTTGCCCACCGCCAAAGGCATTCTTAATGGATGAATTTAGTAAATTAAAGAGTTTGAGTTTTAAGAAAACAATTTAGGGTTTTCAAAAATTCAATTTTTTTATTTTTTAGCTTATTGTTCCTTCATTTTTTTTCTTTTCACAAAACAATGTGAATTGCTTTAAACGTAACTAAAACAAACCATGAAAACTTAAAAGAATTTAATTTTTTTTCGTCCCTGTACTGCATGTTTGCCTCAAGGATCAAACACAAAAAAAAAATGGTTACACAAACAAAACAGAAAATTAAAAAAAACGAATTGAAATTAAGATGGAAAAAGTATCATCTCATGTCTGTTTATATTTATCGATTAACAGGATGAACAAAAAAATATAAAAGCGAAAATATGTTCGTTTCACTTTTCAATATACATTAAGGAACATAAAATTGATCCTTATATAATTTTTTTACTTAATAAAATCCTTTAAAACTGGAGGAAAAAAACCATCAAACCTTACCAAAATCAATGAACTCGTTTTGTTCACAGCAACGATGCTTAAATGTGCTTTTAGAATATTTTATTTGAATAAATAAATAATTAATTTTTTCTCGTTTAAAGGATTTTTTAAAATAAAAATAAAACAATGTACAAAAAAATAAATAAAAGAAAAAATTATTTGTTTCTTTCGTTTAATATTGAAACGACCTTCAAAGCTTTATGCCAAATTTTTATTTTTATTTTTATTTTTTTTCGGTCAATGCAATAAAGTATAAAAACGACATTTCGTGACATCGACATGTAATCAACATTGATCTATTTTTATGAACAAAATAAATAACAAAAAAAAAAATTAGAAATTATTATGCATTTTATGCTTTTTAGTTGCCTTTTCTTTTATTTATTATTATTTATTTCGAATAATTTTTTTTTTTTATAGAAAAATAATAATGAAAATACTTATTCGAATAATAGTCGAATAAAGTTTATAGTTGTGAAAAAGAAAATAAAAATTCATAATAATGACATTGTGTCGCATCACCATGGTAGCGTGTAACATGAAATTATTTATTAAAAGCATTAAAAAAAAAAGAAAACGAAAATTTTCGGTGGTATAAGACGAAAAAACTAATAAAAAAATTTATTCTCGTTTTTGGTTTTTTTTTTTAATAAAATAAAACATAACCTTAAAGAACGCATATTAATGTAACAAACAGTGTTACAGTGTGGTTCATTGTTGTACAAATGAAATATGTATAATCATAAAACGTTGGTGATAATATTCTTGGATTAAATGGTTTAGTTCACATGAAAAACAAGACAAATGTGTAAATTTTATAGAAAAAAACCACTTATTACCAGGCGTCTCCACTGCAGACAGAACTACTTAACGCTCTATAAATTTTGATTAGATGAGTAAAAGCAAATGACAGAATTAAAAAAAAAACGAAATTATTTTAAAATTAATTTAAAACGACAATAGCTAATATAAAGACATAAAAAACTTTTATCATTACAACTAATAAATAATTAACACAGCATTTTAATAGATTAATTACATTTCTAAGTAACTGAAACACTCTGTTTTTCTTCTGCTTCTTATTTTTTTAATGTTTATTAATTTTATGATACAAGACGATACAATATATTGTTTGTTACTAGATCATATTTTAAGGGTGTAGTAAAAGGTTCTTTAATTTTAGTTAAGCATTGTGTTGGTGACATCATAGCGAAACTACAAAAAAAGCACTAAACGACATAAAGTACAGAAAAAAGAAAAAATAATTATTATTGCTACTTATTTTTGCTTACTTTCATGTTTCTTATTATTATAATTTCTATTATTAATTTTAATAGAATAATTTAATAAAACAAAAAATAATGGATTGTACTTAAATACGCCACAAAAATGAAACTTTTGTTTTTGATCAAATTTTTGTTTTGCTAATTTTAGAATCGTTTTTCTATAGAAAAAACCTTATTAAATAACTAGAAATATTAGAAAAGCTTAAATTAATGCCCTGTTGTTACTTTAATACTGGTTATTTATGTTTAACATGCCTTGTTCCGGTTAAAATAATAACAATAAAATAATAAATTAACAAATAACGTGGTCTCGCTTTCACGCGAAAAACATAACCTAGAAAAGTTTGTGCTTTTTTTATTATTATTAATATAAATTTACAACTTTATAATGTTACTGGTTTTATTGTATTAAATTATTAAATTACTTTACTATTATTGTTATTATTATTATTGCTTTTTTTATAGATTCTACGAAATGATGAACATACAACACTGACTGTTGATGGTGTGGCACAAAGTCGACAGTCCAGGGGTAAAGAATTTCAATTTGGAAAATATGCGACAAATTCAGATGTTTTTGTTGGCGGGATGCCAAATTGGTAAGTCATAACCTATAATTTATTAATTTATAACAAATTTTCTTTTATAAATTGTTCGATAAATTTCAAAAACGTGTCACAATATGTTGTCACACATAAACATAAGATTAAATATGTTAAAAAATGATGATTTTATACTTGATTAGTAACAAAGTAAGACATATAACATGAAAATAAACATAAATATAATTTTGTTGTCCAAAGCACAAACTGTTTTTTACGCTAGATAGAAGAATAAAAATATACGATGGTTATTTAACGATTAAGCCATTATACTCGATGTCTCGTCGGGACCATAAAACTTTACGCGATAACCATTAAACAAAAGATGGAAAAAAAGCAAGCTTAAAAAACGAACACGTAACTGACAGCACTGTCATATAGGATAGAGTTTGACACAAAAGCTCATCGTTTATTTTACTCAATTTTAATTTACTTTTTGCCCCTTCTATAACTGGAAAAATATGGGTGATTTTGTCTCAATAACAAAAATTCAATGTTGTTTTTTTAATTATTTGCACGAATGCATTAAAAATGTTTTTTGAAAAATAAAAATAATAAAATAAAATCAATTAACTCCATCCAAACAATCAATTTGACAACGATAATTGACGGCATTGACAAGGACAAATAAAACATTTATTGACCTCATTTGTATGTTGTTTTTATAATAAAAAAAACAACATTTTTCGTTTTTAATTTAATTAAAAATTATTTATTTGAAGTAATCGAAATTTGATCAAAACTTATAAAAAACAAATTGTATGTTATTTTTTTAATCAAAAATTTAATTATTTATCTGAAAATAATTAAATTATAATGAAATCTTGTTGCGATTGGTTTTTTTTTCAATTTTTTTGCAAATAATTGTCTTTTTCAATCAAATTTATAAATTTTTGCATGCTTTATACGCATAATTTAAATAAATAATTTTCCTTTTCATCGAAAATTCACATCACTTCGCACTTATAATTTGACCGTTACACAACAATGAGCTTTTCTATTTACATTTATTAATTCAATATAGAAATTAAATCCATGCTTAATGTTGAAAGATGTTTATGATAGCAGCTTACCAGGTTTTCGCTTTCTTTTCTATTTTTTTTTTTTTTTGTGACATAGATAATTGTTGACAGAATATTTATTCTTATGTTGCAATAGACCCACAATAACAGCTACCATAATCAACAAAAAATAAGAAAAAGTAAAAAAAATAAAATAAATACAAACAGCACAGTGTGTTCAAAAATTTGCCATATCTATTTTCTATTTATTTTTTTAACTTATCAATAGACCATCAGTTTATCCTTATTTCATTACAACTCTTTTTATATTTTTTGTACATCTTTTATTTTATTTTTTACATCACAAAGTACTATCAGCAAAGTTATATAATATAAAATAAACACATATGATATATATATATATATATATATATATAAATAAACAAAAAAAAAAGAAGAAAAAACTGTATTCAGTCATCTCACATAAAACGAAACATTATTTTGCGATCGATAAAAATAATGGCTTCGAACTACAAATAACGAAAAAAAAATAATATAGAAACAACCTAAACCACCTAACCAAAACCTTATATATTAAGATAACCGAAAAGAAAAATAATAATAATGTAATAAGAAAACCAAAACGGAAAGCAACCCTATAGAGGGGTGGTAATGATAAATAAAAATGAAAAGCAAAAATAAAAAATTGTGAAGTGGAAAACATGTAGCACGACGCTTAAACATTCATCATGATGAGTTTGTTATTTATTTTCTTTAATTTATTTCACACTATTTAGTAAAATTTTTTTACAAAATTCGCAACAACATAAAACCGAAAAAAAACAACGTATGTTGTTGCGAATTTTTTGTTAATAAAAATAAAACATTTCTCTTCTCTTTTATTTTCATTATTAAATAACTTTCTGAAAGTATTTTATAAAAGTATATTTTTTATAAGCTTATGATGTTTTGAGTGGCTAATTTACTGGTTGCGTTTGTGAAATATATTTTTTTTTTTTTTGAAATTTATAGTAAAAAAAAAAAAAAACAATTTCATACTTCCAAACTGCATAGTCCATTCAGCATATTTATTGCTGCTGTTGCTATTATTTTTGCACCATAAAAGAAGAAGAAAATTAAACATCAGCTTAAAAAAAAGCCTCTTGGTGCACAAAATTCATTTCATTTATGATGACGATAGCAAGGTTAATAAAATTCAGCAAACGTTTGCTGTTGTAGAAATGGAAAAGCTGTTTACTAGGCTGGAACGTCACTAGACTCTACTATTTTTCATGCAGATAAATCAACTAATAAAGTGGCCAACAGCAGTAGGAAAAATGAAAAAATTAAAAGGTTCTCTGCCAAATTATTTTACCAAAGTAATTATATTTCCATGTTGTGCTATATGTGACGAATTTTCTCTTGCTTGATTTTTAATCATAGGAAAATATATATATATATATTCAACTTTTATTTATTAATAATAATAATAATTCATTTTCATATCAATGATGTAATTTAATTAGAAAGTTTTTTTCCCTATATATTTCTTTTTATAGAAACTAAACTATTTCAGCCACATGTGACTCTTTATAAAGTGTTTTCTTTTTTTTCTTTTTGTTATTTGATAACAAGTGTATCTATTGCAATAGTTTCATTTTTGCTTTTCTAATTTATTTTGATTTATTACTTTGTTGTCACTAGAATCTACTGTTGTCACAATTTTATTAAATTTATTTATTATTTTAATCAAAAAAATAAAATGAAAATGAAATTATAATTTTATTTATTGCAGCTAGTTTTATATATTTGTTTTTTCATTTTAATTTTTCTCCTTTTTTTGGATAGCAATGAAATTGTATTATGAAATGTTTGATAAAATTTTATTGCTAAAATATGCAATTCTATTTGAAATTATTTTTGTTAATTTTTTTTATACTATGCTATGCCAAGGGAAAACTTGTTTTAGTTTAGTTTATTATGTAGAAAAGCTCTAAAAATAAAAATGAGAGAAATATTTGGCAAATAAATTTCTGAAAACTGAAAAACAACAGCAATGGACGATTTGTTGAGAAGTAAATTTGTATAAAATCATTATCATTTGGGAATTTTAATAATAATAATGATAATATTTCATCTTTTGTTAATGATGTGGTTTTATTAGAAATCTGTAACATAATCCACAAAATACACAAAATGTTTAAAACAAAAAAAATAAACTATAATATTCATATAATTTATTTTTTTATTTTGATTATAGTTATTTAAATTAGTAAAGATTGTTGATTTATGTGGTTATTTGTTAAAGTTATTTTCAAGGATTGTTAAACCACATCGAATTGTTTCTAACTCTGCATGACTGTTGTAATAAAGTTGTTAAATTAACAGACAAAATTTTTAACCGTGGAATTCAATTCTAACTAGACAGTGCTGTTTAATGAGTACTTTAAACCAGCACGATACATTAGTTAAAAGGGCGTTCTATATTTCATTCATCTAACAAGATGGATCGATATTTTAAAACTTTTATTTTTTTTCTTATCAATTAATGTAGACAATATGGGCACGTCACGCATAACACATAAGAAATTATTCACCACAAACTAATAACAAAACACAGAAAGTATAGGATTCAAAATACGAAAAGGTTTTAAGTTTTTCTTTTTTTGGCAAATTCTCTTCTAAAAAAAAAAAAGAAAAGAAAATTTATTCCATGGGGATGACACGACAAACGACCTTTATAAAGCATAATAAATATACAAAACATAAGCCAGCATGCAGATACAATAACAACTACTATACGCATACATACGATAAAGAAAGTCGACCCCAAAAACATTCCTGACCTAGCCACATTTGTCACACAGAAATAACCCGAAAAAAAAATAACAGAACATTAATTACCAGGGAAAAATCTACTTAAATAAAAATTAATTTTCGTTTTTCCCTTTTGATTCTTTAACCACAAACAACACTAACAAAAGAAAAATTTCTATATATAAATTTTATTGTAATTTATTTATTTTCTTTTATGCCACAGCTCAGGAATTTCTTTTTCAGCAAAGCTTTAATAACAGAAAAAAAAGAATTTCATTAGCATATTTATTTTTAGAAATAAAATTCATTAATTTTTTATTTTCTTTTTTCCCTTTTTTTTGCGAGTGTTTGTGTGCTTATGTGATTCATAATTCAATACAATTATTAATGAGTGAAAAAAATAAAAATTTGAAAGTTGTGTCAAAGAAAGAATATTAAAATAACATAAATGTGGTAAATAATCATAATAATAGCAGTTATAATATTTCGGGTGGTGAATTTTCTTCAATTTTCCGTTATAAAATACATACAGCAACAACAATAGCAAATATCAAAGCACATTATTTATTAATAAAACGAGAAAAGAGCTCAATAACAACATTAAAATTCTTAAGTAAATCATCGTTTTCTATTAAACCACAGAATTAAACAAAATCTTTGATTTCATTTTTTTAACGCTAAAACACGTAAAACACGCTATTAGTTAATTTTCTATAATTTTACTACACGTGTTGTTTTGTTTTTAACTAAATGGGAAGGGTTGATAAATAAAAATTCTTATCGTATTGTCGCCAGTAATACATATTAATATTCATTAATTTCTGTTACAAATACTGAAAATTTGTTTAAAAACTACTGACCTCAGCCACGGTCAACAATTTATTTATTCTTTTATTTTTATTTTTGAAATTCTCTAACGGAAATAGCAATAAGGGTGGTTCATTAACGTCACCACATCGCTCTACAAAATTTATAAAGAAATTATTATTAAAAAAAAAGCAAGTAAAATTATATCGAGCTTTTAAACATGGCGGAAAGAAAAATGACGTCCCAAAGCGAATAATTTCTTTTTAACTTAAAGCTAATTCAGCCGTTTTTTTTCAATTTTTTTTTTTATATCCGTTTTAATACTTTCGAAAAAATATGTCCATTCTAAACGATTGTGCTGTTTCTGTTTAAAGCTGTGTCACCTTTCAAATGGTGACTTTTGTTACCGGAAAAATAATTGATGGAAATGATAACAAATTTTTATATAATTTTTCCTTTTTATTTTTTAACGAATATTAATTGAAAGAAAATTAAGAAAATTGTTTTTGATTTGAATTTTTTTTTTGTTAAAAATATATAGCAAAATGTGCGTTTTGCGTTCTCTTACTTAGATCGTATCATTTCGATCAATAAAATAACACAAATAAATTACACGAAACAAGAAAATATATAGAAAAGCACACAATTCTTATTTTAAGACAGTAATACTTTCTCAAATTCCCTATCGAATACTTGATTACAATCGGTATTGGTTATACATTTCCTATATTGTTTTGGTTATGGCTGGTGATGGTATCACCACCGCTACAGTTATGGAAACCCCTAAGCGACTCATAGACCTTAAATTTATCAGTTTTTAACAACAACAAATATATATATACATTGGAATATCGATGAATTTAGTAAAGAAGGAAGCAAAAATATTCGAATATAACAATTTTTGCTTATCCTTTTTTTTTCTTACTTTTCTTATCCGCATTTTTTTCTCGCTTTTAGAGGCAATCATTTCTTCGTTTTTCTTCCGTTTAGTTTTTTTTTTCTTACTAGTGTGCAATTCATTTGCATAAAAAAAGCGCCAACAGACACGTACAATAGGAAATACATATATATTTAATATAAAGAAGAAAATTTTCGTTTAGTATTGAATGTCTTGATTTTTCGACCCTTCCAATTTAACATTCTAATAATCGTAAAAGAAAATCGTCGATCAGCAGCATCGTATTCTAGTAGCATTCCTTTTTTGATTGTTACTTTTTTGCATCCATTCTATTTGAATCATTTTCTTCCCTCATCTTCTTTTACTTATTTATTTATTTTCATTGTATTTCTGGGAATAAGTTCGCCTTGTGGCCGAACAAGTAAGCTTATGATCATCTTGAGGATACAAAAAAAAAAATTCCATTTCCTTAATTTTAATGTTTTTTAATATTAAAATTGATTTTCTTTACGTTTACTTAATGTATTAAATCAGTGTCTGGTTATTGTCACCTAAATGGTACATTAGCTTATGCATTCGTTTTATTTTTACTATAATTATAGTTAAATAGAAAAGTATAGGGACATTTTAATAACCATCATCATGGTAATTTTCACTTTAATATATTCTTTAGTTTTCTCATAAAAATGTTTTTTAAACAAGTTTTAAATTATTATATCATGAATAACCTTGCACGATCGCATCATAAACATTAATATCTAAAGCTTTATTCCTTTCATCTTATTTTTTCAAACGTTGTTAACCGTTTGTTGTTAAATTAAGTAGCATAACCTGACTCTCTTTATAATACTTTAATTATCTTTTTAATATATATTTTGTTGGATTTATACAATGGTTATCAATGTATTGAATATTCTCTATTATGAAAATAACATAAATTATCTAAACATCAAAAATCAATTTAAAAATATTTTTTTATCATACAATTATCAATTTTTTTTTTGAATTTTTATTATTGATCTTCATTTGGTGTTTGGTATATGCTTGAACACAATTTCCGCCTTCATCACATTTTAATGTTTTTTCTTTATTAATTTATTATTTATATTCCATTTACGAATTCATGCAAATCACTTTAGCTTTGTGCTTCCTTATATATGTATATCATTATGTTTATTTTTCTTTATTATTTTTCATTAGAATGTTGAGAATTTGCTTCTTTTTGTGTTAAATAAAATTCCCGTCAGTCATTCCCTTGTATATTCTTTTATTATTTTTATTTTCTATTTGGTTGACTGAATAGTCATTCGTCGAACAAAAAGAATGAAATAATTTTATTGTTTGTTATTCATTTTTTACTTCTTTCATATATATATCTATATTTTACATCATTTACACTTCAGTTAAATTTTATTACAATTTTTATATGAAGCGAGAATTTTATATATGTTTTTAACAATACTTTTATTTTCACGGTTTAAAGACAAACAAACACACAGGCTCACATTACACTTTAATTTTATTTCTTTTAACAAATAAAAAATAATAAATAAAATACAAAATCCATTGTGTTATGATGCGCCCACTTAAAATAACTTCCATGTTATTTTCTTGTTGTTATGTATTCAAATGCCTTTGACATTATTAAAGTGAAACAAGTAAATCTTTTACTTAAATATTTTTATCAGATAAAAAAATTCACTGTGTAATTTAAGTGAAACTCCTTTATAAATTATTAAAATAAGAAAAAAATGTCAATGCTCTAATGCGTTTAAGCTTACAAAATACGCAAACGAATTTAATACATTTACCATAACAGAGATTATATTTAACGTGATTTTAACATACATATATGAGCATTAAATATTATTTATTTAATAAACAAGTTTAAAGTATTATCAAAATGGAATTGAAAAATTTCTTGTTGAAATTTCTGGATTATTATATTAATAGAAATAAAATCTAATAATCACGATGTATTAATATTTTCCACAGATAATATTCTTGGTCATATTGCTTACTTGCACATACTTCTAAATTCCATACATTTTATACGATAATCGTTTTGTTGATGTCACAAAAATGTCTCTTTAGTGAAGGTCGCATAACTAGAATATTAGGAATTTTATTTTTTTTAATTTTATCTTTTAGTTTAACTCGTTCAAATATTCGCTTATGAATAATATTTTGTTTGTCAACAATTTTTTTACTCTCATCTATTTAACATAAACGATCAATAAAAATAAAATAGACATACACAGAGAGGCAATAGAAAACCCAAAAAATTGCTTATATTGCTCATAATTTAAGTACTTGTGGAACGATGATGTGCCACCATTAGTAACACCACCAATAACATCAACACAGCAAACATTATTTAACTATAATAAATAAATATTAACTTTAACACCCAATTTCATACAAAATACATCGATTTATAAAAATAAAAATTTATTTATTATTATATTTACTGATGAAGTTTGCCTTTTTTATTGCTACGACACGAATTGGAAAATTTACAAGAAAATATGTATAAAAAAATAAATAAATAATTTTTAAGAACGAAATAAGGAGTAGTGAAGATGTTTAAAACATTTTTCGCTACGTTTGCTTCTACCCAACAATAAATTGTTGTGCCTACGGTAAGAAAAAAAGTAGAAAAAACCAAAAAAGAAAAAAAAAAGAAGAAAAACACCCAGTTGAGGTCAGATGAACCACTGCATTGTGGCGACATAGTTCTCCCTGGTGTCTAATTCGATAATAAAAAATAAAAATAAAGAAGAAGATGATGAGAGGAAGTAAAATAAGCTTTCTTTGACTACTTTCACTACACCACGATAATTCGCAATGGAAAACACGTAGGAACACTTTTTTTCTTATTTTTTTCACATCACATCTTTTCGCCTATCTTAATACCTTCCGGTTGGCGTTAAGCTTTTTTTACTTTATTTAACTTCATCTTTTACTTTTACTTTAAAATTAAACTGATGGCTATAATTTTTGTCATCAAAATTTTAATGGTTGTCCTTAAGCGGCATGAAATAGGGGATACCCGAATGTAATTAAATTTTATATTTAAAGGAAATACGATTAGCTGATCAAAATGATTTAATTTCTCTTCGCTTTTTTTTTTTTGCTTATTTTTGCTACATAAATATTAATTCATAATTTTATTCTATTTTTTTATTTAATTTCAGGTATTATTCAAAATTGGCATTACTGGCACTGCCTAGCGTTATATTTGAGCCACGATTTCGTGGCTCAATAAGAAATTTAGTGTATTCAGATCAACCGGGTGTATCACCGAGACGACAAGAAATGAGGCAGCCTCGTGACATTAAGGTAATTTTTTAATTAATTACATTTTTATTACATTTATATTTATTTTTAAAACTAAAAATAAATGTCAATGGACTTTTCATAGTGTATTAAATAATTAAAACAAACAAAACGGGACAGAAAACCAATTAAAAATAAATTATCTAACATCTTCGTTACCGGTGTTATACAACTGATGACGCAGATGTTCTTTATGAATCGCTTAGTTTTTGAAAAAAAAAAAAAAATATAAAAATCAAAAAAACTAATAAAATATAAATTAAATTACTTAGTAATACTGATATAACGACAATAAAATACTAATGAGAATAATATTATATAAGGTTTCTAGACACTGTATTATGCCATGTCCTTTTTTATTTTTATTATTATTTGTTTCTAATACAACGATGACAAATGACGACAAGTAGAATTTTGTTTGGAAAACATGCGGTGTTATTTTTAGCAGAAGAAAAACAAACATAAAAGAAAAGAATAATCTAAATGAAGGAAAATTAATTAAAAAAAAATAATAATAAATTATATAATTACAAAATGACAACAATAACAAAAAAAGCTCCCATCATTTACGATTAAATTAATTACTTTTCATTTTGTTATGATTTTTATCATTTCTGCTTTTGCCAAGATAAGCAGAAAAAAATAAATAAAGAAAATCATGTTAAAACCGTTGATATAATCGTCGGTCCATCGATTTCGTAATAAATCTTTAAATTTATTTATTTTATTTTTTTTTTCAGTTTTTCACTATCTAATTTTTTGTTTGTTGTATCTTGGTGGCGTTTGAAAACGCGATAAAAACACTGCAATAAATTATACCGCATAATTTTTTTGTTCTTCTTTTCGTGAATTTTGTTAGATGTAGAAGGCAACATCAGCAATGACTATTTTAAGGGTGTGTTTTATATTTTTGCAAAGTTAGAAGGCATATTGCGTTGGAAACTTGATAGTAGGCGCACCAAACAAATCAGTATTAATAAATCAAGTGGAGGCGCCTGGTTTTTGATTTTTTCATTTTTTATATTTTTTGTTTTTGTTTTTGTTTTCGTTATTTCTTTAACAATAAAAAAAATCTTTTAAAATAATAATAATAATAATAATTTTCCATAGCTCAAAACAAATCAGTTGTTAACTCATACTTACCACATATACAATATTTTTATAAGCATCTCTATTCTATTCTATATTGAATATGAAGGGTGTTTTCGCTAAAATTAATAAATTCTTGTTATAAAAATAAAAATAAAAACATCAATTTTGTTGCTTATCCTCCATTCGCTTCTCATCGCCACATATTTCATTATTACTTTTATTTTATTTTAAGTTAATAAAATCATCTTTTTTTAGAACAGATTTTGCTATAAATTTATTGAGAATAAAATAAAATTCTAATAATACAATACAGGAGTACAACACACCGCACCATGGCGCTAAAAGTTCACGTATTAAAATGTATTACCGTCATTGAAAAAAAAAAGAATTAATAATAAAATTAATTCTGTTCAACGCATATGAGTGAAAAATAAACAAACAAAAAAGAAGCATTATTTAAATACAGAGAAAAATATGTATTTATTTTACCAAACAAATTTTCTGTTCATGAATGGGCGATTTGTAGGTGGACACAAAAAAGCACATTATTATTCATTCATTCATTTCATTAATGCACGTTACGTATTTTTAAACAAGGCACAACCACACATTATTTGTGATTCTCATTTCTTCTATATATATATATATATATATATATATATAATTCGGACAATAGAATAACAAATAACAAGCCAACCAACCACCCAAACATAATATTAAATACCTTTTCGGTTATAATTTTATTCGGACATTGAGTGTAGAATAAGAAGAAGTAAGTTGAATAAATAAAATAATAAAAAAAAGAAAATGTTAAAGGAATAACGCGCGAAACGCGACTGTCGTCTTATTGTCGATGCAAAAAACACTACACAGTGCTGTTTTGTTTTCGTTTTTTTTTATTGCTTCCCTTAACGCACGCCATTAATAAAACATGAACATTATTTTGCCTTTCAAAAGTCCTACCGCCACCTTTATCATCAAAAATAAAAGTCAAAGTAACATAAACCAGCAGCAACAACAATAAATAAATAAATAAACCAAGAAAAAGAAAAAGCTCCTTTAACTCTGTTTTTGGTTGTTGAATTTTTTTTTTTTTATTTCTACAGCAAGTAAAATTTTCTTTATTGCGACCTTAAAAATGGTAATTTCGTTTTGTTGCTTTTTCTTAACATTTTTTTTATTTTATTTTATTGAAGCAACAATTTTATTTGTGTGTTTTTTTTTTATTATTATTATTGTTATTTAACTTCCTTATGTAATTGTTCTGCCTGCTCTATTATATAATTTTTTTTTTTGTATTATTTGTCTTGGTTATGTGAAAGCTTTTCATATTCTTTTCTTATCAATATGTAATAAAAAATTCCAACAGAAAAGAGAAAAAAAAATGACTTTACTTAACAACCAGAATTATAATTATTTTTTATTATTATTAAGAATTCTTTATTATATATAAACGAGTTATAATAAAAATTATTAATAATAATAATAATAACAAAAAATAAAGAAAAGAAAAAAAATTTCTTTAGAAAATAAAAAAATCAAAATGTAATATAAAAATAATAAAGTTTTTTTCTTATGAATCGGGGTATTTCCGATTGTATTGTCGCCATTCAAGCATTTAAAACAAGTAAATATACAGGCGCATGAGTACCTGATTTGGTGGCGTTTTTTTTTTTTTTTTGCTTTTTTTTACTAAACTAAACAACAAATTTACAAAAACAGAAAATAATAATAATACAATTATTGGGTGGCTAACGATGATGAGGACAAAAAGTTTGCGTGACCTCTGTAAATTATATTCAACACACGATTTACTTAGTTAGACGACAATATAGAAATGTTTTTATTTTTTTTGTATTATGAAAAACAAAACAAAAAATAAAATCATTTTCACACATGACTCTGCCTAAAAGTAAAAAAAAAAAAAGAAAAATTAATGAAGGAAAAACAAAGCACAAACAACATGAACGTGGGGACACAATTCAAGTCGGTGTTATTTATTTCAAGGTGACTACAGGCTGGGCTTTAGAATACAAATGGTTTTGTCTATTGTTTCGATTATATATTTAATTATTTTCTTTCTCTCTCTCTATCTGCTTAATAATAAATTCATTTTTTTTTTGTGTTATTAATTTGTATCCTCAAATTACTTAAATTGGGTGAAGTATTTTCAGTTTTTTTTTTATTATTATGTTTTGAAGAGCTTTTTTACATAAATAAATAAAAAAAAAAATAGAAAAATATGTTAATGATGCAAGGTGTTTCGATTTTATTTTTCTACTGCGTATGTAAACCACGATTTGACCCATATATACAAAAAAAAATCTATTCTTTAACAAAATAATTTAATTCCATATAATAGACCATTTTTTCTCCATACTCAATTTTGACCTAATTATTATTAAACTTCTTTTTCCGGTATTTTCTTTGAATAAAAAAAAACATAAAAAGCAAATAAATTAGATGAAAAATTATTAAACGAATATTTATTTTTAAAACTTTAATCGCTTCTTTTTTTTAATAATATTTGTTTGTTTTGTTTCCTTCGTAAAAAAAAGATTAATGATGTAATTTCAGTTTGATGTTATAATAGGCGAATTTTCTTCTTCTTCTTCTTTTTGCAACACTAATATTTAACTTTCATCAATAAAGAGTTCAAAATTTTTTTTACAATTTTTTTTTTTATTGTAATTTCCTGTCTATTTTTTTAAAGTAGTTTTAAATAAAAATTATTTTTCTAAAAGCTTTATTATATTCAGTTTGAGTAATTTAATGCTTTTGGCATTTTATCCTTTGGCGCTTTTAGCAACACCAACAATAATATTTTTTTATAATCCCAAACACATGACTAAAATATTGATGAATTTTTTACTATGATTGGTTTACGCTTTGGCACTATTATGTTATTTTTAATAACCTAATTATAAGCATATTTTAATGTATTCCAAAATGACTGAAATTCCTTATTATAAAATAAAGTTCACTAATTACAACTGACAAAACTATAGAATACATTTACCTTCTGAAATCACTGCTTATTTTATTTATTCTAAAAATTATATTTTAATCCCCAGACACATAATTCATATGACTATTGAGTTCTTATTTAACGTATCAGTGAAAAGAAAAAGGAAAAATATAAGAATAAAACTTTCCGCCAATCAGATATCATTTCAATGAATCAAAAAAAAGAAAATAATAATAATAAATAACTTGAAGAACATCTTGTTTCGTCAAAAATAAACTCATATTATGTAAAGTAAATACAATAAGCAAACAAAATAAATAAAAGGAATAAAAAGGAAAAAAGAAAACTTTCTTAAATAAAATAAAAAAAAAAAATATTATTTAATAAATAATAATTTAACTAAGTATGACAACGAAGTATAATAATGCCTCATCGTTGGCCAAATCAGTGACCTTTTTTGCTTCATCTTGTTGTATCCTTTTTCAAGCAAAAAAAAAAAATAAAAATAAAAAATAAAAAATTCTTGTTTTTTATTTTAGCCTTTAAATCATTTTGTTAGAGATAATTTAACATCTTGGCCATATCTCAATAGATTATTTAGAATATAAGGATTTCCGTCTTCGTTCTTTAACTCTTGTTTTCCATTAGTCTTCTGCTTTTTTTTTCTTGTATTTCAAATAAAAACTTTGGATATTTGTGACCTTTTTGCACATTTTTTATTTTTATTTGGAAAAAATATTTTCTTGTTCACAATTTTTTCCATTTTTTTTTTTTTTTTTGATAGTACCTAATGCAAAAAAAGCACTTGAAATAAGACTTTTGATTTGATTGATTATTAACAAAAACAAAATAAAATAAAGAAACTAAACAAGACAAAAATATAATAATAATAATAATAATCGAGAAACTTATTCTGTGTTTCATGCTCTGATTTCTTTTCTTTTAAAATTTATTTCACTTTATTACTTAATTTACTTTATTTAAGCTGTATGCACACTCCCTCATGTAACTATATAAAATAAAAAAAAAATCAAATATCCGCAATTCATTCTAAAGGTTTTACGAGTCTTTACCATCCCAATGTTTTTTTTTATTATTTATTTATTTTGTTGTTTTCCCTTTTAATCGTTGATTTCACGTTAGGAACGAAATAATCGAAAAAGTTTCAATGTTTTCTTCGTCTTCTGTTAAAGAAATATATTTCTTTTGCTATTTAATTTCCTTACAATATCAGAAAATTCAATATAATTTCTTATTGTTTCATGTATTCCTCAAATATTATATTTAAGGTACTCCGTGTGCTTTTCTTGTTTTCAGAGTGTATTTTTATTCGAATTTACAACAAAACAATTCATTTCTTTTCTATAAACAATAAAAACACCTTTCGTGGTATAAAGCAAAAAAAAAGCTTTTCTTTGTAGTTTTCATTCTTTCGTTGAAATCGAAAAAAAAATAGAAATAAAATAACAAAAAAAAAAACTACAAAATAGTCTTGTTAACGACCTTGTAAGCTTTTTTTTTATTTGGTTTCTCGAAAAAGTTTTTCGATCATTTTATTAAGTGACAAAGTAGTTTTTCTTTTATTATGGAAAATAATTTTTATAATTGAGTTTCGATGTTTCTTTGTACTATATATAATTTGTTTACAAAATTTATTGTCTTCAGTTATATGTTAGATTCGGTCGTTTGTCTTGCTATAAACCATTCTATATTGTTTTTTTTTTTCAAATATTTAAAACGTTACGCCGAGTGGGTGTTGGAGAAAATAAAAATAAGAAAATTTTATTACATTATTATTATATAGAACGAAAAAAAAATAAAGAAAAGAGGAGACTAGCACGTCAAATGCGGATAAAACGTGATGTACGGTGGTTGAAAAAATATATACAAAAAATATGCGTAAAATATTTGTAACAGGGATTTTCAATGCGTCGTTTTTCAATATATTATTATGTTGTTTTTTTTTTTTTGTTTATAAGTTTTTTTGTGGGGTATAAACCACCATGGCACGCATATGAACGATGATGTTGTCATCTAGTTTTTTTATTTTTGTTTGGGATATCAGGTCGTTTCAAACGATTGCCATGAACCGGCATCAATGGCGACAGGATAAAGCTACAACCAGATTAACTCTTGCACATAGAGAATTATAGACGATTTTTATATGATTTATATGAAACCAATCTCCTATTTTTTCACAAAATAAATGATCCTCAATACACCGTACATAGCAATCACAAGGGGAACATATTGATGGGAAATTTTACGGTCGTTTATTTGACTCTTTTTATTTTGCGTGTATTTTTCTTCGTCATCTTCACCAGTTTATTATTTATTACCAATGTGAATTTTACCTTTCTTAGGTAACTTATCGACATCTTCAACAAAAAAAATAGCAAATACCATACCAATACCATATAATTACTTAAAATTCTGTAGATCTGTAGTTTAACTTTATTCTAACTATTTTTTTCTAAAATTTTCACTTTTATCTATATACATTTTTTTTTCTCTTTTCTTTCTTTTTATTACAGTGCGGTGATGCACCCTGTGAACATTCAGAGATCGCTAAAGAAAAAGTAACAAGGGTAAGTACACATAATGAACAAAATCGATTAAAATTCCTATTCGTTCGTTGATTATTAGAAGAAAAATATAACAAATAAACTGAAATTTTTGCTTTTAATATACTTGAACCAATTGAGTCTAATTAATTTCGTTATTAAAATGAACTTATGATAAAGACGAAAATGGTAGTAAAAGAATTTTTCTTTTTCATCTAGTCATCAAAGGGCAAAAATAAAAAAAAAAACCTCAACTACCCACTGATATGGTATGCCTAATTACAATCTTATACGAAGGTTTGTTCTTCTGTTAAGAATAGATACCCACAAAACTAAAGGTTTAATAGATTTTCGTTATTTTCGTTTTTTTTTTTTCCTAAAATTTCTTTAGTCATTAGTGCACGCACTCAAGCTCCACTGACACAAACTCATCGAACCACAATCTAAAATGGACTTATTTCATTAAAAAAGAGGAAAAACTTTACTATAAAAGACTCTTTGTGATGTTCGTTGTTAAGAACAAACATGACAAACTAACAAAAAAAATATTTATACGAAAATTATGTTTGGTGAAAAACTTGTAAGCGCTTTGTTCAAGTTATTTAAAAAGAAAAACTTAAAACAAAGCTTTACCACAACAATGGCGTTGAATATACTCTTAATTTACAGAGGAATAAAAAATATTAACAAGACACATACACAAAAAATTAACAAAAAACTTTTCCAACAATTCATTACGACTTAACAAAAATAACAACAACATTTTTAAGAAGCTTATTTACTTTATATCAATTGTAACTGGTTGTAACATTTAATTTTGATAAAATAATTATGAGAAAGTTAAAAAGAAGCTAATATAAATTAATAAAATAAATGACGATGAAAACAGAGAATGCCAGAAGAAGCAAAGAAAAAAACATAAAATATATATATCAACCACAGCTTTCAACCACAATCCTATTAATATTTTCTTTTTCTACGGACAAAGCTTACATAATTTATTTTGTTTCTTCATTTATTTATTTATTTGTTTTTTTATCTTAAGCAAAAATATTTGAAGTTTTTTTTTGTTTTGTTTTTAAGATGATGTCGAAAAATAAGCTCAAAATAAAGTCACTTAAATTAAATAGAAAATTATGATAATTATGTTTAAAAAGAAAATAATCATAAAGAACAATATTAAAAGCAGCAAAAATAAATAATAAAACTTAATTACAAAATTAATGTGGTTAAATGGGTGAAATGTTTCTTTTTTTGCTTCTACTTTTTCTTTAATTTTTCTATTATTAACAATCAAATCATGTAGTTTATTATAACTAAGAAAAAGAAATTCTTTCATATTTTGTAATATTAAAACTGAACAAGCACATAACTAATAATTTAAAGCTTAAAGCTTCTCATTACTATACCAAAAACGAATCTAAAATATAACAAATGTTTTTATTTAATTGTCTATTTGTATTTCAATAATTGAATTGGGGTTATTATCTAAAATTAAAATCTAATCAAAAATTAAAAATTATTATAAAAATATTTATAGTATAATGCTGTTTACTAAAATACTATATGATTTTAGTAATAATAACAACAAAGTATTAATGCAAATATATCTCTTAGGGTCGACTAATACAATGTTTGCGAATAAATTTTAAATCAATGTATTGTATTGCACAAAAAATAAAAGTAAATAGTTGGCTGCATACAATTAAAATAAAAGAGATTATAGAATATGAAAATATATATTGTTTATTATTTTAATATATGTTTAATTATAAACAAACTGATAACGTTTAATCATAATTTCATCAACTAAAAGCACATTTTTCTATAAAACAAAATGGTTAGAGTTTTTTAATTCAGAAAAGTATCTATTTAAAAATTTTTACAAAGTACTTTTATTTGTGAATTATTATTTATGTGGTTAAATACCTAAAATTCAAATGTTTTAATATTAATAATGAAGCAGATTTTTCAAGTATTTAACATATTGTTTATGCTGTAAATTTATGAAAATTTTCTTCTTTTTTGTTTTTTAATTAATTATGTATTTATTAAATATTATTACTCAAACACTAACGATAGCATACTGTTAACAGATTTAATTAATTTATATTATATTATAATAATTAATTAATTAAATTCCGTTAAGTATTTTCTATGACGAACAGTAAACTTTTCCATAGCATTAACGAATAAAAAAGGGAAAAAAAATAAACCAAAAAGTCAAACAAGTGGAAGTATAGAAAATAGCATAAATAAATAAAATTGCTGAACAGTGAAATTATACATAACAAGACAAGGCTGTTGAACGTAGAACGGAAGTTATTTATATAGTAGAAAATTCGTATATCGATGTTGTCTATGTTATTTTATAAAAATAAAAACCACTACCATTCCTATAACACAACAACTTTTATTAATAAAACATTTTTTTTTTCATTTTAAACCAAAAAAACAAAAAATAAATAAATAAATAAAATACGGCAAACAGTCACAAAGCTACAATACTTCTTTCTCCACAACTTCCGTCTGCTTTTTCTTTTACTTCTCCATTACAGTCAATAATTGTCTATAATTTATTAATTCAATATGAAATTTGTTTAAAGCACAATAAAAGCTTAAACATCAATTGATACATTATTATTTAATTAATTAAAGCAAAAGCATATACATTTCTATGGCTTAAATTAATTAAATATTATAATAGAAAACTTTGATTAAATTCATAAAGCATTTGTTAAGTTAATTAATAATTTTTCATATAAATATACAAGACAATGAGCTGCTTTCAAATGAATGTAATGCAAAAATACAACAAAAAAATAAATAATTAAAAACATGAAAATAAATTAACCAAAACATAACACCAACATTAAGTATTAATTAATTTATATTATTTTTTTTTTTATTACATTTTTTTAATTTATATATGCTTGTTGTGTGATATTCGCATTAAACTACTGAAATATATTTTATTCTTATTATTTTCTCTCTATTTTTTTTTTTCTTTATTAACAAATTTTGATTACAAATTAACATGCAAGCAGAATAAAAATAAATAAATTTTATCAGTGTAATTAAGTCAGTGAAAAATGGAAAATAATTGGAGAGAGAAAAATTGACCGAAATTTCATCATTAAAAATGGTAAAAATAAGAAAGAAAAATTAGAAACAGAAAATTACCATGAAATTTCGTGGAAATAGAATTTTGTTTTTTCATTTATAATGCGCGATTGGTTTGAATGATTGAATGGCAAAATGTAATAATAACGATAATAATAAAAAATAATAATAAACGAATAAACAAGTAATCAGCCGTAAAAAAAGTCACTAAGAACAAATATTATGGATTTATTATAACACCTGAAAGCGACCAATACTTCCTGATTAGTTTTATTATACGCAATTCGTAACACCAATAACGAGGCTTTTGATTTTAATAAAAACCAAAAAGTAATAAAATAAAATAAAATAGCAATAAATGCGAAAAAAGAAAATTTTCATTGCCAACCATCAACATTGAGATGATAAAAAAAAAATGTAAAAAGTATTTTTTCATTATATACATACTTTGCTAAAGTATTCGCGCGATTATTCTAAATAAATAATAAAGTGAAGAAAAAAATCATCCAAATCGAAACTAATGAAATAAAAAATAGCTCAACTGACACAACAACTGTGCTTCCTTACTTACATTGCTTTATAGACAGCAATCAAGACAGCTCGATACCAAACGACATTCAAATGAAAAAAAAAAAAATTTCACCACAAATCTCAAAACCATAACTAAACCAAAGTCATCGAGTCAGCAAAATAATAATAATAAAAATAATAATACTAAAAGTAGAAGCATAAGAAGAAGCACCAAAAAAAAAAATCAATTTATTTTAGTTTTCGTCTCTCTATTTTCAAGTGAATGAAATCGGTTATTGGTATTACCCACTGTGAGACTGGCGCTTCTTTATTTACTTTTATTTATTTATTTTTTCCTCTTTCCTTTAGTGCTTATTTATTTATTTTATCTATAACTTTTATTATATAACAACAACAGCCAATCGTAACAACAATAACAAATATGTAGGAGAACAGAAAATAAAATAGAATTGAATAAATTTTAATATAGATGCGATGCGATCGATAAAATCAAAGCAAAAAAAGCAAACAATAAAGAAAATCTATAGAATAAAAAATAAAAAGCACTAAGAGTTAAATTGTAGCTCATTATTTTAGTAAAGCCAAAGCTCAGGCACACCAAATTATACTTATTATACATAAGTTTATTTTTTTTATTTTTCTTAAACTAGAAATCGAATTCAATCAGGAATAATAGAGCGGCAAATATCTGTATAGGCCGTTGAAATGGTTCATTTCCTATCATCGATTATTTTTTTCAAATTGAAAATTCTTTTCGCTGGAATGTGGTAGCTTCTCATCCTTTTTTTATAATTTATTAAATCATAAAAACCACATTAACCGTCAGTAATTTACATTTTTTTTTTCTTTTCATTGCTTCTACCTACGATTTATCTATTATATTTTTAATTTTAATTTTAAAACCCATTGTTCTGGATTTAAACAAAAATTTCTCATTTCATTAAAAAAATATTTCTGTTGTCTCATGACACCCGAGTTACATTTGAAATTAATATTTTTTTATTCTTAAATAGTTAAAAGACAAATTGAATTCTTAATTTGAAATGTCCGGGGATGATATTTTTTTTTTGGTTCCAATGAAAAATTTAATTTATTTTATTCTTGTGGGTAGAGCTGAGGAAGTTTCTTTTTTTATTTCTAATAATAGATATTAATGTTTTACATTGATTGGATTCGATTTTTCTAGTCATATTAATATAGCTTAGTTAATTAATGACTTAATTAAACTAGATAAACAATAGATTTTAATTAAACTAAGTAACAATAATTAATGTTATGAATAATGTATTTATTATCAGTTAATATTGACTAAAAAATAAATAAAATAAATATTCTAATTCCATTTAGTTAATCAGTGATGACTGCAAACAAAGTACTCAGATTTGTAATAATAATAGTAATTTTGATCACATAATCCTTTTAATATCATAAAATTGATAAATTAAAAACTAAAACAATAATTTTGTTTGACAGAAAAATTGCTGAAAATAAATTAACGAGAAACCATTTGCAAGAAAATGCAAATCAACAAAGAAACGATAACCATTTAACGTTTATGTAAAATATCATTAAATATATTTTCTACCCAAAGATAACTAAGGGTTGCTTTATTTATTTTATTTCCGTTTTGTTTTTTTATATGATGAAATATTTATTTATTATTATTTTCATTTTGTCTTTTGATAATTACTTCTATTTTATAAAACAACAACATCATCATCATCATCATGATCGTCAACAGTAGCAAAATTTATATTATATAGAAAGTAACAAATAACGCCTGTTATAATATCATAAAAAGTAATAAAGAAATTTATTTAAGTGAATAAAAAAAAAAGGTTTTACATTGGTTTGGGTTATAGAAATTTAATTCGTAAATTTCCCGTTAATTTCCTGCTTATTTTCTATCAATATGAATGATTTTCATTATTATCGTTACGTAATGTCGCTTAATAAATGCTAATCTAATAGAAAATTGTGTGTTTTTTAAATATTTTTTTTAAAATATCTTTTCGTTATTACTATTATTATTAATATTATTATTCATCATTTGTTATAATGTTGGTGTGACATTGATGACATTTCCTTCGGTTTGTTTTTCTTATTTATTTTTTGTATTTATATTTTTCATTAATTTAACTGCTTAGAAAAAAAAAGAAATAAAATAAATAATAAACCCTTTTACATAATAATTTTTATCAGCATTTAATCAACGCCCAATTGACAAAAACTCTAATTTATAGTTATAATTAATTTTAAAATAACATTTTACTGCCTTAAATTTATTAATAAATAAAATATTAAAAAATAAATGTTTTGAGAAATATTATTAATAATACAGTAAATTTATATATGTATATTTATCTATCTCCAGTATATAGATGTTTATGTCATTAACAACCGACAACATAAATATTAACATAAAACAATTTGGTGCGTGTTTATATTTCGGATATAATCCTGTCCATCATAGTAATAACAATGACTAAAAAGGCTAATGGCCTTAAAATAACATGTAACATAAACTATAATCAAACAAGCTTTAAAGCAAGCAACATAAAAAAGCACAAACATAACTAATATAAATTTTTGGGTAAAAAAAGGAAAAAATTATCCAACTTTAATCCTAACAATTAAATTTATTTAACCGCAAAATCATAAACAAAAATTAAACTCATAATCAAAAGTCACAGTAAAAGTGAAGAAATTGTCTTACATTGGAAATGTACCGAAATTAAGAAGCGAATAATCAAGAATTAACAACATCAGCAGTAATAAATGTTAAAAGTCCGCCTTAGCAATTAAGTTGTTGTCTTCTTATTATTACATCTTTTTTTTGTTCTGTATTGCTGTTGTTATCAGTTATGGTGATAGTTGAGTTGGTTATGCCACCTTAAAGCATATCACACGGTGAATAACTTTGATATTTCATCAGTAATATCGAATAGACAACCGAGCACAAAGAAAACAGTCAATGTTAACGCATGAATTGGTTTTACAAACGAATTTTTCTTCTTTTTCTACTTTTATAAACTGTAAAATGGTAATGATTGGTAAAATTTTTGTAAATTATTTTTTTTTTCATCTCTTTTCCTTATTTTTATCGATGTTGTTTTATCTTAATTACTAGGCGTCTACTAGAATCGTTTTTATTAGCGTAATAATTTTGCTTTTTGGGTTTTTTTTTTTATTAATGAAATTTTAAACGATAATGTCAGTTAGGTAAGCGATCAGTGTGTTGTTGTTGTAGTTGTTACTGTTGTCAACGATAATCCTGCAACAATCCGATGGGTGAGAAATCAATAAACGGAATTTTCGATAATTTTCTTCTTTTTTTTCGCTTTATTAAAAGTCTACACAGCACACATCATTCCATAATATTGCTTAGATTAAAGTTTAGCAACCATTTTAAAACATCAACGGATTCTGTTTTACTTTTTTCGTCTTTTTATCACGGACTTAAATCTAAAATTCAAAGGCAATCGCTTAGCTTTATCTTTTATGTTCGGTTTTTCTATTAAAGCTAACGAAAAAAAAAATAATATAATTTTACTTTATCTTCGTGAATTTTATACAAACATTTCACTTTGCTTCGTTTATAAATATAAATTTTAAGTTTTTTTGAATTGTTTTTTTCTTTGTCTTTTCAATAATTTTTCCAAAAGTTTATTTTCATTTTTCATATTTTCTATAGGGTTGTTAAATATTTAAGTTTTTTTTTTTCGTTTTCTCATTTTCTTGTTTGTCATAAAAATAAAACGCACATCTAGATCCGTTGTCTCAGAACTTATACTTTTTTCTAGGAGTATAGGAGTTAAATATTGTTTAAAGTTATTCACAGCATACAGAATAATACAAATTTGCTTACTTGTTGTCTTAAAAAAAAACAAAGAAAATATTAAGAAAGCAACGCAAGACCGCAGCTAAAGTTTAAGAAAACAAGAAAAACGATTTTTTTCTTTTTGTTATGCTTTTATGATCATGTCACGTCCAAACATCTTACCATTTACTTACAGTGCTTTTTTAAACATTTTATTCTTATTCACATCGATAGCGGGAGCCCTTTTTTGGTTCAAAGTTCTTTTATGTAAAAACACAATTGTTGGCTATCTGCTTTGTGTGAATCGTGAAGAAAGTACCTCCAACCACCCATAAAACTTCCGTTGGTTACAGACATAAGAATTTCTTTTTGCACAGAGAATATGTTACTTAACTCCACCTTTGTTAACTTGTTAATCTGAAATTGCAACTTTTTTTAGTAATAGCTACTGTGTTATCCATTTGTTAGCATTAGTTGAATATTCATTTATTATATAATTTTGTCATCGAATAAAGCTAATCCAGTAAAATCTTAAAGCTTATATGCATAATAATATAAATTATTATTTTGTAGAGAAAATCAAAAACACTGTACGCTTTTCCTTATAATAAAAATCGCTTTTCTTTTTTCTTTTATTACCAAGAAAATAATAAAAATTATAAAGATAAATCAGCAATTTATCTTTGTCAACCAATTGCTGTCATTTTTATTTTAGTATTTCTTATTTTCTTGTTTTCATTTCAAATAAAAAATTAGTACATCGATATCATAACTAAGTGAAAATTCTATTAAATATTTTTTACTATAAATAATCAAACAAAAATTATACAATGTCTATGTTTATTTATAAATAATATTGATTCAAAATAAAATCAATAAATTGTAAAAAGAAAAAAGAAAATAAAATTGATGGTCAGTCAGTTGATCTTATTTAAAAACAACAACAGCAAATGAAATCAATCATTTGAAAAATAAACGAGAAAATTCAATAATAATTTTTTATAACAAAAATATTAAATATTGAAAATTGCGAATAAAAACATTAAATGCGATTTTAAAAGCTTCGATATTTAATTAAATATTAATTCAGTTCAATGCCATTTATTATATTAATTTAAATATTTTTATTATTATTATTAACATTTTTATTTATTATACCGAGATAATAGAATTTAAATGACCACTTTTGATGCTTTGAAATGGTGTTGTTCGTGGTCATTTTTTGTATATATATTTTTTTTTTATTTTATGCTTTTACGTCTAATTATGTTTGTCCGCAAACAGTTGAATAGATTTTAATTGCACAAAATTATTTTTTTTCTTTTTTGCAAATATTATTAGTATAATTTTGTGAATGTAAATATTTAAAAATAAAAATTATTATTAAACGCAAAATAAATATTACAAAAAAAAAAATAGAAGAATACAATTTTCATTAATTAACCCATTTATAAAAGCTGAATATGTTTTGTGTGAAATATTCTGTTTGCTCTGGTTGGTATCAAACAATATTCTGATCTATTGAAGTTTATGTTTTTTTTTTGTTTTGGTTTTGTTTCGTAATTTGCATTTATATTATAATAAAATTATAAGTAATTAACATTGCATTTATTAAAAATAATTTAATTAAAATAATATATATGTATGTATTTAAAAATACAAAAAGCTTATTATACTGGTAAAATTTCTATATTAAAAAAATAATAATAATAAAACAGAGAAATAAAAAAAATGGTCTCCATAAGCTTTTTCGAATAAAATTTAATTAAATTTTGCTTTTTTGACAAGGATTTTTTTTTGTTTTGCGAAACAAAAGATGTTTTGTTTGTTTTTTATTCATCTACAAAAATTTTATTGAATTTCTTTTTCATAAGTAGCAAGAATACAATAAAAAAAGATGCAACATTTTAAAAGCCCGTATTTGTTTTGTCTCTTCTGAACGCATAGCATTATCACTAGACTACTTGTACACCCATCCAGATTTATTTGTTTAAAATATAAAATAACAAAAGGCTTTACATGCACTTCAAGTATTTCTTTGAAAATTAAGCAAGAAAGAAAAGAACTCCCTTTTTATTTACACCAAACATGAGGATCAAAATACAAAAAAAAAAAAAAATGAATATATAAAGAATTATCTTCTCTATTTTTCGAAATAAACAAAAAGCCTTCGCTGATTTGCATCTGATATATCCTTACATTGTTGTACATTTTTTCATCGTTTTTTTTTTTTCTTTTTTTCGCTTGTCTCGGTCTACATGTTACATTTCACAATCAAATTACACATAAGTGATCACATATAGAAAATGGTTGAACACTCCATTCATGCACGTCCTTTTATTTTATTTTTTTTTTTGCTTTTTTTTTAGTATTTTTTATACAACACTTTACTATGCGGATCATATATACAACACCCACCCACCCACACACAAAGAGTGAAAGTAATTTAAGCGAAATTCCCTTCATTTTTAGTAATTTTTTGTTCTCTCTCTTTATTTTTATTTCATTTTTTTTTCTTTTTGGTTATTTATAGATAAGAGAAACGTATCTTGTTACATTTTCATTTTTATTATTTTCCATCTTATCTAAAAAAAAGAAAATAAATAAATTGTATTATTCTCTATAATTTGTATAATATTTTGATGTGTGATGAATTCATTCGTTTTCTACTTGTTCAATTACATTAACAAAGTCATGTAAATTCACTTATTTCTAACAACAACAATAACAAAAAAATAAATTAACAATACAAAGTAAAAATGCGGAAAATACATCACAATAAATATTTCATTATTGTGAGCTTTGAGTTAATAAAATAAAAATATATAAAAAAAAATCTTCCATTTTTAAAGCTTGCATGTTAAGAATATTAAAAAGCTCTATGATAAATGCAAGTGACGTGTCCGCATTTTTGTCAGTTTTATTACATAAAAAAATTAATTTAATGGAAATAGGGAAAAATACAAAAAAACGGAAAAAATAACGTTTATACATTTGTTATTCTTAAAAACTAAACAAAACTAGTAGCCAAAAAAAACCATAATAATAATAATAATTTAAAAGCAAAAAGCAAAAGCATAAAAAAACTTACCCTAGTCAACCCAGCTTAGCAGTTGTCCACAAGTAAATATGCTTTTTAAAAAAACTGTCAAACAGAAAACATCTGCTATTGTGCTGGGTTATATTTCTACTTAGCTTCCAGTTCAGTGGAAAATTTAATAAAAATAAAAAATAAAAATGGAAAATAATAACATCAGCATACAATTCAGCAAAAAGCATTAATAAATATCCACATGTGTACAATGTGCAAATAATAAAGATAATAATAACAATAATTACGTTTCAAAAGCTCTATGAGATGGCGAATAACAAAAAATTAAAATTAAAAATTCTACAGATGCTACAACGGCCATTTTACGCCGCTATAATAATAATTATAATAATTTTTTTTTCTTTTGATCTAGAAAAACAACACTTTAATTTTATTTTCATTAATTCAATAGTGTGGTAAACTTTATTATAGTACGTCTTATGAATTATTAATTTATGTTATAAAATATCCTATTTCGTTTTTTTTATTTAAATAAGTTAAATTGACAGTTTTTTATTCAACTAAACAAATAATATTTAACTTAAATCATCATATCTTAATCAAACAACTGTTTTATTGTGTATTTTTACTTTGCCATAAACCAAAGGTTATTATATTTGTTATAAAAATGTACAATTGCTTGTGCTTAACATTATTTTAATTTGTGTAATACACTCTCTGTAAAATTGTAAATTAATCAAAGATTATAAATATTTTTATTATTAATAATGACATTTTTTTATTATTATATTTATTATAGCCATTTGAATTTTTTCCGTTTCATATTTATCAAGATTACTGTTGAAACGTAGATACATTTATATAGAGTGAATTAATAAGAAGAAAAAGTATCCTAAAGAACGGAAAATGTTTATTAGAAAGGACATAATTATAGCGATAATATTTACCATCGTAGAAGATGACTACATGTGACAATATATACCGAAAAATAATAATTTTATCCAATATGATTCGTCGTATAATAAGCGAAATTCTTTACGTTTCGTCTATATTAAGATATAAGTATTTGGATAATAAAATTCCTACCACGGCTTTATTCATCATCATCATCATCTGTAGTCTTGTAACATTTTTCTTCTCTTTAATTTTGTCTCATCTTGTACTAAACAAACAAGTTATACATATAAACACATTCTTAATACTCTAGTGTTATCCAGAATGGAAAAATAAATCCCTCTCGATGGTGTTTAATTTCGTCCTCAACAACTTGAGTGGTTTTATACTTTTTGGTCAATTTTTTTTTTTTTGTTATCTTCAATTTTTGTGTTGTCATAGTTGGATTTGGCTAAACAATTTTCACCCCTTAAAAAGAAAAAACACAAAAAAAGAAAAACCAGTACGAATACGAACAAATTTTTCTTTCATCAAGGATATTTTTATTTTTTCTTTCCTTATAATAACAAAAATAATAATATTTATTTATTTTTTTTGTATGTTTTCCACCATTTAAAATCCCAATAGCATTTATGATGGGAGAAGAGATTTTTTCATTTTTATTTTCAATTATCCATCATGTCCAAATATTTAGTTTAAAAACGACATGTGAATGCCAAATGAATTTTATTTCAGCTATATTTGACTCATTGTGCAAGGAATTTCTATAGTTGTTTTTATATTTATATTTTTAAATTAAATAACACGAGAGAGTAAAATAATAATAATAAATATATATATATATATATATATTCCTACTGTTTATTAAGCCGCCCACAAGCTTTTCAGTTTATAATTTCTATTTATTATTAATTTTTTTTTTTTGTTTAGACATTTTAGAATCTCTGCAGTAAACAGAAAACAATATAATGTGTAAAAATAGTATAAACTGTATATAAGACAAGGTCATCGGCTAGTTAGTTAAAAGCTTTCTGAATATTTTTTATTTGTATTTTATGCTTTTTCTCACAAACTTATAACAAGCTTTTCAATTAAAATTAATGTATTTCACTCTATACGGTTATATTATTACCTATTATTATTATTACCAAGGAAAACTTTATAAAAAAGAAAATAACAATAATAAAGCACACAACTTGTACTCCATTTAAATTAAAATATAAAAATAAAAAATTAAAAATATATTCAGTATAAAAATTGCATAAAATAAAAGTAAATTATAATTTAAAATTATTGTCGTATTAACAAATTAAAAGCCCTTGTATAGTTAATAATACAGTAAAGCTTTAATCAATCCTTAAAATATGTACAAAACACAACAATAGAAAAAACAAAATCAATAATAATAATAATAAAAAAAACACCGAAAACCTTGTTAGAAATGAAAAACATAAAATAAATAAATAAAAAACCAATAATTCTTATTAAATTATTCAAATAATGGTAAGAGCTTTTATTTATTTATCAATATTTTACTTATTTATAAAATAACATAAATCTAAAACTATATATCAATAAAGCAAAAATATTCTTGTCTTTTCTCTATGATAAATAGGATATACTTGTTCACAATTACCAAGTAAATCATGTAGAAAATTGTTAATTTTTTATTTTATCTCTACTTGTTTTTTGGGGCTTTGTTTGACTAAAAAGAAAACATATAAAAGAGAAAATCATGAAATGTTTCAATATAATAATAAAAATAACAACACATAATACATGAGAAATATTTATTTTCTAAAAAAAAAAAACAATATCTATATTTATGTTGACAAAGCATATTTAACACGAATAAACAATAATACTTCCTACAATCAAAACATTGTTTCATTATTTTATAACATTTATTATCTAAGATTAATTAATTGTCAAATTAGCCATTGAATAATTGACAAACAATATTAATCGTTTCTAATGTGTTTATTGTTTATATTTTCTCGTTTAAATAATTATTAAATATATATTTCTCTTTCAGATAATTATTTTTAGAAATTATCTTGAACAATGAAAAAAAAAACAATTTTTTTCCACAAAAGCTTTAATCTTTATTTTAATCAATATTTAACGAATCAAGTATTAATTAAAGTTGTTTTAAATTTTATTTTCAATTATCTGTTAATTTTAATTACTTGTTTTTACTTGAACATTCTTATATGTTATATAAAAAAAAATATACAACTTTGATTTAATTTTTAATGAGTCTCTCACGGCAGCTAAACCTTTATATATATACTTCATTCGATAACCAAGACTTAAGCCCTTAACCGTTAACAGTAATTATATTTTTAAAAAAATTTTGATAAAGATTCATTTCTGATGTCTCATATTCATTTAAAATCCCAAATTTTACTGTAATTTTATTTATCCCTATTACCCTTTAAACAACAAACACTTATAATAAGGTTAAGATAATTGTTACAACAATAACAAATAAAATTAAAAACTAATGTATGAGATTATGAAGTTTTTTCGGTAATAGTTTTATAGCACACTGTTGGGTTGCTTATTATTGTCCAAAAGGAATTTCTTTATTTATTCAACGAAAATTCAATAAACGCCATGTCATAGGTCTATTTTATTCTGTTTGCTTATTCTACTATAGATAAATTTTAAAATTAGTTCAAGGACATAAAAGGGTTACTTTTTTATTCAACAACAATATTTGATTTAGGATAATTAAATTTTTAATTAATTATCACCTGTCAAGAACATCAAAAACAAAAAAAAATCTTCTAAAAATTAAAAAACCGTAATCCTTTAAAATTATTAATTGAAGAGGCCTTCTTCTTTTTTTCTGTACAAAACCCACTTATAGAAAAACTCTTATTTGATTTCGTTATGGAAAAAAGCTTTATTATTGATTATTGTGATTATTTTCTTTAAGTACTAAAATAGAATAATTTAAATTACATATTAAGGGCGCAATTAATGAATAAAGTTTAATATTAATATTATTATTTTAATTGTAATTACAAGTGTTTGGGTTATATTTAAAAATAAAATCAAACAAATTTTCTACATTAAATAGAATAGTAAGAAATATTATTATAATTATTACTATCATCATTCACTAAAAATAAAATCACTGTAGACTATTATTATGTTCAATTAGAAAAAAAGGAATGCTTTTGCTTATTAAATAATAAAAAAGAAAGAAAAAACTATTAAATAATAAAATTCAATGCGAAGAAAACAGGCCTAGCAATTGGCAAGGGCTTAATACATATAGGGCACCACGATACATCCAGATAAAAAGTGAAATAAATTATGTATCAATTTAAGTACAGAACAGGGCCAAAGATGACAACACTCTTGCTACGGCTCTGTATACATAGTATTAGGTTTAATGATAATAATAATAAAGCACAAATATATGTATATGGATTTAACTTTACTTTATTCTAACTTTAGTGTCGTCATCATGGTAAAACAACTCATTTTTATTTACAAAAAAAAATATATATATAAAACATGTCTAGTTGTATGTAGATAAGTTTTATGTTTGCTTTTAAGCTTTATTCAAACAATAAAAAAAAGTATACACCCTATGTACATACCCGTTTATTAAAAACCCTTGAACTATTATCAACATTTTAACTATTTTAATACAGAAAACATTATCATTTTAGTTAATATTATCTACTTTTATTTTACTTTTACTACATAAAAAAAGCAAATATTATATATTTTTTTCATTTCATCAAGAGTCCACTTAACACGCGCAAATATAACATGTTTAACTAAATTGTTATTTCAATTCTAATATTATTATTATTATTATTATAATTATAATGGCTAAAGCTTTTCTCTGTTTAATTTTAATGTTTTAATTAAAACTGAACGAAGGACAATATATTGATTAATAGGTGGCATTTGAACATGTTTTGTTATTGGCAAACAAAAATAATAATAAAATCTAATCACATCTCATCTAAAGCTGTGATTAAACAAGTGAATCATATTCGATAATTGTGCTTTAGACAAATAAAGCTTAGCAACCAATAAAATAAGAAAGTTTATGAAATAACATAGATGGAATTATTTATTGGAATAAAAAAAGAGAAGAAAATTCTTGTTAATAATGTGATGTTGATAAAAAAAATATCTTTTATGCTTTTAATGTTTTTCTTATGTGGTGTTGATAAATATATATCTGATAATAATTTTGTAACTTTTTATTGCAGATTAAAAAAAACAAATTCATTATTGATTAGAGTTTCCAATAATAATTATAAAAATTAAACAAAACGATTGGAAGTATATTTTGAACATCAATCAAATATTCTTAAGAATTATGAAATCTTATATGTTCTATTACATTTGAACGTGAAAAAATTATAAAAGAAATATTATTTTCATGACTTAAAGAGCATTAACAAACATATTCGATTGTTTGTTATCATTAAATACTCTGTAGCAATCAGTAATTGTTCGCAGTATTCTCTATATTTTTTTGGTCTTATTTTTAATGCTTTTGTATCTATTTTCATTAATTTTAATAAAACTTATTAACCGTAGGTTTTTCGAATGGAAAAATATCAACGTTTACATGTTTAGTTCGATATTATCTTTTATATTTTGTAAAACAAAATGCAATCATATAGTAAGTTAGTTTTTTTTTAAACTAAAAGCTTTATTAAACAGTCAGATGTAAAGTAAATAAAAGCTTATATATCTGGCTTCTAGCTTCAAGTATAATCGACACTTATTGCAGATATTCTCCTTCTATGTCAAAAAAAAAGTCTTTGACAATAAATGTAAAAAGTTTACAAGTAAAAAAAAAAAAGAAAATAAATATATAGAAAATTGTATTTTTAATAAAGTTTGTTGATAGTTGGCAATGTATATTTATTTTCTTCTTGTTTTTTCGTGTAATTTAAACTAAATTGCATACATTGAAAATCGTTGTTACCATTTATGTTATTAATTTTATCCTATTATTTTTTTTTTTTTGAATTTGGTTATTCAACAATATTAAAAAATAAAGAAAATTTCTGTTTTTCATTAATTTTTATTATTATTTTTTTTTATAAAATACATAAAATAAAGCTGTTTTTGTTATTGCCTTAAATGCGATATTGTGTTAAAAAAAAAAAGAAGAAAATTCATGAGTTAACAATGCAAGTATAGAAAAATAATAATCATTAGAAAAAATTTATCTTGTTTGTTGACATTATTTGATCAATAATTTTTTTTTGTTTATCCTTATCTATAAATAATAATTTATATTGAATGCTATTGAAGAATATATATAAAATATTTACCAATCTAATAGGAATCAGTAATACATGCCGCTTAACATCAGTTAATAGCGTAAAAATAAAAAAAAATCAATCAAAATAAAATATTTGTCACACTCAATTACAAATAGAAGATGATAAAAATAAATATAAAAATAATATCAATAAAATATAATAAGGGATGTTTGAAAAAATTGTTTATATAATAGATAGATATTTATTTGTTGAATTGAATTGAATTTAGGTCAAATGAACTATCATCTATTTCGATCTACTATCCACGGTTATGTTTGATAGATTTTTTCATTCCAATTTTATTTCTTGAACTCACCCATGACTTGGTGAGATATTAAAAGAAAAAAAAACGAAAAACATAAAATTTAATAAAAGAATGAAAATTATTTAAACCACAACCAATAAGTATTTTTTTATTATTTATTTTATTTTATTTATGTATTACAGGGATTACGCAGCAATGTGACAGATGCCTGTGAACGACATGACCCATGTCAGCATGGTGGAATTTGTATATCGACTGATTCAGGACCGATATGTGAATGCCGTAATTTAGAATATGAGGGCACGTACTGTGAACGAGGTGAGAATCTTTTTCTTTTCTTTTTTTAAATTTATTTTATTTTCGGTATTCAATCATTACATGACAAAAAAGGACAACGGAAAAGTGTTTATTTTTCCATTCTTTATTTAATTTTATTAAGAAATTTTGTATTTCTCACTTTTTGTTCGATTTCTAAGGAATGAAATTTAAATTGTAGACTTATTAAAGCATAAAACAGAATTATTTCTTATTTACATTTTATTTATGTAAATAAAAAAAATATTTATATAAAAATTAAATAATATTCTGAGTATTAATCAAAAAAATCATTTTTTTAAATCATTTTTCAGAAAAAGCAATAAATAAACATCTTTGATTATGCGCTTATTTTCTTCTTTATCGTTATTTTCGCTAGCATAAAATTTAAAATTTTTATCTTAAAAAACAAAACAAAAAATCTCTATTTTGCTATAATTTATAGTTTTATTGCCATAAATATAAAATTTTATTTTATAAAAACATTCTAAATAGTAAAAAAAAAAAACAAGAAAATTTTTAAATTTGTTTATAGCTTTTCAACAGCCCCGCCTTATTATTCCTATTTATTTCTACCACAATGCTTTGTTAAAATATTTTATATATTATTATGTTATTAAAATTAATATAAATGCCAATAAAAATAATAGTAATAGTAGTAGCAGCAATAACAAGAGTAGCAGACATAGTTATAATAATAAAATTTTAAAAAAAGCTCTAAAAAACATAAAAAAAATAATACTCATTGCAGTAAGCTTAACAAATAATCACCCCTAGTGGGGTTGATAAAAAATTATACAAATAAAATTCGACATTTAATATATATATATTTGTTTCGTTTAAATTTATTTTATTTTTTTATTCCTTTTATTCCACACTAAATTTCCCAAAATTTATTGTTTTTATAAGAAAATTTTTTTCTATATATTTTTTATTCCAGTTTTATCTTATCATACCAAATAAATGAATTTACGAGCTGAAAGATATGTATCCAATTTTTTTGTTGGATACATTTTTTTTTCATCTTTTATTACCCTGCAAAGATCAAATATTATAAAATTGTAAATTATAGAAGAAATATAATTTCATCGTTTGATGTTATAAAAAATCATTAAAATTTTCTTTTCTTCCTTTTTCATATTAACGGTATTAAATTATAATTAAATTAAATTAAAGAAAAATTGAAAATTTTTTTAATTATAATTAAAGCGTTTTCGTGACGATAAAATCACTGCAAAAATTATTTAATATAATCACACTACTTATCACATGCAAAACGCAATTAAAAAATTATTCCACATAATTTACGTTAATAACAAAAATTTATTTTTGAATAATTATTTTTTACTTAAAAAAGCTGATGGTATAGAAAAACAGTGTGTTTTTGTTTTAATTAATAAAAACGCAAAAATAAAAAAAACAATAAATATTGCATATAAACATGTCGACAAAAATAAAAAATCCTTTTTAAGTAAAGTAAATTAAAAAAAAGTAATTAGAATTTCTTATCGTGAACCTTTCAGTAATTGCATTTAAAAATAATAAAAACATTAATTGCAATTGCCACACACAATATCCGTCTATTTATTATTATTATTTTTAATTGTATTTTCTTAAACATAATTTAACAGAAATAATTTCTTGAATTAGCAAAAGTATAAAACGATTTTTTTTAACCGGAAAACATCAAAATAAAATAAAAATGCAACATGAATAGCATAACGACAGTTAAGAACCGATAAAGTTTTTTTTTTTTATTTTTTCATTATTTTTAGTGTATGTGTGTGTTTAGCTGTGTACAAAAGCATAATTTTATTTATTTATTTTTTTTCATAGTACTTAATACAAAATAAATCATTTTTATCGCTTTAAGGGTAATTACACGGTTGAAGGAATTAACTTTATGAACGACATTTATTATTATGTTAAGCAAATTTTCTTTTGCAGTTTGGCTATTTAATATTTTTCCTTCGTTTTTTTTTTTGTTTTTGTTAATTTTTATATACTTTTTGTTCTATTCATACTGTGCTTCAAAAGCTGCATAATGTTGTTTATGGTAGATTTATAAAAAAAAACTCATTGGATAACATTAAAGAATAATAACAAACAAAATTATTTAAAAAAAAAAATACACTTGAAAATACTGGTTGAGCTTTTTGAATGTTCATTTACGCCTACTTCGTTACAAACTTTTTATATAATTTTTTTCTGTTTTATTTTTCATAAATTTTCTGCTTCTTCAAAATAAATATTTATTATATTTTGTACTTTTATAATGTGTGTTTGTTGCGCCTGGTTTTACTTTATTTAACTCCCAATCTAGTTATAATGTCCTTACACTTTTTCTCTTTTTTCAATGCTTAATTGGCTGCATTTTACTGAAATGTTTTATTTTAAACAATTATTATTATTTTATCAAGGTTTAAAATGTTTAATTTTCTTTAAGTTTCACTTTAATTTCTGATGTACAGCTCATGTTTAAACGTTTGATATTTAGCTTATTTAAAGCTTTTTAGATTAAAGTTTTGATTAATTCTTTTCAATGCAATTTTAATTCTTTTTTAACTGAGTTATTGAAAAATAATTCTAGATTAATCAATAACTTATTGAAATTTTTTCTAACGAATTTTGTCTAAGCAACAAGTCCTTTTCGTCCTTAATATTCTAAATAATAATTTTTGTTTTTTATAAATTAAATACTTTTTTTAAAAAATATATCACGCGATAAAATTAATAATAAAAATAATATTCATTAAGTGATTGAATATTTTATTTCATAAAAAAATATTATTACTTTGATTTATTAAAAATAAAACAATAAGCTTTAAAATTATTATTTCATTTTATGTTTTTAATACTTTTAATGTTTATTTCTTATTTTATTTTTTTATTTTTTACCGTTTTTTTGATAATGAAGTAATAAAATAGCAAAAATATAACGTTTATTTTAATCCTTTTTTTTTGTGGTTTTTATATTTATTTATTACAAGCCAATAACACCATTAAATTATTGTAGACTCTAACCTAATCAAAAGTTATAAAATATATAAAAAATAATGATAAAATATATAATTTCTATATCTATTTCAAATAAGGAAGCCAGCCTGAAAATTCACCTTATAATCTATTTTCTATCGTTAAAGTAATAATAATAAAAATATTAAATTTATGATTAAATCCCCTATGATATTCACAATCTAACAACACGATTAGTTGTCTCCCAACTCATGTAATTATCTTTAACATAGTTAGGGATTTTTAATTACATTAAAAAAAAATAAAAAAACATAAAAAAATTAATTAATTAAATTTAATTAAATAAAATGAAAATAAAATAAGCTATGTCACATGTGATAACGATGACAACATTGTTGATTTATTGTTATCAATGTACATAACGCACATTAATGTATTTAAATTTTATTACATATACTTACTTACTGGTGACATTTGCTCTACTGAACAATGTTATCATAAATGTAATTTATCTAATTTTAATTGAAAAAGAAAAGTTTATTTATCTTAAATTAACACAAATATTAAATTTAAATAAATTTTTCTTTATTCATCCATTTTTCTTTTTTCTCTTTCGGTTGATCAATTTACTTTACTTTACCTTAGTTGAAGGGATTAATAGATAAGTTTCTTTACTAAGTCTACTTAGAAAAAACTTATTTCTTACATTCAAGGTACTTTATTACACGATACGAAGATTATCATTATCTTTACTTTAGATTGTGCAGCATTTGTTAATTTTTTTTTTTTGTCATAATGTTAATAAAATATGAGCTACTCACACCTGTATAATTTTAACATTATAAATATTGTTCTTTTTGTTTAAGAAAAATCATGATTATTTATGATTAATGGAAATATTTATAGTTAAATTATCATCGTGAGCTTTATGTATTTTCACAACACTTAATTAACTTTTATTTATTGCAATTACTTGTCTTCACTCATTAAAAACTGTTCAAATGTGCACTTTAAGCTATTTATATTTAAAACAACAAACATTAAAAATGTTGTTTCACATAATGCCATAACCTTTATTTAACATTTAGTTATTATCAGGTATTTAGTCCTGTCGAATTTCGTTTACATTAACTAATTTCTTGAAGAAATTGAGATTATTCTGTTAAAAAGTTTTTTGTGTAGGTGATTTTGCTGCCAGCATATTTAAAATATTTTGCATAAAGTATTTTATTAAATATGTTGATAGCATTATACAACATTAAACTCAAAAAATATTTAATAAAAAAATAATATTAATAGATTACATGACTTTTGGATTTTTCTTATTATAAATATCTCTTCTCTGCTTTCCTTTTTTCGTTAAAAATTCTTTTATAAGGACACCCACGGGATATAATATCTGTATCTGTTCTACTGCAGCAAATAAATATTCTTCAATGCGACTGTTAACTTTTTATTTTCATTAAATTATTATAGCCGCATATAAAAAGCTTTAAGTTATTATACCGAAATTTTATTTTTTCATTAATAATTTTTCTATTTATATTAATGAAAAACAAAAAAGTTTTTCTTTTAAACATTCTTATTACTAGAAATTATTTAAAGAATTTCGACGATAATGAAAATTAGTATTATTATTATTAACATTTATAAGAATTAAAACATGAAAATTATCGTAAATAATTATTCTACATATAACAACTGTACAAAAATTTTCATGCCAATTTGACAAGGGTAATAAGATTTATATTTAAAATTTATTTTTGATAAAGTGAAAACAATTAACGCTTAAGTGTTAATAAGAGAGAATATTCCAAAAAATGACATTAATAAATAATAATGAGTTACAAATGAGTATAATTCCTAAGATGCATGTCAAAACAGTTGAAATTCATCCGATTAAATTGTCAAATAGACATGGACTAGACAAATGACATAAAATATTTTTATAATTTTCATAAAGAAATTTTATTTTTTATTAAATGAAAATTACCATAAATAAACATTAACAAATTTCCTATATCACAAAATTTTAATAATAAAAATATTTTAATTATTGATTAAGTAAAGCTTTTATTATAGTTTTATTTTCATTTAAACATAAAAGCAATAATTAATGAATTATTTATACTCAAAAATAATAAAATTCTTTTATAAAAAAAAAAAATGTTATAAATGCATTCAGCACGCGACAAACATATTTCGAAACTTAACGAAAGGAAATTATTTACTTTGACACACTCAAATAGAAAAATTAAATAATAATCATGATAATACAAGAATATAAGCTAATAATAGTAATAAAACAAAAAAATTTATAAATGACCTTTAAGTACTTTTACCAAGAATTATGAAAATTAATCAAATAACAAAAGTTTAAATAATAAGGTGAATAAACTATAAATATATGTTATGGTAGAAGATTTATATTAAAAAATCACAACAAGATCGAAACAAAAACATAACAATATATGTTTATATAAAGCTTTTTCTAGTCAAAATTTAATTTATTTATGAAAGCTTTAATAGTAGGTGTGATCATGTGCCGATGCGCTCTTAGTTTTGAATAATCAACACGACATTTTACAAATACTTGTTAGTCATTCTATTGGAATCAACTAAAAAGTAGCCAGTGTGACACGCCTTATATTTACACTTGTGCTTTTGTTTACCGGAATAATAACCGAAACGTTTTTGTAACATCCCTCACAATGGACCGGTTGGTTAGTTTCATCTTCTTTTTTTATTTTTAAAATAATTTTAAGGATTGCAGAACAAAATCAAAAACTGATTTACAATTCAAAAATATACAAATAAAATACAACACAAATAGATTGGGGTTTAATAAACTTTATTCTATATACCTGCTTAATAATTACCTTGTTTCCTATATTTATACCTATATTTTAATTTATCTAATGTTAATTTATGTAATTTATGTTCTTTAGACTTATTTGTTTTACGGTAAAATTTAACGGCCTAGGACTAACGAAAAATTTTTACTTTCTTGTTAAAGAAAAACGAAAAGAAATTATAAATATTTATTCCACCTTAAATTATTTTACCTTATTTAAATAATTTTATTTTAAAAAGAATCATTTTAATGGATAATTAATTTATTAAATATTTGTCTTTTTGTTATAAAGTTTATATATTGTGTTTTAATAAAAAAAATATTGTAAAATTCTTTGAATTTAAATTAAAACCAGGCGCCTCCACTGTACTAGAGTAATAAAATTAAGTTAAAGAAAGCAAAAGTTAAAACGTATAATGTTGTTGTTTTCTTCGTTTTTTAAGAGTTTATTAGGATAATATCCTTTTTTATACTTTAAGTCAGACTTTCATCAGTTGACTGATAAATTACATAACATTTATATTAACACCAGCACCAGATGTGACGCATAACGTGACAATACGTCATCATTGTTATGTTTAATGGATATTTTCGTTACGTTAAAATTTGCTCTCTTTTTTTATTTTTTTTTGTAGAAAAGATTGATCAGTTATATAAACAACAACAACAATAATAATAATAATAATAATAATAATAATAATAAAGCTTTCATATCTAAAGGTGTTTATCGAAAGTTTATACAAAAACGCAGATTTGTAAGGCAATGAAAATTCTAATGAAAATTTAGTGAAAAATCTGCGATAAATTCTTATTTTAAACGATTTCCCGTTTCTTTATTTATTTTATGTTTTCGTCTTTCTTTTATATTTTCCTCTGCTTTCACATTAAATTACTTAAATCTGTGTCAAACAGTAACAAAGCAAGTAAATAAATAAAATATTTTTTATTATGCTTTGCTCAATTTTATAACACCACATCAGCGACACAAATAAATAATAATAAAAAATTTGTATATGAGACGAAAAACTTTCTAATAGAAGATTTCAATTTAAATTTTGATTTTTTTTTATTGGATATTATTTGCGGTAGGAGTGAGATAATGGAATGCTTTTCAGCTATGCTTTAAATTTAAAAAAAATAATAATAAAAGAATTTTAATTAAATTATTTATTTAATGACAATATTAAGTGGATGAAAAAGCTTTTGTGTTTTTATGCTTTGAGTTAATTTATCTAATTATTGATTGTCTTTTCTTTTTTTTTGGTTTAAAAATAGAATTATTTTTAAGCATAACAATAGCAGTGGGTAATAACAATATAAAATAAACTGAACTCACGCATTGCGTCTACAACAATTTTTCTGCCAAATATTTTTTAATTTAAAAAAAATCAAATAAATCAATTCAATATTTCAAGAATTTTGCATCTATCTAAAGAATTTCGAAAATCAATATAAAGACATATTAATAAGAAAAAATATAAACGAGAACAAAACAACTTTGTGTTGACCGAGTTTTTCAACAGAAAAGCAAAGAAATTTACCAGTAATTTCTATGGCAAAGATTAAAAGCAAAAAAAAATTATAAATTCATGGAATTCTCTAAAGTAAATCATCAAATGTGTAAAATACAATTCATTAAATCTTTCCTTCTGTATTTAAAATATTATTATTTCTTCAAGGATTTCTGTATTGTGTTGTTTCACCATTTACAAAATTCCAATGTTTTGCTTTATGCCATGCTCAGGTTTCTCACAAAATCAAAAAGTGAAAGAAAGAAAAACGAAATAATGAAAAATACTCAACTATGCCTTAACGAAAACGTTGAATTCTTTTCTCGTTATTATTTTTCTTATTTCTATTTTCAGAAAATATTGATTTTACGTTGCTCCTTTTAAATTATTTCGTGTCATTGTATTATTTTCTCTATTTTACTAATCGAATATTTATGTATTTTTACGTTTAGCAAAAACCCGGTAACTTCAGATTGTGATTAATTGATTTTCTATAAAACGTAGAAAGTAGAAATTTTCAAATACCAATCTTTTATATATAAGAATTTCAATAATTTCTTTGGGATTTTTATTCTTAATCAAAATTTATTTAAAATTACAGCAAAAAAAAAAAAAAGATGAAAAACCAAAAGATTTTTTTATTAAATTTTAATTAAGCTAAAAAAACTAGATTAAGGAATTTTTTATTCATTTTTGCTATCGTAAATATTTTTCTTTAGTTTTTTTTAATTAACAAAAGAAAATTAATGTAAAAAATTTAAAATAAAAATATTAAAATAAATAGAAAAATATATACAAAATAACACATAGAAATATTTACATCATATTAATATTCATAAACCAGCCAAAGGTACATAAAAAAAAACACCAAAAAGTATACCTAGCTGATGTAGACCGAAATAATTACAGAAAAAATAAAATTGTTATAACACCAAAATATTGTATAAAGAACAATTAACCAAAGTGGCATTGTTTACATAAATTTGCATATTATTAGAAATTTATTCGCTTGTTGTAATTAAATAATTTTTCTTTTTTCTTGTGTAAATGTTTTTCAAGCAACAAAAAAAAAATATTAAACGCAAAGAAAATAATGTTTTAGTAAAAATAAAAAAAAAAATTTTGTAATTAAATTTATTTTCCTTTTAGAGTTCAAGGATTTTATTGATTTTTTTTTTCTGTTTCATATGTTTGTTTAGTCATACTTCTAATTCTTCAGTAGAAATAAAATAACCATAGCAAATGAGGATTATGTGTAGTGTAGCATGGAATATAAGTTAACTTTATGTTTAAATAAAACAAAACTAATTATGAATAGTATAATTCGTGTTAAAAAAATTAATTGCATTAAAAATAAAAAATCTTTTAATCGCATAAAATTGTCTATCCAGATTTTTGCATATGAATTTATTTAAGCGCTCTTACCTTCTTATAAATTCATATAAAATATTTATTTCAACCAGATAAATCAGTCTGAATATTAATTCAGAAAATAAATGTCGGAAATTCGCCAATAAAAATCAAATCAAATAAATAAATACATATTCTTGAGATAACAAGAAGAAAATAAGAAAAAATTTCTATTTTCCGTTGAAAATTGCTTACTGTGGTTTTCTTTTCTATTATCGTTTTTGTATTTCTATAGAGTTTTATGCTTCTTATTACATTTTCTTGACGGGTTAAACAAACAGAATGAATAGAAAACAAATTTTAGTAAAATAAAAAAAATACAAGTCTCGAATGAATATATAGACATTGTTCTTAGTAGCAAGTTAAACAGTAGCAAACAATAACAACTACAATTCAGAAAAAAAACGACAGTAGCAAAAGCAACATCGGCAGCAGCAGGACTCTAAAAAAAATACAGATTAAAATAAACTGAAAGGAAAATAAAGTAAAATGCGTGATGTATTGTAAAATGAATTTTATGATATTTAAAGCACGTCGATGTTTTGTTATTTTTATTTAAAATGAACAGACAGAAAATAAAAAATATTTTCTTGTCGCTCTTTGACGGTTGGTAGTTGCTGCCTTCTACAAACTACAGAATGAATTTCGCATATATAACAATGCGTATGTTACATTTTCTACTCTTTATTATTCTTGTTATGTTTTTTTTTTCTGTTTTCTTCGCATTATTGTTCTGAAAGAAAAAAAAAACAACAAAGTAAAAAAAATAAGAAATGAAATTTTATTCATTACCATGACATGACTGTAATAAATAGATAAAATATTTTTTTATATACATTTTTAATGAGTGTTTCACGTTTTTCAGCTTATCTTTAGTTATATATTTAAAGAAATTTTTTAATTTATTATTTAATAACACGAGAATGATGATAATTTATGTTTTAATTGTGATAGTAACTGTTTCAAATTCTGTTTTATTGTGTAATAACTCAGATTATACTATGTTTTTCTACTTGTTTAAACTTTTTCTGTAGATAATTAGACAAATGACAAGTGTTTGCATATATTTATCTGAAAAGAAATTTACTTGCAGGAAAATTATTACACAAATATTAAATATTCTAATAGTTATTCAAGTAATAAACATCTATAAATCATGTAATAATTTTAATAAATATAAATAAACTGAATCGTCTTCGACATGTAAGAGAATATTTAATACGAATATCTTAGATAAACTTTAGTAAAATTGCACTTAATGATTACTTTATATTAAAGCTTCTTTATAATCACAAAGTGTTAAAAGCAATTTACCTGTAATTATTGTATTCAGAAATAATTTAAATTCAGCATCTACATAGTAATCTTGCTACCAATATCAAAAGCTTTGTAAAATTAAAATAACATTTTCTTATCTTCTTATCACTAATTTGCTTTAAATAAAATTTAATATATTCTCTGTGAATTATCAATATTGATTAGTAATTTAAATAATTATTCAATGTATTCATTCTTGACAAAGGTCAAACTAATAATACTTAACGTCAATAAGTCTGCAAAAGGATAATTAATATTCATAATAATTATAATAATATTAACATAAATAGCAATAATAGTTAAGTAAATGCATTTCAATAATAATAATAATAATAATAATAATAATATTCAATTAATAATTAATTAATTTAAATTTATTTTTTTCACGTGGGCTCTTTGATAAATTATATCAAATACAATACAAAAAGCAAAATAATAAATAAATTTTACTACGAAAGTAAAATAATGGTAAACAATTAATTTAAATTAATGATCATGTTTGTACCTTTGTTTACTTTATTATTATTTTATTTTATTTATTTGGTGTTTATTCTTGTGCCTTATTCTTTTGAAAGTAAAACAAAAATGAAGCCTGCCACAGAGGAAAGCATCAAGAAAAGAATAAATGACAAAGTACATCATTTGCTTTATTCTTTTACATAATCATTAGGTTTTTTTTTGTTGTTGTTTCCAACATCTTATCATCTCCACGACTATTTAACAAAACAACGAAAATAATAATAAAAATAAAAGTAAAAATTATTAAGAAAATCGCAGCAATAATTAGCTGAATAAGTAGCTACTATAAAGGCTTCATTCAGTATATAACATTAACAAACAAACAAAAAATTATTTATTATTACTTTTGTTTTTTAATTAAATACGAAAAAACGTCGCTTTTTTAAGGGTGTTTTTTTATTTATTTATTTTTTTTTAATTATAAGAACGTCAATAATATGACGACAGCATTTTTATAATTAAAATACAAAAAAAAAATAATAATAAAATTCATTTCATTGAATAATTAATTTGATTGAAATAAAAAAAAATATATATACTAATAATAAAAAGCAATTAACAACAAATCGATTAAAGCAATAAACTTTATTCGATTTAATTATTTTGTGTATTTAAAAAATAAATAAATATAAAAATAAAAACTATTAAATAAAACAATGTAATGCCCCACACTGCAATGCGTCAAAGTAATTTTTCTATTATTAAAATATTTCATTTAGTCGGTCAATACACTGTTTTTTCCTTTATAAAATCAATAAATTTTTATAGTAAAGTGCGTTGTATCAGCTGTAAAGAGTTCTGTTGTTAATATTATTATTCATTATCCTTTCTTTAAATAAACAATTCTTAACGATAATTTAGCTACTTTATTTATAATAAAGGAAAACAAGACAACAACAGAGGGAAAAAAAGCGGTAAAATGAAATGAAAATTTAACACAATTATTGTGGAAATGTATACAATTTTAAGAATGAATTTTTATTATTTAAAAGTTATACTGGTTGTACGTCAAATGATTATATTCAAAAAGAATATAACAATGAGGGTTTTTTTCTATTTTATATTTAATTCACTATTTTATTAATAAAATAAAACCACGCAACAATTATACAAAAAGTAAAAAATGGGGAAAACCGCACAAAAGTTATTATCAATGAATTTTTGTTTTCTATTTTATGCTTATTACTATTTATATAAACCAGAAAATAAACGCTTTTTACTCTTTACGTAATATAAAAAATGTCCAAGTAAAACGTCATTGATATCGTGTAGTTCTTCAGTATTTTTCCAAAGCTTTTAAATACAAGAAAATAATATTTACACTGGTAAAACCCCTATTTTATAAATGGATATTTTTACTTTATATAAAAAACTGTCTGGGTTTTAAATTCGTTTGTTAAAGAAAATATAAAAACTAAATTAATCAAATCTATTTCGGAATTTAAATAATCACTTACATATATCCTGATTAACGTGAATTTTATTTCATTGCTTTATTTTTTGTTCTGATTATTGAATAAATAACAGCTAGAAGTCCACTTGTTAAAATGTATTTAAAGCTTAATGTAGAAATTAGAGACCTAAAAGCGTCAAGATCTGAGTGTTTATAGTCCGATACCATCACTAATAATATTTTTGTAAATTAAATAAAATAATGTGATACTTTCTAATTTTAATGACAATGGAAATCAATAATAATTGACAAATTCTAATTATTACTGATTGTTAAACTCTCATTCCCCTATTTTAAATGAAAAATAAGCCTAAATTGAATTATTTAGAAGAAAAAAATTAGCTCCAATCCTAAAACAATAGTAAATAAAATACTTATAACATTCGTTTTGTACGATATGCATGTATATTTAGCGAGTTGAAACATTGTCTATAATTATCTTTTCGATAAATTATTTATTTAAGTTTTTTATCTTTTAAAATTATTATAATTTCAAATGTTTAACTAATAAATTTTCAGAATAGAAAATATTCAATAATTTGATAATCAAATTTAAAGAGCATTAATTTGCGAACGTCTTCTAACCATCAATAAAAAAAAATACAGAAGATATATTTTTTTATTCAATTTAAAGATAATTTCAATTTAATATTATTTTCTCTTGGAACATTTTATTCTTTCCCCATAACGAGGAGTCGTGTATAAATATTAAACATCAAATACAGTTGTTAGCTATATTAGATTTGCCCACTCATCGTTACAAGAAAATTGCAATAAAAATAAAAATATAAAAAACAAGCATACGTTATTTTCTAGCATAGTGTGTGTAGGTTGACTGCTAAACATTAAATAAAACACAGATGGTTTACCACGCGGTATTGCTATTACAAATATGCTTGAGGCATATGAAATAAACAGTGGTCATCTAAATTATGAATAAAATCTCTCATTTATTATTTTATTCGCAAATATTTTTCTTACAAATTCATTGTTAAATTGTTTTTCTTAGTTACATTCATAAATGGAAAAACATAATTATGACAACATTAACAACAAGTAATAAAGTCATAATTAGTTATTGTCGAAATTTTAATGATAATTGTAATAAATGTGTTTTTATCTGCTACAAAGTAAATATAATTTAAGTGATTTTCATATAGAAATTTGCTTCGTAAACACAAAAATGCATTAGCAAAGTAGTTAATTGCATTAAGTTATTTTTCTAACAAAGAAAATTCATCAGATTAAAGCTTAATTTAATTCTCTTAATAAACTACTATGCGTTTTTCACTGACATAAACGAAAAATACATAATTTTGTACGAAATATATAGTTCTTAAAGCGAAACATTAATTCTATAATCATTGTTAAAATTTACTGATGGATAAACATGAACGATTATATTAATATAATTTCTTTTATCTTTCTATTTACAAATTTTAAGTACTTTTCAACGTCATAACTTATCTCTGTCTTTATAATTATGACAATGTTGTTACAGCTATTGTTGTTTATCGTTTCAATTAAAAGCATTTATATACATTGTTTATCTAGTTATGGTCTAAATTGCGATTGAATTTCATTCAGTGTTTCTTTATTTTTTATTTTATTTATATTCTTGTTGACTTGTTTCGTACAAGTAGCTAAAGCTTTGCTGTCTCTCAGTACCATCCGGATTCAGATTTCATACCTAATTAATTTAATTGAATAAACTCATCTTGTCGGTCCGTTATTCTTTTGTAAATTTTGTTATTTTATTTTCATTTCATTATTTTATTTAATTAATTGTAAAATTTCTTATTTTTTGCATAACACCCATTGTCATTGTGTTATACCAATCATTAAAATTTTCTTGTATTTTATATACAAAAGCAAATTCATCGGACATGATTTGGTTATTATAAATTTGTATTATTTATTTATTTATGTTTTTTTATTCTCTTTTTTTATTTAAAATAATCTAAGCACTAGATTTAATAGAATTATATTACATGTGTTTTTTCTGTTATACAAAATCTGCTAACGGTTGCCTCTAGACTAGATGAGTTTTAACAACGAAAAGTACACACAAGTTATTATAATAAACTGTTATATATATACACACAAAAAATAGTAATAATAATAATAATCAAATTAATCATAAACTTGAGTAATTTCACATAATATTCAATAGAAAATAATAGCGAAAAAAAAAACAAAATTAAATAAAACCAAAAACAATAAATTAAACCAAATATAACAATGGACTAAGTGATGGATTTATCTTGTACAAATATTGCTTTTTCAGGTTATTATTACTATTATTATTATGCTTTTGGGATTTATATTGTAAACTAAATTTAAAATTAGAGAGTAAAAAAATTAAAAAAGCGCAAACAATTATACAGAATATATGAAATTTTGTGAAAATGAAACTTTTTTTTTCTGTACTTATTGTGGGGAAAAAAGTAAAATCTTAAGCCATCTTACCGTTAATCCAGTTTTTATTTGCATTTTTTTTTTGCTGCTTTGAATTATAGATTCGTCTACAAATTGAAATTGCATGTCACAAAGTAAACAACAGAAAAAAATCTCATACCTTAACTACTTTAAAAGTTAATCCTTATGAAAGTAAAAATAAATTTCTATTACCTGGAATTTCCTATTATTGTTGAAATGTAAAAAGCAACAGTAAAAAAAAGGAAAACACATTGTAATGTAAAGCAATGTACAATTTCCTTCTTTTTTTAAATTAAAATTATGCAATGTTTGATAGAAAAAAAATCACAAAACCATAAAAAATAAACTATTTTATATTCAAAGATACACATAATTTTACGCACGTTTAATTCTATGTTCACTGTCACTCTTCATTTACTTTTTTTTAAATTCACTTAAATTAAATATTTATTCGTATTTTTTTAGATAATACATAAAAAAATGATACTTTCTCAGTATTTTATTTTACTTAGAAATATCAATTTTTATTTTCATTTCATTTTACATTTTAAAATAGCAATAAAAATACTTCTTTTAAGCTGTCGACTATGTTTCAAATGATGTTACTCATCCTCAATTTCAATTTATAATAAATTTTTCATACTTATTTAACAAGAATAGTTGTGTTTTTTTTTCTTCTGCTGATGCTAAAAATGAAAAGAAAATATTTTTACAAATTTATTTCATGTTCAAATTCTGTGTTATACAGTTTGATAGTTGTTCAAAATAAAATAAAAATAAAATATTACTGTATAATTTTCATTTTTAAACAAGTTTTATTTGAATAAAAATCATATTTTTATCTGAATTTAAATTGCTGAATATAATACTGATAACTTACAGGTAAAACATTGACTTAAAAGTTAGACATTTTTTTATTACAATGCACAATTTTGCATGAGGAATTGTACTTACATGACCTTATTAAGATGCTTCAGTTAAATTATGATTCGCTTAAATCTACCTAAAGAAAATGTTTATTCTTTTTTTGTAAGATAAGCTGTTTCACGATATTTCCTCTCCATTTCATGTATGTTTTTCACCCAAACACTGCTGTAGATTTCTAAAAAAAAAATCATTAAACCAGAATTGTGGTTGTAGATACTACACAGTTTACCGTTTTTAAATCCCTAAAAATAAAAACTTGTCTATTCTACAATTGTAACAATAGTATATGAAGTACCAATCATCCGTAAGATCTACTTATTCCGATTCATTCGAAATTGTAGTTTGCATTAAAGCCATAACAAATAATATAAAAAACTAAACTTTGTGGTTGTAGTTCTCCAAGTAATAACGTGAACATCGTTGTACTAAACATTGCAGCAAAAAAAACTTAAACATTGAAGGCTTTTCTTGTTAAGAACTTTATTTCGAAAAAAATAATAATAAAATAAATAAAACTTTTAATTTTCTCATCATCATTTATCTGTATTTTGTACATTAGTTTCAGAAAAAAAATTGTTTCATTTTCACAATTTTCTTCATATAAACGAAAAATCAATATTTTATTTTTTATATAAATTTTCGGTTGTTTTTCTTCCTTTTTTTTCTTGTATGTCATTTAGATGGTTTTTTTTCGTTATTTCTAAACGAATGAAAATTGTATTAACCTAGTCACAACGTATATTAAGGAAAAATATTTTCTCTATTTATTTATTTATTTTTTTTTCTTTTCTTTTTGTGTGAATTATACTTTTCTTTAAAAGTTAAACATCGATTTAGTTAGAGAAAAAAAAATTACATTTTTCTTACTTAACTTAACTTTTAGTTTGTATTTCTATTTGTATTACATTTATTATACGAAATTATATAAACTTTTTTTTCCATCCTTTTCATATTTTTCTTCTTTTTTTTATTATTAAAAATATTTATTTTATTTTATTTCAGATAAGGCACCATCAGAGGCAACATTTCGTGGTACAGAATTTCTATCATACGATCTAGGGCAAACTGGCGGTGAGCCAATTGTTAGCGCACAAGATGCTATATCGCTATATTTTCGCACACGGCAACCAAATGGACTACTTTTTTATACAGGTAAAATAGATAAAAAGTAAATATTATATTGTTGTCGGTTTTTATTATCTCTTAGCATAGAAACAAATACAAAAAAAAAAAACAAAAATTGTATACTTTTGCTGCGTCATCCGTGTCATGTAGACTTTTATTAAAAAAAAAAACAAAATCAAGCATTATGTAATCAAGAAATTTCACTCAGTCATAGTTTTCTTTTCTTTTTTACCTCTGATTATTGAAAAGAATAATTAATTTTTTGCAATTTTTTACCATTTAGATTTAGAAGATTTATTTCCGAATATGTTATAATTAAATAAACTTTATTGTTTTCGTTAATCTCGACACAATTATTAATATATTGTTAAAAATGCATTACCATAATTAATTTAATAAATTATTCAAAAAAGAAAAGAATGATTTGTAAGGGTTACCGGTTACTAAAGTTTTACTACAAATACACCGATAAATCAATATCATTATCCAGTCTTGTATAAATTTATCCACTCTAGTTGTAGTAATGTATTTTCTTCTTTTTTTTTGTATATTTATTAAACTGAAACTAAGTAGAACTACCGACAATCACCTTTCCATAAATATAAACCGTCGCTGTAATAATTGTAAAATCAATAATAAAATGCCTTGTTGACATTTTCAATTACAATAATATATATTAAAAGAAAAAATAAAACCAACAAAAAGTGAATAAAAAAAAAATCTACAGACTTATATTACATTACATTACAGCCATACAAAAATATATAAAAAGAAAAAATACTACCAAATGTCGATTAAAATGGTTAAATATAATAATAATAGTAGAAAAAAATGAAAGCTTTTTTCCCTTTTCTTTTTTATTTTTATACAAATGGCATAAATAATTTAATAATGATAATAATAATTTGATAAATTGTCTAAACAAAACCCACAATCAAAGTTAAATTAAATTATAAAATAAATAAAAAGCAAAAATATATATTTTCATAAATATAATAATAGATGTTTAATCATTGTGAGTTAAATATTGATTTTTTTTCCACTTCGGTTCTTTAAATAAATACTCTTCTAGCCACAAAGTAATGATAAATGTCACAAGTTGAAATTTTATTTTGAATGAAAATAAATTGTAAAATTTTTCTTTAAAAAAAATTAAATTAAATTAAATTAAACTCGTTTAATATCATCATCACCAGCAAAGGTAAAAATATATTTTTAAGTGATAAAATAACAGTTGAAAATTTAAATTAAATGAAAATTTAATTAATTTCTCTTATATAAACACTATTTAAGCACTTATGTTGGGCATTAAATCTTCCAAGAAAATATTTTTCTTTATTTTGAGACAGGTTTCTTATTAATATTATTATGTTAAGTGACTTAAAGTGAATTGATTTTCACTACATAATTATCTTATATTATAAATTACTTAATGTTTAAGTCACTTAAGTTCAAAATTAAATAATTTAATACTTATTAAATTAAGATCGCTTGATTTAAGCAGCTTTATACAAAATTATTTCAAATTTCATGTAAAACATTCTCTACATAAGCAAAATAATTAAATTTTAATCAATATTTTATGTATAAATAGCCTAAATAAATATTCAAAGTCAATAAAAGAAGAATCATCTCAATATAATGCTTATACAAAGTAATAATTATGTTTTTGAAAGGTTTTCATTTATCAGAATAATACTAATACTACTAATAAAACTAATTACAATTATTATAATAAAAATGCATAAAGTTTTTCTTATAAATAAAAAAATGTTTCTATATATTTTTAATGATGCATTCAGCTCATAAAATCGCCCCAATATAACATATATATTTTTCATAACCCAAGAGATTTTTAAACTTTTAAATCTACATCAAAATATTTTTATTTATTAAAAAAGTTACTTAACTTAAAATCTTTACTTTATTTTTTTTTTTTTCATCTATATTTGATTTTCATGCATTTTCATATTTTACTGATGAAAATAGTAATAGTATTTAATTAAACTTAAAAAAGTAAAAATATTTAGTAAAAAAAAATATGCATAAAACTTTTGTAATTGATTACTATGCTTTAATTAATGAAATTTATTCATTTTTAATTTGTTTTCTCTCTTTTCTTTGATTATTTTTAACAATAATTTTATATATCGATGATGTTTTAAAGGTTAAACTTTACGCGTCTGAAATATATTTAGTTCGTTTAAGAAAATAAACTCAGAAAAACTATTTTGTCACTTTAATTATGTGTAACTTAATGGTTAATCGATTATAATGTTTTTTTTTATAACTTTTATTTATAAGCTGTATAAACTGTGGTGCTTAAAGTGTTTCAGAAGAATTAGAAAAGCTAATGAATTTATTGCCTTGTTAACAAGCGCACTTAGTTGCTAAAGTTTTTAGATAAAATGTTAGTTATGTTTATGTTTTGAATTTAAGTGACTTAATTTATTCTCTATCGTGATTTTAAAATTAATATTATACAGTGGAATACAGAGTCACTTTTTTCGCAATAAACTATTAACAAAAAGTTGTCATTAAGGCTTAACTTAACATAGTGTGTACTCTATTATGCTAGTTTAAAATCTAATTTTAATTACGTCAGTCTTTCAATAAAGCTTAAAGTTATGATGACACTTTTTGGGCTCTTTTTGTCAAAAAGTCAGCTTAAAAACAGAATACTTACCTCAAAATAAATAAGCAGATAACCAACGTTTACCAAAAACATCAGCATAATAGCTTCAAGGTTTAAAAAAAATATTGCATTAATTAAATTTCACCATTCACGTTAATTTAAACACATTTCAAATGTTTTCTTTTATAATTAGGTAAATAATGAAAAGTTTTAAATTTAAATACCAAAATAAAAAATCAACAAAACAAACTTTCAACAGTGCATACTTGAGTGAATGTATTTAATTTTCATTTAAATCGTTATAAAAAAGGTAAAATTGTTTTTTTTTTAAATAAAAATAATTTTTGTGTGTTTTTTTTTTATTATTTAAATATAAATAATTTTATTTTATTATTATGTTGGTTACTGTTAATAATAATAATATACCGTATAATAAATTAAAAACAGTAAATGCCTCGTGTAAACAATATAAATGAAATTAAATCCTCTATTAACCATCCCTTTTTTATAAAGTAAAACAATAATAATAAAACAAATCTATATATATTTATAAAATAAAAGAAAAAAAGCAAAAAAGTACAATAAAAACTGATATAAAATAGAAGAATTGTCTTACTTTATTTATAGACAAGTTGATTCCATCCCAACCAATAGTATTTAATACACAGTACAAGTAATAAAAATAATAAACAAACTAATATTGCTTCAAAAAATAAATCAAAATATAATGTATAAGAAATTTTTAGTTACTTACCTAGTAATTAAATTATTCGCTGAATATTTAACGATAAAAATCTTCTTTGCCAATTAAAAATTCATGAATCAATTAAAAGTAAATGCAGAAAAAAAAACGCCAAGGGAAAATTATACTTTCATTATCATGCACTAATGATAAATGTTAAAAGAAAGAAACTTATTGATTTTTTATTTTCAAAAAAAATAACTAAATTTGTTAAACATAGAGAAAGATCAAAGTGAATTAAAAATCACAAATAGTTTGTTCGTTTAGTTTGATAGTATGCGATGGAGGCGCCCGGTAATTTAAAAATCCACCTTTTTCAATTTATTCAATTGTCTAATTAAAAACAATTGAACAAAGAAAAACATTTATTTACAGTAAAAATAATTAAACGAATTTTCTTCGTTTTTAAATTTTTACTACAAAAAGCTTTAATATATTTTCAATAAATAATTAAAATGTTTTAAAATTATTTTGTATTTATGAAAATTATTAAAAAAAAAACTTATTTATTAAAAACACGAGCAAACACGTTTTAGTGAATTTTTTTTCATTATTTTTTCTGCTTAGTAAAATAAAATTTAATAAAAAAAATAAAATTTGTCACGTTAGGTGTTTGCTGCAACAAGAAAGTTAAGAAAATAAAAATAAAAAAAAGAACATCAAAAAGCATCTCCCTTACACGAAACAAAGTAGAAAATAATAATAATAATAATAATAATAAATAAATTTATCATAAAAATAATAATAAACATTATTCACGTTTTTTTTCTGCGTCTGTTTTTTTTTTTTTTTTTACTTAAAAAGCTTCGTGTACTGAATGTTTTATTTAAAGCAGCAAAAGAAAAAAAGAAAAATGAAAACATGTGAAAAAGAAATTATTATTTTTCTTCTCTATTTTTTTTTTGATGTGAAGAGATAATAATAATAAAAAAATTACCGAATAAGGTGAAATCATAATGGTAATACTGTGGGTGTTCTTGCTGATGATTTGACTTTATTAAAAAGTAGAGAAAATAAAATGTTAAAAAAAATAAATGCGTTACGAAAAAATTCTGTTTTTTTTTAGTAATTTAAAAATGTTTTTTCAGCAAACAAACGCACAAAAATTTCTTTAATTTTGGCATTTTTTCATTCATTTACGAGTTAAATTTTGTTGTTGTTTTTTTTTTTTTGGTTGAAAAGAACAAAAAAAACCATTTAAACACCCCAAATAAAGTGACTATTTCTAGACATAACGATGTTTACATTGGCGTCAAATCATTAAAAATTATTTATAAAAAATAATAACATTGGCAATGCTACAAATTTGTATTGCTGGCATTAATATTCCGATGGTTTTTGGTTTTTTTTTTTCATATTAAAACAATAAATTCACACAAAAACATCATTTACTTAAATTTACTTAAAGTTTTAACGAAAATTATTTAAAAGGAAAACAACTGTACTCAGATTCCTTATATACCGTAATTTATGTTGTTGTTGAAAATATTTATCGCCACCCAAATCAACGAATATTATTAAAGCTTAATCAGTTAGAAATTTTACCAAAGACTTTTAATAAAACTTTTACACTGCATTCTTAGAACATTTATTTTTCGATTATTATTTTTTTTTTTTGACTTATTATTTCTTTGGATTTTCCAAATTTTTATTTTATAAAAATTTTTCATCATTTTTTTTTTGTTTTGCACATTGTCGTTTCTTTGATGTTTTTAACAACATTTTGCGCAGATCAAAAGAGATTTTCTTTTACTTATGTACTGTTGGTTTCTTTTTTCTTTTTTTTTTTTGTTCTTTTTTCTTTAGAAAAATTATAATTTTATTTAATTTTCTTGTTTCGGCTGCTGTTCCGTTCGTTTGCTATTGATGTCGTCAAACATAAAACGCGTTCAAACAATAGAAGTAAATATAAGTAAATAAAAAAAAAAGAAATGAAAATTAAAGGAATTATTTTCGTTACTTTAATAGCTTTTAAGCATATTATTAATTTCATTTAAATATTCGCAAACATACGTGATATTAATGACATCTCAAAAAAAAAATTTAATATATAAAAAATAATGCGAAATAAAAATAAAAAGTTTTTTAATTCTATTTTATTTTATTTTTTTTTTTAAGTAGAAAAAGCTTAACAAAGAAAATTTTTTTTTTTGTAGAAAAGATATTTTAGTATGAAATAAGGGAAAATAATGAAAAAGTTAAGCGCAACAGAAGGAGAAAAATAAAAATAATAATAATAATTAAAGTCGCGGCATTTTTATTGCTGTTGTTTTTTTTTTATTGTTCTTCTAGGTGGTTAGGGTATTTTTTTTATTTTATTGAGTTTTAGTTTTGCTTTGTTTATTTTTAGTACAGTTTTGTACTTTAAACCACAATAGAATTTCGTTTTTATTGTTTTTCTTTTCTTTTCTTTAATTTTTTTTTCTTGTATTAAATTCTGTCTAAGTTTTACCTGCTGCTTTTCATTTAATTTAATGTCATGCTTTTTATAGAAATAAATTTTTTTTTTATATAAAAGTTTAACACATATTTTCACCAACGATTGACTAAACTTAAATAAGTGAAATTTCTTTATTAAATCTTACATTACTATACTTTTATTTACTATAATTAAGAGTTTTCTTTTTAATTTATTTTTAACTTTTAATGCAACTTAATTAAAATGAATATTTTCTTTAAAAAGCTTTAGTAAGTTCAATGCTTAATTAAGCTCACACAAAAAATTAAACCACAAAATTTGAGAAATAAACTCTTAAAGAATATACATAATACAGCTTTCTTATTAACTTACTTTTCAAAAGCTTTAGCGTAACCAATTTTATTAACCAATTTTACTTTTAATATTTGCCACAACTATTTTAGTTAAAAAATTTCTCGATCATAGCGGAAAATTGCACAATTTTTCTTTAAATTTGCTTCTAACATGTAAAATTTATAAACTGTGATTTTTGTAGATTTTCTTTGGTTTTAGTAACATTTTTCTTTTTTTTCTTTTATTTCTTACACGTTTATTGAGTGTTTGTGTTTTATTTGATATTTTCCTAGAATTTTCGTTCCTATTCCCGTTGCGAAGTAATCATTTTGATTGGTTAGATACATACTGCAACAAATGAATTTTATTTTTTTTTGATTTATTTAATAAAATTAAAACAAAACAGAAAAAAAAAACAGCAAACAAGCAAAAATGAGAAATAATAAAATTATATTTCTTATATGGAATTTTCTGAATTAATTTAATGAGATATTTTTCCATTTTATATATATATATATTTAAAAGAAGAAAATAAAAAGGAAAATGAATAAATGTTAAAAATAAAAAAAAGCTTTTTTATATAATATATATATTTACTGAGTATATAAATAAATATTCATGTATGCCATGCTATATGCTATGTAAATATAAAATTTTGCGCGTATTTAACTTAATTTTGTTATTGCCTAAGGGCATTTATTATTCGTCTCTATTTGTCTTAAAATAATGTAAATTTAATTTTCTTCTTATTGCTCTGACATCTTTTTTTTCTCTTTAATATTATTATTATTATCATACGTCTTATAAAGTAAAGAAAAATATTTAATTCACCAAAATCACAATTAATAAATTTTGTTTCTTTATTCAATAAAAGCTTAAGAATAAAAATAATTTTCACAAGGTTATTGCAATGTTTAGGGTTGTTTTTCTTTAAATTTGGTGCTTTTATATCGGTACTTTGTATCTTTAATACATTTAGAAAGTAAAACTGTGTTTAGATGTGCGAATGTTTCTCGTTTAAATAGTTTTACGTTTTACTTTCTTTTTTTTTGTTCACTAAAAACTTTTCGGCAATGACTTTGGTTTTGCACGGCACTTTGACTTTCTGAGATTGAAGAATCTTTTTTTTTATGTTATTTTTATTTATTTTTAACCATATTACTACCAAAATATATACATATTCCTCCGCACAACAGAACTATCTACACTCAATTTTACTGCAAAATAAAAAACAAAATCGCATTACAAATTTCAGCATTTACCGTACATGTACATAAATTAACAATGAAAAACGATGGTGGTTGTCGTTTATATTCATGAATAAAATTCCTTAACAACAATAAAAAAAAAATACTCTTATTCGGCGCCATATAAATTAGTAAAAGCTAACAAACAAGCAGCTAAAAAAAGCAAGAAAAACTTTTATTTTATTAATTAAGCTAAAGCAAACATCATTTATATGTGTGGTTTTTTGTGAATTTGTTTTGTTTTTTTTTTTTTTAATTATTATTATTTATTTATTTACGTAAAAAAAAAAATAAAGAATTTATTCATTTAGTTATTTTACCAGAATTAAAAGATTCTGCCTCATTTGCATTAATTTTAATTTTATTTTCTCGTATTTTAACCATAAAATCCGCATAAAAAACATTTCATGCAATTTTTTTTTGTATTTTGTGAATAAAAAAGCTTTGTTTTTTCTCATGGAAATTTATATATATAAAAAAAAAGAAAATAGTACTCAGCATAGTATAGAAAATAAAACTAATTTTTTTTTTTTTGACATTTCACAAATTTTTTATTATTTTTTATTTTAATAAAATTAAATCACTAAAAATAATAAAATTAAAAATACAAAAAAAAAAATCTTTTATTATTCTAATGTGGGGTGTACACCCGACAGATTTTACTATAAAATTAAACCGGAACACCATCTACCTATAAAACAAACCAAAAAAAAAATATTCTATAATAAAGCATTTAAATTGTAATCGATATTTATCTCAATGTTACTCGTTGTTTATATTGTTTGTCTCTCACATTTTCATCGTTTAATAATAAAAAAAAGCTTTTTCCATTTCTACTTTAGCAAACACTAACGACTGCATAAAGAATTTATTTTTATATTAAATAAATCTCTACAGTTTAAACTTTTTCGTTTATCTCTTTTACTAAATAAGATAAAATGCGACAAAAAAAAATTTTGGATTTTTTCCTTAAAGCATAACAAAAAAAAAAAAAGAATGCAAATACGGAACACAATCCGATGAAGAAAAACAACAAGGAAAAATATAATAAAATAAGGTAATTGAATGGATATAACACGTGTGCAACATAATCTTGTGAATGGATGAGTAAACATCCAACAAACAAGAATAGAAACAAAAAATAAATAAATAAGACACAGTAAAATGCGACTATAAGTAGTATAATGTCTGTTAAAAATCCTCCTATTGTTTTTTTTTTGCTACCCAAAAGAAGATAAGAAATAAAAGGCAACATAATCAGCCTAATTTTTTTTTTTTTTTTCGTTTTCATTTTCTACACATTTATTGTAGCCTGTGTTCAATACACGTAACACCTTTAACACCCGATAAGTATCGGTGCAAATCCTATTGCCAAAGTCATACACATTTAAGTAAGACCAGACCTCATAACAACAATATCAACAAATATTTTCATTTTCCTTTATTTGATTTTTGTTATTTTTTACACGTAAAGCGAAGAAAACCAACAAAAAAAAATAAAGACAAAATACGTAACAGGAGTTATATTTATCGAGAAACCAAAAATAAAAATAGTAACCATTTCTTATTGGTAATTCACATTAGAACATATTCTCTACCCTAGTAAAGTGTGAACAATTCGATATATCTATATTTTTTGTTTTTGGTGTTCGTAATTCGTTGCTTAGCCTTAATGCAAGCTAATTCCATAAAAACAATAAGAAAATAGCACATACGAAAAACAAAAGACTTATCTACCCACGTAACTCACAGGAATAGTTTATGTTTCTTTTGTTTTGCTTTTTTTTTCATGTGTCCAATATTATAGCCATGTGAAAAGTAAAATTACTTTTTCGAAGACAATGAAAGAGAATACTGCTGCAAAAATAAAAAAAAAAAACATAGACACAAATATAACCAACGTACATCGGAAGCTATATAATAATCCCAACACATAAGTAACATTTTTAACAATGACCCAAAAAAATAAATAAAGAAAATTTTCTATCAAAGTATTTTTACTGTCAATTTATCTATTTTTAGTTTTTCTTTTTTTCTGTTTTTTTATTTTGCCCAATGGCAAATTTAAGGATCATCCTCTGAACTAAACAGATTTATCTCTAATGCATCTTAAACTTAAAAAATTGTTAAAAAAGCATATTTACGAAAAAAGAACAAGCACAAAGCTTAAAGCTTTGTCCTATTTAAATAAGAAAAGAAAAATGAACGAAAATTTTTACAGCGTTTTTATGTAAAAAAAAAATGATGAGGGTGGTTATTGCAGAAAAAACGCATTAGGAGTATGTCGGCGGTTTTATTTATATAATTTTTTTTCTTTTTGTATTAGGTCATCGACCGATTGACTATTGAGACAAGTAACAACAACAGCAGCAAGAACATCATCAAACAAAATAAAAACTGCTTCATGCGCCAAATTGGTTTATAGCCGTATGTGGGTATTTGTTACGTTTATTGCTGAAAGAAATTTTTTTTGGTATGAGATATAAGTATCATAATCTTCCACTATAATGACAAAACATATAAAGTGAGAGATTACTATTATGTTGCTGTTGGTGCCGCTGTTACCATTCTTGTTGTTCTCGTTGTTGTCATGTTCTTGATGTTGATGTATTTCTTCTCTCTTTTATTTTTATTTATTTTTATCGAATTGTTCCCCATCGTTATCAATGACAATAAAAATAGATTATGCTTGTAATTGTGGTTTGCAGAGTGGAAACAAGATATCTTTTCAGTAAGTTTTTCGGAATAGAAAAAGAAAACAAACAGTATGTCACGGACATTTTGTTTTTAATGTAATTTTATATCCCTTTATGAACTTCCTCTATCTGTTAATTCAACAATGAGATAAATCGAATTGTGAAAAAAATTTCTTTATTCTTTTTTTATTTTGCCATGAAAATAATAAAAAAAAATTCTTTTAATAAAAATTATAAATAAATAAATTCTCTTCCTTATTTTATAGGTCATAATCCTGATTATTTGAATTTGGCATTACGAGATGGTGGTGTTTCGTTAACGATGAGTTTGGCTAATGGGAAACAAGAGATGCATATAAAACCGGCACGTGTACGTTTTGATGACCATCAATGGCACAAAGTGACAATTCATCGTCGCATACAAGAAGTTTGTTGTTTTTTTTTTATTTCTTTAAATCTTTAATAATAAATATTAATTAAATATTATCTTTTTATTACAGATTTCACCGATAACAAGCTTTTGTCGGGTATGTACACATGAGAAAACATCAAATTACTTACAGAATTTATCTAAAGATCATCTTTGTCACTTAGTAAAATAAAATTTATTATCATTTCGTTTAATTTAATTTTTTTTTTGTTTCAAATGAATTTAAATATCAAGAAATGTCAAAGTTTTTTTTATTATCAACATAGAAAGGAGAGAAAAAAAAACAGAAAAGAAATGAAATCAACGAACGAACAGCTGTTGACTTTTGTCAGCTTTTTATTTCGTTGCTTTTCTTTTTATTATTTTTATTTCTTTGATACGAAATGATACTTTTTCCATCTGTTTATATACAAGCGCCCACACAAATATTTTCTTAGTGTAACTTAGTAGGAGATCACACATTATCTTCAGACAGCAATAAAATTATCTTTAAGAAGAAGAAATTTAAATTAGAAGAATAATTTTATTCGGGTCTTTTACTTTAACATTTTTACGTTATTGATGCTACTGCTTTTTTGCTGTTATTCTTAGTTAAATAATCAAATCAAATAGAAAAAAAATATTATTATCATTACAGTTGGTGGCAGTTGTTGACGATGTATATACTGATCACTCACACATTGCTGGTAAATTTACAATGCTATCATCGTCCCGTGTTTATGTAGGCGGCGCCGTTAATCCACGAGCTCTCCCTGGTGCCAGGGTACATAATAATTTTGTTGGCTGTTTACGCAAGGTAAGCGATTTTCGTTTCTTTTTTTCCCTTACAGATATAAAAATACAAAGTTTAAGTAATTTTTGTGTTTAACGAAAAAAAAAAAATAATAATACTTCCAAAAATATGTATAATAACGCCCACTAAAATAAATAAATAAATTGTACAGAGACTTAAAAACTTTCTTCGTATTTATCTTTTATTTATTGTTTATCATTAAAATAACAAAAAAAAATAAATATTTTAAGGTGGAATTCTCAGCTGACACACTCCGATTGAATTTAATAGACTTGGCTAGAACTGGATCAAAATTAATACAAGTTGTTGGTCGTGTTGATTATACATGCCCAACGGGTGATCCACAGGATCCGGTTACATTTACGTCGAAGGATTCACATTTGGTAAACAAAACAAAACAAAAATAAAATACTTGTTAAGTATAAGCTTTGTTTTATCTTTTTTAATAATCGTAATTTACCACCTGCATAGTTTTGTTGTTTGTAGCTCTCAGGTAGTTAAAAAGCTTCTTAACAAAGTAAAAAAACACACATAAATTTTCTTTCTTTTTTTTTATTTTGCAAACAATTATTCATATTTAATTCTCTTTATTCTTAGAAAGCTTTAAATAATTAATAGCAAACAAAACGTGTTGTTTAACTTTCAGAAAAATAAAAAATAATAATAATAATTGTTTTTACTATTTCTGAACAAATAATAATAATAATAATAATTCTTTAAAAGCTTGTCTTTCCTCTCTAAAACAACATTTTTTTTATTATTATTTTATGCTTGTTTGCTTTAAAAACATAAAAAAAAACGAAACGAAAAACAGAAAAACATTATTTTTCTCTTGAAAACAAAATAGTTATTGGATGTTTTTAGTTATTTCTTTTACTTAAATATTAATAACGATAATAATAATAATAATAATGATAATGGAACACAACACATTCACATTTTATACATTTATTGTTCGTTTGTACGGTTAGTTTTGTTAATAATAAGCAGACAGGTACAAAACAATTTAATCATACATTTATGTTTGTTTTTTTTCCTTTTAATGCTATCTTCCATGACAATACAAGAAATGCATTGTTAAATAAACAAGATAGAGTTAAAAAAAAAATAAAAAATAATTTACAAATAATATTGTGAGAATGTGGTTATATTGTTACAGGTGCAACGTGATAATTTTCTGTATTTTTTTATACTGTAGAAAATAAAACCACAATACATTCAAGAAAATATAATAAAATTTTTAAAATAAAACGGAAGAAATTATATAACAAAAACATGAAAAGAAAATTACAATTTAATAGGATTTAACTGTTTTGCATTTTCTTATCTTAATGCTTTAATGCTATAAGTGATTCTATTGTTATTATTATAATTATTATAATTATTTTTATAATCACAGGTGGATTTGTATTTTTTTAGTGCATAGTCATTATTTGGCTTATTTTTGATTTTATTATAATTTCAAATGAAAATGAAGATGCAATTAATTAATCTTTTTCTTGTATTTTCTATGATTTATGTAGATTTTACCAGCATGGGAAACTTCAAAGCAAGGTGTTATTTCGTTTAAATTTCGTACAAATGAACCAAATGGTTTGCTTATATTAAATACTGGTAGTCGACCACCAAAATCTGATTTATTCGCTGTGGAACTATTGAATGGACATATTTATGTTCATGTGGATTTGGGTTCTGGTGCTGTTAAAGCACGTGCATCACGTCGTCGTGTTGACGACGGTGTATGGCATGAGTTGACACTACGTAGAAGTGGTCGTGATGGTAAAGTAGCTGTTGATGGACAATGGAATGAATTTAGAACACCAGGAGAATCAATACAATTGGAACTTGACAGTCCTATGTATATTGGTGGCACAGGACCACCTTATGCTAGTGTGACATGGCCACCGGCTATTTGGACAGCCACCTTACGTCAAGGATTTGTTGGTTGTTTAAGAGATTTGGTTCTTAGTGGCAAACCAATTGATATTGCAGCATATGCCAGACAACAAGACTCGGGTAATTTTTTTATTTCCTTTTTATTTCTGTAGAAATCTCTTATGAAATATCACATGCACTCAATTAGGAGGTGTCAAACCATCTTGCCACATTATTGCTAACCAGTGTGGTGGTGCAGTGTCTCCTTGTTTAAACGGTGGTACATGTACAGAGGGTTGGAATCGGCCACTATGTGACTGTTCATCAACATTATATACTGGACCAACTTGTGGCAGAGAATCATCAACACTGGCATTCAATGGAAGTCAACATATGACAGTCTGGATGGGTGGTGCGACTGGCAGCCGTACACAAACAGAAGAATTAGTTCTTCGGTTTAAAACAGCACGTGCGGTTGGTTTCTTATTGTTGACGAGCGCCGAATCAAATTCACCAGATCGTCTAGAGATAGCTTTGGTAGCTGGACGTGTACGTGCCAGTGTTCGTCTTGGCGACAGAGAAAAAGTAATTAAATTTTGTCCATTAAAATTTTGCTTATTTATAATAAATTAATTTTATTTGTTAAAGAATCTTCTCGCTGGCCAAGGGGTACTCAATGATAATAACTGGCACACAGTGAAATTCTCACGACGAGCATCAAATCTTCGTCTACAAGTTGACGGGGCTGCCCCCGTCAGGGGTACGTTATGTATGTATCAACAGCACATATTTTGCCCTAATACGTGTCGTGACGTGTCGTTTTATTTTTCTAAATTCTCTATTTTGTATATTTGTTTAAACATTATTTTTAATTAAACGTTTCATTGATTATTAAACTATTAAAAAAAAAAAAAACAAATTTTAAACAAGAAATATCAAGAAAAAAAATATTATTACAATAAATCAATTTTCTTTTCTTTTTCTTATTTTTCTTTTTAGTTCTTTATAATTTTTAAGAACTTTTTTTTAACTTTTTCTCAAAATTTAACAAAGAGTTTATTTTTTTTTTTTTGTAATTTATTTATTTCTAAATATTTTATAAACATTTAATTGGTTTTAATTTTTAAATCTCTTAACTCTATCTAATTGTCGTGATGTATAAAAATTAATAATTTATTTAATGAATAATCAAAAAATTATTATTATTTATTTTATTTTATTTTATTTTATTTATTAATTTATATTTTCTTAATTTTTTAATTACTTTTTCATTATTTCTATAATTTTTTTTAAATTTATAATTTTCTTCTTTGTTTTTCAAATATTATTTAATTAATTTTACTCTAAAAAAATTAAACAGAAAACATAAATTAACTGAAAATTTCAATAAAATTCCAAAAAAAAAATTATTAAAATTAAGTAAAAGAAATTTCTTTTTTTCTTATTATTTTCTATCAAAACGAAATTAATTAACTTTGTTTTCTTGCTCGATAAATTGGATTTTAATTTTGATTTTTGAATTATCTAATTGGTTTGATTAATTGGACAGTTTTTTTGGTTTTATTTCGTATTTTTACTGTAATTTTAATTAAATAATTAATTTTTATTATAAAGTAAATTAATTTAAATAAATGTAGTTAATTGATAATATTCTTAATTTCTATTTTAATTTATTTTTTCTTTTCGTTTATTTATTTATAAAAATAACTTATCGATGTTGCGTTTTTTTTTATTTTTGTTTAAATCTTTTTGTGGTTTTTAATTGTTTAATAAATTTTTAATTAAAATAAAAGGAACATTATAAGACAAATTTTAACATTGAAGAAATAAAAAAACAACACAAAAATGCATTTGATGGATATTTATTGCAATATTAAAAGCTAAAAGAAGAAAAAAACAGTCAAATCACTAGACCGTTCATCTAAATTTAATTAATTTTAATAAGAAAACACCTTTGTTGAACTTTAATAAAAAAGAAGAAAAAACATTAGATTCCCTAACGACAAATCATTTGTTCATCGTTTAATGTGAAAAATAAGCACATAAAATGCAATAAAGTTTAAATGAAAAATAAATATATTTAACTTAACTTAACAACAGACATTAATTGACGTAAACATAAACGTTAATGATCGAAATGATTCATAAAATTACACCCACAGGATTATTAATTAAAATCGGATACGAAATACTAATCACTTGTAATAATCTTAAAATAAATTAATGTTTGTATAAAAGAAAAATAAATAAATAATAATAATTTTCTCAATAAAGTTCAATGAACAGTAAAATAACTAACAATTCAGGTTTAGCGATAATAATATTTGATAGAAAAATAAAACTACTTAATTACCATAGCCAAGTATTTGACAATTTATTTATGAATTAAAATAATTTTAAATCAGAAAGCAGTTCTGGTTGCAGTGCGATAAAATTTAAATACCGCATAGAAAGCTCATTTTTTTTAGTTAAATCTTGCTCAATTCTTAAAAACCGAAAAGAAAAACAGATACCATTTCATGATTAAATCATAAAAATAAATTAAAGTAAAGATTAACTAGTTACATGCAAAGTATTTTGATTTGTTGTTCTACCTGACAAAGAGTAATACCGAATAAATGAATTAATTACTGGATGGAGTTAAAAAAATATTTTTTAAAGAAAAATTCTTAGTATCAAATGACGTAGTTAATTAAATAATAATTTTCCTATTTGTAATTAATTTTTAAAAATAAAAATTATAGAATTATGAGTGGGTTATACTTAGCCAAAAGGATCTTCTTCGGTTTTAATCGACAAAACTCTTTTTATTAATAAAAAGTAAAAAGCCCACATAAATATCTAAATAATTAATAAAGAAAAATTACAAAATTTACTGTAGGTTGATATTTTCGAAAAATAAACTTTTTTTTCTTTACCGACAAAAATTATAAATCAAAAGCTTTTTTGAAATAAAAAAGAAGAAAGCTTACAAAAAAATTAAAAGCATTGCATGCAATTATACTTTATGAATTTTAATTCTCTTATATTAAAAGTTAGCAAAATGAATAATATAATTTTTTAATCCCTCAGTACCAACTGTGTGCTTTCAGTGTAGATTTCTCCTCATTTTTTTTTAATTATGATTAGAACATAAATATTATTCATGTTGAGTTTCTTCGTTTAAACAATGCAAGAAGTATAAAAGAAGAAACAGAACAATTCTGTTCAGTGCAGCATCAGAATTAAAATTTCAAAAAATAAAAACTGACTAGACAGCATTATCATCGTCTTTTAATAAAAATGAATAAAAATTATTAAAACCTTAGTTGTAATAAAGAAATAAAATGCAAAAAACAAAAATCTTATAAAAAGCTTTATAAAAATATACAATTCGGCTCAACATTTTACATACATTTTGTATTGTTTTGCCATTGTATTCGACTGTATTGTACTCTATTCGGCCCAGTACATTGCACAGTTGTTTGGTTTAGCAAAAGGAAAAAAATCCTTTCTCATCCCATTTATCAATGTACTTAAGACTTACTACTTAAACGGGAAACTACTTTAAACTATTTTTATTTTAATAAAAATTTATATAATATATTTCCTTATTTTCTATTTATTCTTTCCTGATTTGTTATATTTTTTTCAAAAAAAAAATCAGAACAATAACAACGGCAGACCTTTAAAAAAACAACAATACACAAAATTTTCTTTAATATTGCCATTCCCTTTAACAAACAAAAAAAGGAAAACTTTTCCTTCCCTATTTTTCCTGTGGTTAAATAGAATAAACAGTAGCAAACAAAATTAAGTAAAGTAAAAAATTTTTACTTCATTTAGTACTGATAAGGTTTTGGTTTTGTTTGTTGAACTTTTTCTCATTGCCTTCCTTAAGAAGTAGAAGTATTAGTAATAATAATAATAATAAGGGATAAAAGTTGTCTTTACTTTCTTTTATTTTATTATTCTTTTACGGAAAGAAACAATCATAGAAATACAATTGAATTTAAAATGAATTAAATTAACTTTTTTTACAACTAAAAATGTGATTTTTTTGTTTTTTGCTTTCTTTTATTCTTTTACTAGTGAACTTTATCAAGCTGTAAAGCTTAATAATCAAATTTAAGTTTTCAATCGAATTTAATTTAATTCACTTCTGACAATTTATTTTCTTTTATTTTTAATAATTTTTCATTTACTACACAAAAATTGCAAGATATTAAAATAAAGCTTCCCATTAAAGCTTTAATTTTATTTTTTATTAAAATTAAAATAATCGGATAATAAAATTAGAGCAAAACCTAATAAACATACAAATTTAATAATAAAAAACAAGGCGAAAATTGTCATTAATCACAAAATTGAACAGAAAAGTAAAAAAAAAAGATTATTTTGATGGGGTGAAAAAGTTTATTAATTTTATTTTTATCTAAATAAAATGTGTCAATTTAGAGATTAACACTGATACCGTAATATATGATCGATTCTATTTATAAAACTAAGATAATTTAATATTTTAACGGATCAACAGAGATTACAACTTGTTTAAACAAATTTTTCATTAAATTTATTCTTCATTTTCGTTACATGAAGCAGCAGATAAATAAATAGAGAAAAAAAAGAAACAGAAAAAAAAAGAAAAATCTAAAAATAAACAAAAGAAAATAAGAAAAATTTTACCCATTAATAATTAAATTAAATCAATTTCAAGTAGTATTAGCACTTTGTCGGTTTATTTTATTAATTCGATTTTCAAAAAACCGAATTAGCAACGATCAATTTTATCGATTTTTTAGTTTTTTCTTCTTAAATTCAATAAAAAAACAAATACAAATAAAATTGATTTTTGATTTAAAAGTTTATATACTCAAAAAGCTTAAGATTTAAGTTTTTCAATTTAAGAAAATTAAAATTTTCTCATTAAAAATGTTTGAATTTAAAAGAAAAAAAAAAAGCGAATTTATTTTTATTAGTAAATAAGCTTTAGAAATTACAATACAGTGTAATGATCTGTATATTGTGAGCTTCATTTAAATATTTAATACATTAAAGTGCTAAAATCGATGAATATTAATAAAAATATCCCTACAAAATGTAGTAATAAATTTGTAAACTATGTTTGTTATCATTAAAACAATATTTTTTCACCCTGTTGCGTCACAATAACAAAAATTAAAGCAACAAAAGTATAATCATCATTTTTTTTTTTACCTTTATTTAGGTATTTTGTTATAAATTAATTAATTAATATTTAATACTTTATTACATCGTTACCGGAATTATATTATTTTATTTAATAAAAAGATAAAACAATAAAGCTTCTTGCAAACAGATAAAAATCCATCAAATGTTTAATCACCGATAAAATAAAAACAAAACTGCAATAAAATAATTGCAATAAAAAACGACAATAAAATTAAAACAAAGAAGAAAAATATGAATTAATTAATTAAAACAATAAGATAAAAACTCATATAAAAATTAACTAAACAACAAATAGACATACGAATACACATATGCAATGAAATAATAAAAAAGAAAATTAATTTAAATAAATAAAACCAAAACAAATCAACCAATAAAATGTTTTTAAAAACAAGAAAAAACACACAAAAAAGCTCCTATAATTTGTATTTTTTAACTTCTATAATTTTATTTAATTACTATTTTTTTATTATAATTTTTATTTTTATTTATTTTTTTATTTAATTAAATTAATTTATTCATATATATATAAATATAATATATAAACTGCTTTCAATGGTTTTTTTTCTCTCTATATAATTGGATAAAAATTATAAATTAATATTAAAAATTTCTTATTGTTTTTTTTCTTTTTGGTTTTTCTAATTAATTTTTTAAACTCTAATTTTTATGTTTTTTTTTTTTTTTAAATATAAATATAAATATATATTAATATTTGTCTATTTCTTATCTCTTATCTGTCTATAAATATAATTATAATAAATTTGAATTGAACTAAAAACAAAACGAAAAAAAGAAAATATTTTTGCAGAAATGAAAAGAAAATTTTTATTTTTTATTATTTTTTTTTATTAATTAATTAATTATTTTCTATATTATTTTTTTTAATTATTTTAAATTTTTATTTATATCAATTTTATTAATTTATTTTTTTCTTAATTATTAATCGAAGTATTTGCTAATAAAAATTAAAGTAAATTATACAATCCGCAACAAGAATAAATAAAAATTCCAAAAAAAAAATTTCTTCATTCAAGAAAAGCTCAAATAACAAAAGAATAACAAAAAAAAATGGGATTTTTTTTTGAATTTTAATATTTAAAATAAATAAAAAAACAATTAATAATTTTAATTTCAATTAATTCTCTTTAATCAGGGATCCTAAACGTTAAATAAATCTTATTATTCGTTATAGTTCTCTTAACTATTATTAAATACAAAAAGAATAATAATAATAACGGATCCTACGAGCGTCAGGGCGCTATTTTATTGCACAAAATTAATTTTGCCTGTATTTTTATTATAATTTTTAATTTTTGTAATTAAGTATTAACATTAAGAATATTTTTTTTAAAATAATTATAAAAAAAAAAAATAATTAAACAATATTTTTAAAAAAAAAACCGCCCCAACCCTTTCTGTTTTTAAAAATATATTTTTGATTTTTTTTTTTTTATTTAATTATGGAAAATAATGTGATTTTGAAGATTATTTAACGCGGGAATTTATTGCATTATATTTTATGCATATTATGCGTTTTTAGTTTATTTTTTAATAATTTTTATTCTGAGATAAAGCTCTCAATTTATAAAATGCATGATAAGCTAATAAAAATTAAAATAAAATCGAAACGTAAACCAAGCGTAAAGTAAAGTAGAAAAAAAAATATTGCGCACGCATTTATGTAATAAAAATTGTAATCATAAAACAAAAGGACGAGAAAGCGAAAAAGGAAAAACGAAATATATATGTGAAATAAATAAATAAATAATCCAATGCAAAAGAAAAAAAAGAAGAAACTTTCTCTTAACAAAACTTACTATTGAAATGGGCTTTTTTTTTTGTTAGTTTGTGCTTTGTAACTGCTATAACAACAGATTTTTCTATGAAAATGAGTTTATTTTTCTCATTCTTATTCCGTTCTTTCAGTCTCTGTACATTAACAATTCTTAGCTTTTATTTGGGCTTCTTTTTTTTTTTTGCTGCTTTAATGTTTTTCTTCGTTTTTTTTGTATTATATTTGTATGTATTTGATATTTGTGTTATTTGTTACAACGTTAACTTAACGATATAAAAAAAAATTCAAGATTATATTTTTAGTGTAGTCAGTCAGTAAAAATATACGAAAAAGAAAAATACGAATAATAATAATGATAATAAAAATGGTAAAAAAAAAGAAAATTTCCGTGTAAGTTACAGTAGCACCGAAATGATCTCTTACTAGCAAACGTAAGCACAAGCTCATTGTTTTTATTAAAACCAAAAAGAGAAAATTTTTGTGTAGTCAATACTAACCTTGATGATTCTTTTTTTGCTTTTTTTCGCTACAAATGGATGGGTGTTATTTATCGCCCAATAAACTTATTATAAAGTTTTATTATTATTTTTTTTTTGTTTGTTTTCGTTTATTTAATTTCTTCTTCATCTTTGCTTTCTTGGGTTATCTGTATTAAAAAGACAAAAAACAAAAATAAAAGTTAAATAACAGTCAGTGAAAACAGAAATAAGAAATAAAATGATTTTACCATTAATAAATTTAATTTTATTCAGTTATTTTATTTCATAAAACTTTAACTTTCCGCTTTGTTTGTCACTTAAGAGCAATGTAATCGAATCAGTGACTTTATTTAAAATAATAATAAACGATACTAGTTGTTTAGATAATAAATTCATTTAAAATAATGTCTTTGTACAGTTATGGTACTCACGTTTCAGCCACATTCATCATTAAATTTAATTATTAATACAAATATATTTATTATGTTTTAATAAATAATTTATTTTGCAACTTTTTAACGTTTTAAAGTGAACTTATTAGTATCTAACGAGCAGAATATATAAAATGTATCAATAAAATTAACTATAACCAGGCGTCTACACTGCAACTACTTTGCTTTATACAAAATCAACGAATAAATTCAATTGCATAAACGTGTAAACGGCAAATGTCTATTAACATTAAAATAATTCACATTATTTTCCCTAATTTTAATATTAAAATAATAAATCTTTTATAATTTTTATTTAATTTAATTTTTTCCAAAAAAAAAAAAAAATAAATTATCAAAATAGCTTAGAATCCCGCCCTGTTATCTTTAATTTTTTTTTTTTTTCATTACAAAATAAATAATTACGTTTTTATTTTATGTTATTATTTTAATTAATTAATTTATTTATTTATTTATTTTCAAAAAAAAATTAAAAAATCGAAAAAAAAAAACAGTAAAAGTTTTAAAATTTTAAAACGCTTTTTGCCCGATGCATGAAAAGTTAAAAATAACAAAAAGCTTAAAACAACAACAGCAATGGGAAATCAACGAAAGAGAATAAGAAGTTTTTCTTTTTACCCATATACATGTGTATAGTTTATTGTTTTCGTTATATCATTTTGGTTTTTCCGTTTTACTTTTTCTTCGATTTTCTTCTTCGAAAAATAAAATGAAAATTGAAACAAAAAAAAAACAAAAAAAGAAGAAAATTTTTAAAACAAGTCACAAAAAGAAAAAAAAGATGAACCAATCAAGAAACAACAAAATAATAAGAAATGTTTGCCAAAAAAATATCTATCTATCTATCTATCAAGGTGAATGATTTCGTTACTTTTCTTCTGTTTTGTTTTGTTTCGTTTATACCTTCTTTTGTTTGTATATAACTTTGTTTTCTTCTTTTAAAACAAAAATCTGGTAAAAATTCACCTTCGAGCGCAAAAAAAATTATTTTATTATCTTTGTATCGCGATTATTGACTTTTTTTTCATGCTTAGTAAAGATTTCTCTTGTTTGAAACAGTTGAGATGAAAATTGCTGTTGTTGTCTTTTGAAAAAATATGGAAAAACAATTTCTTACAGCAGAGGAAATGAATCACAAGTGCATAAGAATGCACGCCTAACTAATTTAATTATTTTATTAAAACAATAAATTTAGTTTAGCAATCATGCGTACGTTTAGAAATTTATTTTTATTTTTTAATTATTATTATCTAGCTGCATGATAGTAGTTTGATTAAATTAATTAAATAAAAAACTTAAAAGATAGTAGTTGGTAGTAACTAGTTCAATTAAATTTAGTGTATCTTAATTAAATGTATTTTTTTAAAGTAGTTTTTTTAGTTTAATTTGACTAACCTAGTGTTTTTTTTTTTATTTTTTTCTATAATTTTATTTATTGCAATAAAAAATAAATGAAAATTATTTTTGCAATAAAAAATTTAATTTTTATTTTATTATTTCTTTATTCATTTATTTCTTTATTTAATTTTTGTTACACAAAACTAACAAATCGCTAATTAATTAATTAATTAATTTGTACACAATTTAATTGTTTTATTATTATTTACTTATATTAATTAAATAATTATTGCTAATTAACAAATCACAAATGCCACCTTACCACGTAGCCAATATATATAAATTAATATAAATTTAATTAATAAAATTTAATGAATAATTTTCTCACAAAATATATATTAAATTAAATAATTCACAACCAATCACTGAATTTCTTTTGTATTATTTAATTTTGTATTTATTTTTTACTCAATTTTTATTCTTCACTAAGTTTTTTTCTGTTTTATTTTCACACTTAAATCTTTATTTTTTTCTTTTCATTTTATTAATTAAATTTTTGTTTTTATTTTTAATCCTTTTATTGTTTCTGTTTATTTATTTCTGTTTCTTATTTTTTTTTTTTTTGTGATTCGAAAATATTATTTTATTATTAAATAAAAAGAAAATAATTTTAAATATCCCCTAAATGAAAAAAAAAAAAATTATTAATAAGAATAATAATAATTACAAAAATTATAGCATTCCCGAAACCCTTGTCTCTAATATTTTTTTTTAAACGTTACTAATTTTGTCATACCTTTACTGTCCGAATTTAAATTATGAGCACACTATGTAAAATTTTAACTTCAGCTGAAACAATACTTGGGCGCCATAGTACGTTAGAGGTGCGATCATTGCACTTAGGCGGTCTATTCCATGCAGAGGAGGAAATTCAGATGACATCAACAATTGCAAACTTTGTTGGTCAAATGCAAGGATTCGTTTATAATGGGCACAGGTAACTTGCATTATTTTTTCTTTTGTTTTGTGAAAACTTTTGTTTTAATTTAACACAATTTGTCAAACAAAGGTACATTGATTTGGTGAAAACCCTTGGACCAGAATTGGCAGCCTTACCGAGTACAACATTTAAGCTGACCGCTCGCTTTGTGAATTCACCAAGTGGAAATCCATATCAGGCAGCTACATTCCGTTCTAAGCATTCATACGTGGGCTTACCAATGCTAAAAGCATATTCGTCAGTTTCTATTGATTTCCGATTTAAGACTTTGGAACCCAATGGTTTACTTTTCTACAATGGAGGTCGTCGAACTGATTTTATTTCTGTAGAATTAGTCAACGGACACATTCATTACATATTTGATTTGGGCGATGGCCCTATTACAATTAGAGACAAAGCTCGCATTCATATGAATGATAATCGCTGGCATACAGTTAGTATTAGGCGTCCAGGTCCTAAAACACACACGCTTACCGTTGATGACACCGTAGAAGTCTATACAGCGACTGGTAACTAATGTCACTTATTCAAAAATCTCACCATATAATTCTTGTTCGTTATAGGAAACAATATGCACATGGAGCTAGAAGGAATACTATATGTGGGCGGTGTTTTTAAAGATATGTACCCAAAACTTCCAGTTAGTATTGCATCGCGATCTGGTTTTGAAGGCTGCATTGCATCGGTTGACTTAGCGGACGCCTCGCCGAATCTAATAGATGATGCAGTAGTGCCCAGTTCTCTTGTATCAAATGGATGCGAAGGTCCAACCAAGTGTAGTCAAAATGCTTGCGCTAACGGTGGCCTTTGCGTTCAACAATGGAACGCTTACGCTTGTGAATGTGATATGACTTCGTATACAGGACCCACATGCTATGATGGTACTTTTCAGATTATACTTTTTTTTTTAAATTTTTACTTTCAACTTATAAATCTTAATTAATTTATTTATCTTAATAGAATCTGTTGCTTATGAATTTGGCGCAAATCGTGGTTTAATCCAGTATACGTTTCCACCATCACGTCAACCAGACACTGAAGAGGATTTTATCGCTCTTGGCTTTATAACAGTGAAATCTGATGCTGTGTTACTAAGAATTGAAAGCTCTTCAACACAAGATTACATGGAATTAGAAATTGTAAGTTAATTTTCTTGATATTTTTGTTAAGATTAAAAGTCTCTAACATAACTAAGCTCAAGATGTTAGCATTTAGCAATTACTTACATAAAATATAAATTTTCGGTGTTATTTTCTAGGTGGAGGGAAACATTTTTATGGTCTACAATATTGGATCACATGATTTACCGTTGGGTGAAATTGGGGTGAAAGTAAACGATAATAATTATCATGTTGTTCGCTTTACAAGACTAGGTGCAAATGCCACTTTGCAATTAGATGACTATAATGTACAAAATTTACACCCGCAAGGTAGCTTAAATACTTTAAAAATTTTACCTTTAGAAGATTAAAAAACAGACAAAATAATGAAAAACTTTTTTTTCAGGTCACCATTCGACAACGTTTAATGTTATGACGACAATCCAAGTTGGTGGTAAAGTTGGACGTAATGGACGTTCCAGGATTGAACGTCCATTTGCTGGTGTTATTGCTGGTTTATCAATAAATCGTTTACGCATCCTTGACTTAGCGGCCGAACGTGATCCACATGTGACTGTCCGTGGAGATGTGCAATTGGTAACGGGAGTATTAGATAGAAATGATCTGCAAAGAATGCAGCAGGTTAGGATTTTGACAATATCAACAACAAACAACCAAAAAAAAAAACAAAATTTAAACGTTTTGAAAGCTCAATTCGCAAATGAATTTTATTAATTTCAATTGAATTAAACAATATTAATGGCCATTGATGTTTACTAATTATTTTTTATCTTTTTTTTTGTGTTTTAAATTAATTTCTTTTCTTTTTTCAATTTATTTCTATGTGTTTTTTTTTCTGTTTTCTTTATTTTTCACATTATTTAATTGATTTTTCATACTTTTCATAATTACCTTTGATGTGGAAAACAAATTTCTTACTGACGAAAGCATAAACATTTTTATCTCATATTTTATTTTATTTTATTTCATATAAATTTCTTTTCTTGTTTCATTAAATGTTTCTTTACTTGTTTCAACATATAAGACTACTTTTTTTGTGTTTCTTTTACTGTTTTTATATTGTTTTTAGCATATTTCTATATTTTTAACATTAATTAAGTATTTCTTTTTAATTAGTAATTTTAAATTTTATCTTAATGATTTATTTTTGTTTGTTGTTTCATTCATATTTCATTTATGTCATGATCGTTTATGTTTTTCTACTTTTTACTTGTCTAATTTCTTTATTACATTATTTCTTTATAATTAGTATTCATATTTAATTATTTAAATTTATTTTTATTTAAATTTATCCTTATTTACATATTTAAATTTTTATGTTTTATAATTTCTATTTTTTTAACATTTTTCTTTATATGTTTCATTTATATTTCATTTATTTTACCTCATTATTTTTTCTCATTAATCAAGCGTAGATTATTATTTTTTTTGTACATTTTTACTCAAGTATTTGTATAATAAAAACAAGTAAATATGTTTTTTTCTTTTTAATCGTTAATACAATAATTATGCATAATTGTGCCTTTTTTCTGTTTGTTGTTCTTTTTTTTCTCTTGGTTAATTAAAGAAGCCAAGCCAAAAAAAAAATTGAAAGAAATTATTTAAAAGAAGAAAAAAATTGGAAAATTTAAAAACGATTGTTGATTAAATTTAAAAGAAAATTAATTTTTCTTATTTTATTTTTTTTTTTTTGTTTAATTATTTTTATTTTACTTGAAAATTATATTAATAAATAATTAAAGATATATATATTTTTGTGCATGAATAATATTTCTCTATGTCGTAATTTTAAACCGGCTGCAATCAGAAAAGACCAAAAAAATAAAAATTATTATTTATTAATTAATAATTAATTTAATTTTAATTAATTAAATATAATTTCGATTTCTTTTCTAGTATTAGTGTTTTGTTTGTTCTGTTTTCTCTTCTGTTACAATTAAATATTTATTTTCTAAAATTTTATTTTATTTATTAATTATCGTTAATTAACGTAGCATAATTAATATTTCTTTCTTTAATTCTTTTCTTTAATTAATTTATTTTCTTAATTTTTATTTTTGTTTTTTATTTGCGCAATTATCAAATAGACAAAAGTAATGACAATTTTTTTTTTGTAATTCTTTTCCTTTTTAATATTATTTGTTTAAACTAGACGCCTGCCAGTGGTTATCCGGGTGTTATGGATGATTTAATATTTTCTGGTGCCGGTTCTGGATGCCGTGGTGATGATGAAGATGAATGTACACCACCATTTGAGAATGGCAGTGGTGATGATTTAATAACTCCTGTATATGTGCCGCCGACAAAACAACCAGTCAGTAATAAAAAAGGTGCAAAACCATCTGAGGGTGGTACAGAGCGTACATGTGATGATGAAGATTGTATTCATGGATCTGGTTCGGGTGAAGTTACTGAACAATTTACATCAACAACAGCCAAGGGAACTGGTAATTAATTCTGTTTTTAATTAAATTATTTACAAAATTTTTACAAAATTTTCTTAAAGATGTGAGTCCAGAAATCACGTCTTCTACGACTGGTGAGCAGGATAAACGAACAGATGGCACAACAGACGGTGATTTGGATTCTTTTACTGGTGGCACAACAAAGTATGTTGATACGGGAAGCGGTGGCAGTAGTAGTCCTGGATTTAGCTCTGGAACAAGTAGTGGAACTACTGTTACATATGGCACCAGCACCGGAGTTTCTACAAACAGAGGAAAAATATCAATTAGTAGTGGTACAAATGAAGGCAGCACAACATATGGAACCACCTCAATTTCATCTACGACACGTTCAGAATCTACTATTCCTGACAGAAGTGAAACGTCGCCGCACAATCCAACTTCACCAGAAGAAGAGCACATATCAACCGCTGGTACACCAGATCCGCCGATACCAGAGCCAGAAACAGAAGCACCAGTATATCATCCACCACCGCCTCCACCATCATATAATCCAACAACACGTCCAAAGCATAAAAGCGGTCGTATTAATTCTGAGGCTGAAGAGCGAACAGCAATGATTATCGGTATTGTTGCTGGTGCATTAATCGCGGTTATTTTAGTGATTCTACTTGTGCTGTGGTTTAAATCAAACGGTGATCGTACATATAAAACGGAACACGATAAAGGTGGTGGTTACGGTCAAGGTCCGAGTGCCGCCTTACTCGGCAGCAATGACCATCATTCAAATTCACACTTGCACCACACAAATGGTTCAACATTACCATTAAACGGTTCATTACGCAATGGACACGACAAACCGGGTATGGTTGGTGGAGGTGCCGGTGGCGGTAGTGTTAGTGGTCATTTACCCGGTCAAAATATGGGTGGTGCCGGTATGGTTGCGCCTAAACCTAAAAAACGTGATTCGAAAGATATCAAAGAGTGGTACGTTTAAAAAAAAAAGAAAGTTTTCAAATATTTTCGTTAAATTTTTTTTTTTTTTCGTTTTATTCTTAATTTTTCATTGAAATAATTTTTTGTTTTTTTAATTATTTAAAATGGTGCGCAATGTAAAAAGTAAATACAAAAAATAATTAAGATAATTAATTACTTTTTAATATATAAATATATATATATATTTAAATTTATTATTATTATTATTAATGTTATTTATTAAAATTATAATTTATTAATTATAATGTGAGAGACTGCCCCCCTATATAAAAAAAAAGAAATATTAATAAACTGCTGCTGCTAATAAAATGGCCGTTAGCTTTAATTAATTAATTAAATATTAAAAATTAATTTAAAAAAAAAATTAAATTTAAGTATAGAAAATAAATAAATAAATAAATCTTTGTACTGTATTGTGGTTTTTAGTTTAGCACATGTTAATAAATTATTAATAAATTACGAACGCTATATGATTGATTTTCATTTAAAAAGCTATCAATCAACAATGTTTACCCACTGGATTATTTTTTGTTATTTATTTTATTTTCTTTTTTAAATTTGCTTTATTAAATTGAATAAAAAATAAAAATTAAGAAAATAAAGTTAAAAATATATATGAGGTATCTAATATGGCTCAATTATGGTGTGGTGCTGTAAATTATAGAAACAAAAAAAAAGTAAAAGTAATTAATTAAAAAAAAAATTAAATAAATTTTATTGAAAATTAAAAAAAACAAAAATACTTAATGATTTGTTTATTATTATTATATAATTATAATTATTATTAAATAATTAATTAAAAGAAATTTTAAAATTGTATATGAATGTGTAAATTGTCGCCAGGAATAATGAGAAAAATCGATTAAAAATGATTTTATTAATTAAAAAAAAAATTAACAAAGTTTATTTATTTAATACATATATGTTTTCAATTAATTAATTAATTTTTATATTATTAAACTTTGTTAAAAATTAAATTAATTAATAAAATGTTAAAGAACATTAAAATAAAATAAAAAATACTAATCAAAAGGACGTCCAGTTATGAAATACAATAATCTAATAATTAATTAACAATAAAAATACAAAAATACATTTTTTTTCTCTTTTTAAATTTTCTCAACAAATTATTCAATAAAATAATTAAAATTTGATAAACAACAAGTTAATCTACTTTAAAAAAAGCTTTTTCTCGTTTTTTATTTATTTATTAATTTTTTTAAAAAAAAAAGTTACTAATTAATTAAACAATATCTCTTGGTTTTCATTTCATTTTGCAAATTATATAAACTATTTTGTTAATTATATAAATAAACATTACAGTACACTGATAAGGATGAAAATAATACTAAAAAATTATTACTTTAAAAAGAAAAGAAATAAAACTAATTAATTAATTAATAAATACAAAAATAAAATGATACTAATAGTTATATAAGAGCTAATAAAACATTAAGAACAATAGATAAAAATGGAAAATAAAATACTTAAAAACACAAAAAGAAAATTCTCTTATTCTTCTTAAAACTTTATAATAAAATTAATTATTTAATTTAATTGAAAATATAATAATTAATTTAAAGAAAAAAATATATACAATCCTAGTGTAATTAATTTAAGTATAATTAAATAAATAAAATTTAATTAAAAATTTATAAAAAAGAAAACAAAAAAAAAATTAACAAATTACGCAGTTACTTATGCACAATAAAAATATTAACAATTAATTAATTAATAAATATTTGTTAAATTAAATTAAATTTAAAGAAAAAAGAATATTTATCACTTGTTCCTTGTTGATTAAAGCTCGTTTTATTTATATTAACAATTTTTCCAAAGAAAAAAATAATAATTATTAAAATTTTTCTTCTGTTTAAATTCATTAATTAATTTACTTGTTGAAATATTTTTTTGTTAAATTTTATAATCAAAAAAGAAACAAAAGACAGGAATATTTAAATTTAATTTAAAACAAAATTTTACCAAGTATTTTATTGGTTGAACAAAATTTAGCCAACTGTTTAATTGGTTAAACAGAATATAAAAATATAAACGCATTTTAATTGGTTAATATTTTTACATTACTTTAATTTCAAAAAAATATAAATAAAATATTAATTAAATTGTTATAAAAATACCGATAAAAAATGTGTGATTGGATAGAGAATATTAAAAAAAAAATGTAATCATAAGATACGAGTGACTTGGTTGCTTTTTACACGAATTTAAATTACATTTGATTTTCTGTTTATTGATTAATCCTATTTTTTATATATATTTATATATATAAATACAATTTATTTTAATTGATTGTTATCCTGTTTATAAAAAATGTTTACCCTTAAAATAACAACTATAATCATAGATTTGTTAATTATTTAATTGAAAAAAAAAATAGAAAAAAGTTTCATAGATAATTAACTCATCAATAATTATCTATTTTACACAGTAATTACAATCATTCGCTTAATTAATTAAAAACATGCATAAAAATATAAAAATGTAGAGAAATCAAAACGTAATAAGGGTATTATCGGTTGTGAATGTGAAATAATTACAACCAAAAAGTAAATAAAAAAAAATTAAAAATCGTTTTCTATTAATTTTTTTAATTAATTAATTTTCTTTATTTTCATAATTAATCTATGATAAAAAAAATATTAGATAATTATACAAGTAATTACTTAATTAATTATTCTTAATAAAATTTAAAATCAACAAAGCAAAAAAAAACTCTTTCTAAAATTCTTTTCAAAAACAATTCAAGCTTTACTAATCAGCTTAATTATAATTATATAACGATAATTGGTTTAGTTGTTGTTAATTTTAAGCCTTTTTTACTGCAAAACAAAATAATTTAATTAATTAATTAATTAAAAAAAAATATTAAACACATATCACAAATTTTTACGAATAAACTCTTCTCTTTCTTCTCTTTTTTCCAACTAAACGTAATTTATTAATTAATTTTCATTAATTAAAAACAAAAAAAAAATAAGAAATTAATTAAACAAACAATTGCTTAAGGAAAAATACCTTAACGCATTAAGTAGTGTTAACAAAATGAATTAATTAAGTAAAATATGGAAAAAAAACCCTAAATTAATTATAAATCGCTAATAAATAAGATTAATTTTGCTCTTTTAAGACTTAAAAAATAAATTAATTAATTTAAAAAAAAAATCTTTACTTCTCCTCTAAATTAAAGAAACAAAAAATTTATTAATTAAATTAATTAATTAAATTTAATCAAAGTAAAAAAAAAAAAAAGAAAATTGAAACAACAAAAATCATATCAGTTTACAATACTAATCAGCATTTTTACGATAGATATTTAAACTAAAACAAATTTAATTAATTAATTTAATTAAGAAGTAAAACACCGTATTTTGTATTTATTAAATTTTTATTATTTAATTAACTTAAGTGAATAAATTAAGAATGAAAATTAACCCAAACGATTCTCATCTCATTTTAATTAAATTAATTTTGTTAATTTTTTTGTTTTTATTTAATTATGTAATTAATAAGTGTTTTTTTTTTTTTTGTTTCATCAAAAAACTCATAATTTGTACATCCTTACAAGGGATTTTAAAGGAGTAATTTAATCACAAGCAAAAAGAAAATATCTTAAGAAAGAAAATTTGAAAATAATAATTAAACCAAATAAATATAATTAAAAATTTAGAAAATTATGTGCAAATAAATTAATTAATATAATCATTATCGATTATTAGTGGTTATTAAAAATATATGATCTACTTTAAGCCTATATCTTACTCGTAATAAAACGCTGCTTGTTTAAATGTAAATAATAAAAAATGTGTTATTAACGAGAGAATATCACCACGTTTTGACTAAAAAAAATGGCGTGATATTGTTAGCCACGTTTAAGTAAATCAAGCATGCGCAACAATGAAAATAAAAATAAGTAAAACAATTAAAATTGTGTTTAAAAGAACCGAAAGAAACTGTTAAAGAATTTCAAACAGCATAAACTAATTTAATTAAATAATTTTCAATAAAATTTCTACATAACTATTTACTTATAATTAAAATTAATTAAAAAAAAAACTGCAAAATACCCAAATAAAAACAAAACAAAAATGCTTTAAAACGAAATCTCTACTAAATTTTCTCATTTACTTCACATTTGTCTCATTTAATATGTGATGCATTACGTTTATTATTATTTTTCTAAATAAAATAATTAATTTAAGAAATTTAGATAAAAGATTAAAATGAGCAAAACTAAAAGAAAATTTAAATAATGTATAAAAAAAAAAAATTAAAGAACACACAAGCAAACCAGCACCAAATAAAAAACGCTAGATTTTTGACTGATGATAATTTAATTTATTAATTAATTAAAAAATTAATAATAATTAATTATTAATTATAATTAAACGGATTATATGTGAATATGTGTTAATGTAATTAAAATTTAAAAAATACTTTAAAGAAAACTGAATGATTGCGTTTAAAAAAAAAAGAAAAATGAAAATTAATTAAAAAATAAAAAAAAAAATGTTGATAGATTTATAAATAGAAAGTATTTATTATATTTAGTTAATTTCTAGAATTTATAATTAATTATTTAATTTAATTAAAAAATATATATATATTATAATTAAAACCAAAAGAAAGGAAAAAGTAATTCATTTTTGTTATAAATACATATGATATATGATGATCTTAGTTGAATGGTATGTTATTTCGTTAAAAATTAATTAAATAAAAATAATTAATTAAAGCAATTAAGGCAGAAGAATTAAAAGAAAAAAAGAAAATAATGACTAAAAAACTATATAAATAAATAAAAGTAAATAAATTTAATTAAAATAAAACTAATTTAATTGAAAAAAAAGGAAAAAAAATGAAATTAATAAATAATAATGTACGTTATATATATATAAATAAATATAAATTAAATTATAATTATAAGTAATTAATTAATACACAAAAATATATATATATATATTTAATTATATAACAAAAAAAAAGAATGGAAAAGAAAATTAACAAATAATTAAATTAAATTTAACTAAAATGATGAAACAATATAGATTTATTATTTATTTATATAAATTTAAAACAAATTTATATATATATACAGTATATTCATACATACATATATATGTATATAAATATAAATTAATAAATAAATAAAGAAAAATGATTAATATTAATAATAAATAAAATAAAATAAAAAAAAACAATTTTTTCTTTTGTAATTTTCTTATTATTTTTCCCTTAAACATTCTAATTTATACAAGTTATGATATCCAACCTTATATATCATAAAAATCATCTTAAATTAAGACCAACAAGTACCTTCACGGCTTATCCAGAACAAGCGGCATAAACCATAGTGCCAGACACATTAATGTTCAGAAGTCAACTTACTCAATAATAACGTATGTAAGCTTCAATCTTATCAAATATAAATATTCTTATATTGATTATTCTGCAATTATAGATAATAACAATTCGAGGAATAAAAATTCTTAAATTTATTCGCTAATTTCTTCCTCATCACTTAAGTAAGTGGATTTTTTATAACGTTTCTTTTTAATCGCAGATGTTTCATGAAGTGTCCCAATATTAACTGTAGTATCATCATTACTTTCACAATATTCATCTTCTGTAATATGTTTTCTTTGTTTATCCTTTTTTACCGGTGGCAATCGTTCACCTAAAACATTCGCCGGACAAATATAACTTAAATGTCCTTCTTCGCCACACTCGTAGCATTTACTTTTATCAGGATATTTTCTTCTATAATTTAAAAAATTATTTTAAACATATATTAAGTAATTATTAATTATTTTAACAAACTTTTTAATATAATCAGTACTTTTGCCATTATCTTTGGCAATGCTAGCCTTTAGAGTACGGCCAAACATTACTACATTGTCTATAGATGTTGCACATGCTTCTGCGTCTTCTGGTTTCAAAAACATAATGAATGCAACACCTCGTGAAGTTCTTGTATCTTTATCTCTTAAAATTGTTACTCTGGAAAATTAAATAATTAATTTTTATTTTAAAAGAAAAAGCACTGAAAATTTCCACTACATTTTATCACTCACTTGACAATTTTACCATATTTCTCAAATATTCTATGTAAATCATTATTAGTTAATGAAAATGGTAAATTTGATATATACGCTGTACTTCTACTAGGTGCTATATTACTGCTCATTATTATTAATTAAAGATCATAAATTTGAAAAAAATAAACACTATTAAAAAGATAAATATTGATTCTCAATTCAAAACAATGTGTATCTGACGTTTAAGACGTCAAATTTAAATGTTTGGAAAGGCACAGCAATATTAGGCATCGTACTTTTCTTTACTTGGCATAACTTATTGTGAACTAGCCATTACCCAATCAGTAATGTTTTTTTATAAATATAATGAAGAATCATGATGTTTTCAAGTTTTTTTTTCAACTTTTAAAACAAATACGGAAATAAAACAATTTATTTTTATTTCAACAGAAAAAAAATGTATTATTTATTGATTTAATGATCCTAACATTTATTACAAAAAAAAATTGCTTCTCATTATTAGCTTTTCAATTGAATATATTTACCATGGCCAATAATATTAGTGGAAAAAAACATACTTAAAATTAAATTTAATGCTGCTTCTGCTGTTGCTATTTCTACCTCTCATGTTGCACCGATTATAAATTATTCATTTTTTATTTTACATAATATTTTAATAATAATAATTTTAATAATTTTAATTAATCAAAACAATATTATACAATTTTATCTGTTATTTAATATGTTACTCAACACTTTAGAAGTCTACCATTCCCATTACAAATTCTTAATCAATCGACGATATAAACAAAAAAAAAGTTATAAAAGTACAAAAAAAAAACAAAAACATGAATAAATAATTTAATTAATTTATATAAAACAAAAATTATTAAATAAATTATTTATAGTGAACATAAAGTAAATAATATTATATTTATTTATTGGAATCATATTTATATTTCTATCATTATTATTTTAAATAATCTCGGAATGTTCCGTTTTATCTTTATAATGCCAAAACAAGGGTTTAATTACGTTTAATTAAATTAAATTAATTATTGGAGTTTAACTTGTATTATTTTTTTTATAAAAAATGAGTTCACATACACAAAAAATTAACAAAAAAAAAATTAATTTAATGACTAATGAAGATTCATTAATCCACACAAATTTAATTCTACAGTTCACCGTGTTCACCACTCTTCTTGATTACTTTAAGTTTTTCTTGGGTTGGTGGCTTGGTGTCAGTTGGAATTGTTTCGCGAATTGGTGCCGGTTCCTTTGGCTTTTCCTTAGGTGTTTCCGTTACTTTTGCTTTTGGCGCTTCAGTTGCTTTCACTTTTGGTACCTCCGTTGGTTTAGGCTTTGGTGCCTCAGTTGGTTTAGGTTTGGGTGCTTCAGTTGGTTTAGGTTTTGGTGCTTCAGTCGGTTTAGGTTTTGGTGCTTCAGTTGGTTTTTGTGTTGTTGGTGGAGGCGGCGTTGTTGTTGGTTTTGGTGCTTCGGTTGGTTTTACTTTTGGTGCTTCAGTTGGTTTCGGTTTTGGTGCCTCTGTAGGCTTTACTTTGGGTGCCTCTTTTTGTGGTGTTTCATTCATTTCTACAACACGTACTTTTGGTTCTTTTGGTAGCTTTACACGACCTATATATCTATTCATTGGTGATCCCAAATACAAATAACCATTTAATTCCAAAACATGTGATACAGATGTTACAGACTTATCAAATCCATGCAGTGATCCAACAATATTACCGTTCCAATCGAGACGTACAAGTGTTGTACGTTTTGGGAAAAGAAATCCAATTGATTCAAAATTTCCCAAAAAGTGAAGTGCACGCTGAGAATATTGATTTGGGAATACATTTTCGATAACTTTAAATGGTAATTCCATTAGAGCGAATATTCTCAATAAGAATTTACGAATAAGTGGCACTTTGGCAGCTGATTGTGTTATTGAGGGATTATTTTCATCAACTGACATAACTAATGGTACCCAAATACCCTCAGCATCCGATGATAAATTATCTGTAAAACCAGGAAGACTATCAATAAAAATATCCCATGTGCCGGCTTTAGGTCCTGTTAAATAATAACGTCTTATTTGTGATGATGCTGTTTCAGATACTAAAATGTAATCCTCTTTTGGACTCAATGCTAATCCATTAGCGAAATTTATTTCATCAATCAATACTTTGCTTGTATTTGTTTCTCGATTATAACGTAATAATCTTAAAATAAATGTGAAATCAGTATATTTCTTAAACTATTTAACAGTTTTTGTATTAAAAATAATTAATTACCTTCCAGAAGGATTAGTAAAAAGTGTGAAAACACCATCTTGAATACTAAAATCTGATGACGAATCAGTCCAGAAAATATCACCTTTACTATGGACGGCAACTGAATTAAACAAACCAGCTTTACGTGCAATCTAAAACGACCAAAAATAATTTAATCAAATTTCCGTAAATACCGAAACAACAAACAAACCTTTCCGTCAATTTCCTGATGTGGGGATACAAGTAATTTTTTTTTACCATTATTAAGATCGACCGACCAAATACCATAATAGGTATCAGCTACAATTAAATTATTTCCTTGAGTATCAAATGCCATACCAAGTGGTCGTCCACATTTTGCTTCCTCAAAGCTATGCTCTGTAATCAATTGCAAAATATTTTAATTATTTTTGTTTCCACAGCAATTTTTACAAATTAAAAAATTCCACAAACCACAAGGCTCGCCAAATTTGGCAACATGCGTTATGTGATGTCCATTAATTTTAATAACTTCACCACCATGGATACCGGTATAAATATCATTACCACGAGCTAATAAATGCTCTGGTCCATGTATTTTTCCCTCAAATAAACGTTCAGCGTTATCCAGTAATGTATTCAACTCTAGTGAACCTTTTAATTCGCGTGGCTTTTTAATACTTTAAAAAAAGAAACAACAACAAGAATTAATTAATAAAATTATAATAATAAAACGAAAGTTTAGCGAAAATTTTTATATGAAAAAAAAAAAACATTTGTCTTGACTACACAAGTAAAGGTTATGTAATTTCGGTATCATTCAAAGTTCAGACAAATAAATGAAGCAAAAAAAAAAAAAAAATGTAAAATTATTAATTTCATATTTTAAATAATAAAAATAAAAAGTTTCTAAAATATAAAAAATTAACAAAAAGCATAATTAAATGCTTTCTCTTTAATAAAATTGCTATACGAATTGCTGTTTGTTGCATGGACATAACTGTAACCAAAAAACATGAAAATCGTATAAATTTTTCTATACAAACTTTAAAGCACTTAATATTATTTTTTTTTAAACTTTCTTTAATTTTTCATTACATATGACTCGACAAAATTATTTTCTTTTAAATATTTACTTAGAACTATAGTATACTTACTCAAATGATTTAATATCAAAATGTGTTCTAGGTGGTAATCCAGGTAATAAAACAATTAGAAAGAAAAATAATATAAAGTTCATTAAACGTATACCAATTGAATAACAAAACCCCATTTTTATGTTAATATATATTATAATTAATCACACTACTTAATTTAATTAATAATCAACTGAAACTGAATTCTTCAATAAACACAAAAAACAAATTAACTTTAACACCAAAAAAAAAATTAACTAAAATTATAAAGAAAAAAATAATTAAACAATAAATTCCAATACGGCAAATAAGCACAACACAGCAACACAACAGCGCACCATAAAAGAAGAGGACTGGAATGAATATGTGAAAATTTTAATATAAAAGCAGAGAAGAAACTACACAAAAAAAAAAAAAGAATTATGACAGTCCGGTTCGGTTTTTTTTTTCTTCTATAAATTCATATAGAAAATGCAGAAGAAATGGTAAAAAAAAATGTTTGAATTCTTAATGAGATTTTTTTTATTTACTTTATGTATGTATGCGATTAGACGTTTTTTATATTTAATTAAATCTTAGTTTTTCTACAATTTACGAATCACAAAAGTCAAGTAAATAATATATATTGTATAGCAATCACCGACCGGTGTTGCATTCTAATTTGATTGCTTATATTTATTGTTTTATTACGCATGTTTATTTTAGTTTATATTGCATAAATAATTCTTATACAAATATAAGAAGTTTTTATCATTATATTGTTTAATTAAAAGGCTTCAAAAAGCATTAACATTGGCATTGACACGTCTTTAAAATATTTTTTCTTATTCTTTAGATATAAGAAATGAAAAAAAAAACAAGAAATAAAATATTTTAATTGAAGAGTGAGAGATAAAAAATAAAAATCAACTTACAATACAAGTTCTGATTGGATTAGTATTCTCTATAGAGAAATATAATGCATCTGGCAATTATATATACGCAGCAATGTGTCAAATAATTTAAACTTCAAACTAGAATACTACTACCAAATACGTTTTTTTTGTTTTTTAATTGTTTTTATATATTTCTACGAAAAAAAATTATATTAATTATTATCAAAAAATTTCCTGTTTTGACCTTTTTTTTTTAATTTTGGCACTACACGTAAAATTGATTGAGTTCATCAAAAAATTTTAATAGAAATAATCCATGCAATTGTTAACCGGTTAGTACAACAGTTTAAAACAATATTTTACCTGCAAACCGACAAAAGTAATTAAATTAACGTTAAATAATTTAGTATTTAACATATGACACAAAAATGTATTAAATATGCAACCTTGATTATTAATGCATATTATAATTTCCAGAATATATATATTTTTTAAATAGTTTGTTTACTTTTATTTCTTTACGTAAATGCAAATTAAAATATAATTGTTTTTTTAATAACTGTATATTAAAAATAATTATTAGGGAAGCCAATTTAATGTAATTTTATTTGGAGTTCGTATTTCTCAGTTTGGAGGGCAAAACTTTTTTTAAATTTGATTCCAGTTTATCCCAAATATCGATAAAGTCCATATAGTTAAGCACTGATATAGTGATATTGTGAAATGATCTCGGCATTATAATGTTGATAACACTTTATGTTTTATTCCACTCTTATAAAGCACCTTCTTAGCAAGTCATGTTTTACGACCAGTTTTTAATTAATTTTAAAGCAAGTGATGTAACTTAATTACCATTAAGTAAACTTATCGATTTCAACGACAATAGCTGATTTTATTATGAACCACAGACACAAACCAACCGTTTAAACCGATACGATTTTAGAATTTTTAACAAATTTTAGAAATAAAATCGCTAATTAATTAGCAAAAAAATTAAATTAATTTAGCAGGCCTTAATTTTTTTTTCATAAATTAAAAGAGAAAAGATCGTTTTTTTTTTCGTTTTGGTTTTTTTTCTTCATCTTTTTTTTTACAATTTTTTTAATATATAATTATTTTTTTTTTTTACTTTTATAATTATTTTTATTATTAAATTTAAATTTTCTTTCAAAATAGCTTTATACAGAATGAATATATATAATTAATATATATATATATATGTATATTTATGTAAAGTGCTTGACTTAAAATTGTGTTTAATAAAGCGTATTTTTAATTAATTTTTTCTTTACTTCTTTTTTAATTTCATTATTAATTTTTTATTTAATTATGATTACATGAAATATGATTTAAATATAAATGTTTTTTTTTATTAATTACAGTTTAATAGATAAATTAAAATTATAATTATATTTACTTAAATTTAACACGAATATTAAATTATAATTATTAACTTGTTGTTATTGTTTATTATTGTTGCTTTTATAAAATTAAAAAAAAAATTATTAATTCAAAGAAAATTATAATAAATATTACTTAATTTTATTATTTGAATATAAATTTTACCTTATCTGTTTTTTGTTTTCTTAATTAATAAATATTTACCTATATACTACTTAGTTATTGATTTTAGTTTTATTTTTAATTGTTTTTTTTATATGAATTGTATAAATTATTTTTAATTTAAAATTCTATTGTACTTGTTTCTTCATTTATTTATTGTTAAAATTAAATTTAATAAACTGAAAATAAAAACCTTTGTGACCTTTTTGACTGAATTAAAATAAATGAAAATAGAAAAAAAAACAAAAGAAACAAATTAAAATGCAGGAAGAAGTAATTAAAACAGCAGTGATAATATGGCGAACATTTAATTAACAAAAGAAAACACAAAATCACATGTAATCGCCATTTTAATTCGTTAAAAACAGACAGAGACATGATTATTTTAATTTAAAAAAAAAATCGTTTTTATTGTTAGAAAATACAAAATTTAATTAATTTTTTAAATTAATTATAATGAATAAATACAAAGAAAAAAAAAGTGGATCATTTTATTATAAATAAAAGGGAACAAAATAAACCATCACGTAACGGTGTATAAACACTAGAAGGAATAACAAAAAATGAATTAATTAATTATTATTTAATTTATATTTATTATTTTCTTAGTTTTTGTTTTTTTGTTATAAAATAAATAATTAAATTAATTGTAAAACTTATTGATTTGTTTTATTGTTTTGTTTTGTTTGTTTATTAATTTTATTAATTATATTAAATTTTTTTCATTTTTAAATTGGCGGCGACGGCAGTTACAAAAATATCAGAAAAAAACTAAATTAGATTTGTATTTTGTTTTATTCCATTTTATTTCATTTTTATTATTATTAATTAATTAATAAATTTTTAACAGCATAAATATTGTTTATTTTATTTTTAATTATGAATAAATATTTTTCATTATTAATTAATTTTTATAGTTTTATTTATTTGTATTTAATGGGATGGGGATGGTGAAGAAAATTATCTTAATTAATTAATATTATTTTTTCATTATTGTTATAAACATAAAATACGTTTATTTTAACAATTATTTTATTTATTTATTGATTTAATTAGTGTTGTATTTGTGTATGAGGGATGTGTGTGTGTATTACTTTTATTTTTCTTAATTAATTACTGAAGATTTATTAGTGTTTGAGAAATAAATACACAAATATATCACCAAATTAATTTCTATTCTTTTCCTCTTTATATTATGGTTTTAACTCATTTTTTAATTAAATTTATTTATTTAATAATTAATTAATTAATATTTCTGTTTACCCATTTTCTTTTTGTCCTTAAAAATATACATTTTTTGTGTGTGGGTGGTTGTGAGTGTGTGAATTAATTTTTTAATAATTTTTTTTCTTAATTTAAATTATTTTTTTAATTATAACTCTGTTTTTATTCTTTTATTCTAAAACAACACACGACTTTTTATTCTTTAAATTCTTTTCTTTTTTTTTTTTTTACTCTTAATTTTAAATTTTTAATTATTTATATTAATATTTTTTTTTTCTTTTTTTTATTGCCATTTAACTTGATTAAAAATATTTATTTTAATTTTTTTTTTTTTTTTTAAATACAAAAATGATTTTTCTTTTTATTTTTTACTAAATTTAATATTAATTTATATTTTAAAAAAAAAAATAATAATTTAGAAAAATATATTAGAAGAAACTAATTAAATAATTTTCAAACAAAATCAATCAAAAAAAAAATTATAATTAATAATTTTAACACACAGATTTTACTTTAACATCAAATAATTAAAACAAAAAAAAAACAAAGAAAATTCGATGTATGAATTATAATTCAGTTTTTTACTTTTTAAATTAATTTTGATTAATAATTTTTAATTTAAAAAAAAGAGGAAAAACGGTAGCAAAAAAAATACACAATAAACACGAGACATGGACAGAACTGTTTAATGCAAAAGCACCAGTTTTTAATTTAATTATTTTTAAGAAAAATTTTAATTAAGAAAATAATTAAAAATATTATAAACACTGTTTTTTTTTTGGTTTTGCAAATTAATTAATACATAATAATTGTGGAAAAATAGCAAAAAAAATTACATCAATACACCACAAGTATCTGATCTTATATAAAACTAATAAGCACAGCGTGTGCACCTCTATATTCAATTATTCAGTTTGTAAACAATAAAAATAAATTAATTTTACCAATAAATAATTAATAAAAAAAAAATATACATATTAATAAATATTTATTGATGTTATGTTTGTTTGTGTGAAATCTTATTTTTTATTAATTTATTTTTAAATACATCGAAATTATTATTTATTTATTTTTTTTCCATTTAATTAGCAGTAAACGTACACATTTACATAAAATTTATATTATAATTTATTTTTAATTATTATTTATTTGAATTTGTTTAACTTTTATTGTTATTTATGTTTTTATTTATTATTTATTTACAAAATAAATGGTTATTAAAAATTGTAAAAAAAAAATTAATTAATTAAAAATATGGATAGATTTGTCCGTTATAAAAATAAAACGTGTAACTCATTTGTAGCAGCAGCGTTATTAACAAGGAAATTAAAGTACTAGGCTTGCAAAAGCTTTTATCCTTGTTAATAAATTTATACAAAAATAAATAGAAAAATTAATTAATTAAATCACAACCCGTTTAACAAATTAATGCAAATAAATATATAGCTATGGTATTCGAGAACACTAACTAAACAAACGCTTGTGGTCCTCCTTACAATCCGTACAAAAAAAAAATAAAAGTAAAGAAAATAATTTAAATCGCCAAATTATAATAATTATAAATTTTCTTTGTCTTACATCAGACGCTGCTACTGTAATATTGTAAAAACAATAAAAAAAAATTAAAACACAAAATTATACTTTTAAACATTTTTAATAACAAAAAGAAACTGATAAATAATTAAAGTATTAATTAAATTAAAAATTGAAAGAAAAAAATAACGTAAATAAAATAATTAATTTCAGTAATTCGATTAATTCAGAAACTGGTTTTTTCTTGATAATTTTTGTTTTCAAATAAAATTAATTTAATTAATAAAAAATAATATTAAGAAAATTATACATAATTAATTTAAAAAAAGTAAAAACTTTCACAACTACAAAAAAAAAAAAATAAAAATTAAAGAAAAAGTGTTCAACATGCATTTTTATTGCTAATTTTTTTATTGTTCTTTTCTTGTTCTTTTTTTATTGTTTAAATAATTATTTAATTAATTATTTTCAAATTAATTTTGTTATCTCTTTACATATGAAAATCATTAACTTATTATTTTTAAATTAATTAATTAATATTTAATTTACTTTTATTTATTTACTTTTTAATTAAAAATTAATATTATTAATTGTTCACATTAATTAATTTAAAAAAAAATAAAAATTATAAATAAAAAATAATTAATTAATTTCACAAACAAAAAAAAAAAATTCTGTTTTTATATTATTAAATGTTAATTTTTTACTTAATTAATTAATATTACTAATTATAGGTTTATACTTAAAATAAATTAAATTTATATTTATAACTAATGATGGCAACATTACATCATAAATCATTTATTACTAAATATTATAATTATTATATATATATGTATAATTAAGAAATTAAACTTTTATTTGTATTTTGTAATTAATTAATTACCAATTATTTAATTAATTTGATTTTTTTTTTTGTTTTGTTTTGTTTTTATTTTTACTCTTCTCCATTTAATAATTATTTTTCAAATATTTTTATTAATAAATTATTATTTTATTAATTTATCGTGCATGGTTGATTTCTTTTTTTTTGTTAGTTTTTCATTTATTAATTAATTAATATTTATTCGCGATAGTAAAAATAAATTAAATAAATATTTTTTGTTTGATTTTTTTTTTGTATTTTGTATTTTTATTTACTTTTTTAATAAAATTTATTCTCCTTTGTTAATTTTTTTATATTATTAAAATTAAATTAATTTAAAGGATTAACACACACAATGGATGCACAATATTATCACTATATTTAATTTATTTAATTTTTTTTTTACTTTTACTGTTCAAACATCAAATAATTTAAACTTTATAATCATTATTAATTAATTAATTAATTTTCTTTTCAATATTTTATCGATATTTACATAATTTTCTAAAAGTTTTTTTTCATCATTTTCAAATAAATTATTTTATTAATTTTTATTTTTTTTTTTTAATTTTTTATTCTCTCTAATTACTAAAATATTTATTAATTAAATTTCATTAGTTTCTTTTTTCTCATTTCATTATTTTAATAAACTTACATTCAAAGCATTTTATTATTAAATTAATTATTTATTTTTTTTTTCAATTGATAATTTAATTATTTAAATTTATATTTACTGGATGTTAAAAAGATTTAAATAATTATTATTAATGTTAATTTTTTTTACATTAGAGGTTTTCACTTTTTAATTATTCTTAATTAAATTATAAAAACAAAATTAAAAGATACAAATTGAAACCAAAACATAAAGTGCTTTTTTAAATATTTCTTCAGACAACATTAGAGATTAGGGATAATAATAATAATTCAAAAAAAATGATAAAATAAATTATTATCCTGTAATTATTCAGAAGAAAAAAGAAATTTTTCTTTTCGTTAATTTTATTTTTCTTCATAAAATACAGTCGAAAGAAAAATAAATAAAATTAACACAAAAATTAATTAATTCAAAAGAATGATGGTAATTATTATTAAATCTACACAATAAAACAACATTTAATTATTATTTTGCAAAATAATAATAATAATAATAAAAATAAAATTAACAAAATAATATTATTTTAAAACTAAGAAAAACACAATATTTTACAAAATGAGTGTGTAGTACCTAAATCAACATAAACAGTACTTTATGGATGTTATTAAAACTCACCATCCATGATTCATTGTGTTCATTGTGTCACACCACAGATTTTAATTGTTTTTCATTCATTTTTCACAATAAATTAATAAATTTTCATGTGAAATTTGTATATAAAAAAATAATAACAACAGTACACTATACAAAAGAGTACAAACAGGAATCCAAAAAAAATTAATATTAAAAGAGCAAATACAAAAAAAAAGTAATATTATTAGTACGTCCATGATTGTGGCATTTTGATTGTATTTTATTATTTTAAATTAAATTAATTTAATTAAATATTCATCAATTATTTATTAATAAGAAATATTTCACAAATGACCCAAAAAAAAAAAAACTAATATGATTGTAGTGTTTTTATTATCATTTTGCTAAATTAAATACCATAATGCATCATTAATGCATGCAAAAATAATTTAAATAAAATATTTAATTTAATTTTTTCTTTAATTTTACCTAAACCTTGACAATTTACACTATATATTTTTACTGTAGTTCTATTTCAAATCAGTAAAATACAATTCCAGTAAAAACAGAAAGGTAATATAGTTTCTTAAGAGATATTTCTTTAATTTAATCATTAATACATTTATATTGAACAAACCAAAATATATCATTTTAACGAAGAGAAAATTATCAAAATTAATTACGTAATAATAGTAGTAGTGTAGTATATTATGGAATTTTTAAATTAAATTAAAACAACAAATTAAAAGTTTGTTGATCAGTCAGTTAGCTAAAAACAAATAATAATAATAATAATAATAGTGACAGTAGTAGCTGCAATTATTGTTTTCATTTTCGATAAAACTTTGAATGAGATTCATTTATATTTTCTCTTAACTTGCGTTTTTCCGATTAAACAAATTATTGTTTTTAAATTTAATTCTATCAAACAAAAAAATAAAATTATTAATGAATAAAATTGTACTTTTCTAATTAAATAATATTATATATCTATTATTTAACATTTATGCAAAAGAAAGAAAAAAAATCAAAACCGAATAATTGTCAAAGCTTTTTCATTATTTAATTTTAATTAAAAATTACTTGCAATTCAAAATAAGAAAAATATTTATTCTCTGTTTGTTTTTGCTTTTTGCCATTTTATTGTAATCAAATTGACAGTTATTATTTATTAAAAATTATAATGAAAATGATTAAACAAGTAAAAAAAAAATAAATAAACAAAAAGAAATAACAGAAAAAATATATAATAATTAATTGTTTATATTAATAACAAAATGATTTTTGTTATTTAATTAAATTAAAGTCATTGAATTTTGTTATTTGTTTTTCTTCTATTATTTGTACAAAAAAAAAAAAAAAAAGTTTCCCTTTGCTTTTAAATAAATATTTTAATCAAGTCTGACAGACAGGAAAAATTGAAATCCCTTGTTAAAAATAAAATAATTATATATAATAATAAGGTGAAAAGGACAACCAACATACAAACAAACAATCAATATTAATATAATTAAATTAAATTAAACTTAATGATAGAGAAAAACAAAAAAAAAAGAAGAAATTAAACAATATAAATGATAAATCATAATTAAAATGTTATAATATTAAAAATTACTTGTGATAATATATTTAGTTTAAACGTCTTAAAAAATTAAAGTTATATTAAATAATATAATAATATAGAAAACGTAAATAATAATTAATTATTTATATAATAAACTTATTTTTAACTAATTATAATTATAATTATAATAATAAAAAATAATAATACTAGTACATCTATTAACACAGCATTATAAAAATAACAAGACCCTAGTTCACCATTAATGTATGAGATTCCATTGGTGCTGCCGAATCATATAATGTGTCAGTGTCTTGTGTTGGCTCACCCTGTAGCTGGCATTGATTTGTTAATGTTCCAGCACCACAATCGCAGAAAAACCTATGCAATAATTAAATAATTAATAAAGAAAAACAATAATCAATGAGATATTATTTACCTGTCATGTCTTATAAATTCTACATCATGTCCAGCATGACACGTTTTAATACAATTCACACAAATGGCATTTCGATCAGTTGTATTACATGTTTGACAACGATAAAAATCATGCATAGGAAATGATGTATAACTTGATATTTTATAAAGACATTGTCCTCCAGACACCGCCTTTTCCACCTCATCTTGATTATTAAATATTTTATTGCTTCTAACTATCGGCGATACACCACTTGCTAAACATAGCCCACCAAATTTGTTATTAAATATTTGATTATATTCTAGGGTTGCTGTGGCATTATTTGTTATCTCTACACCAGCCGCTAAACCGTCAAATATCCGATTTCGTCTTAACAATGGATGGCTTTGTGTTGATATTAAAACGCCGGCCTGAGTATTTCTAAAGATGTCATTCTCCTCTAAAATACCCTTGCCACCATTAAATATACATATACCACCGTCTCGACCATCGTATATTTTGTTCCGTCTCAATGTAGGATTTGAATCAGTTTTAATCCAAACTCCAGCCATGGCATTATCGAATATTTCATTGTGTTCCAACAGTCCTAGACCACCGTTATACACAAGAACTCCTCCATTTTGTCCACCCCATATTTTATTACCACGAATAACAGGGTTACTTCCAGTACGGATTTGTACACCCGAATATAAATGATTAAATATATCATTATCCTCCAGTTTTCCATGGCCATTATCGTAAAAGTAAACGCCTACTTGCTTACCCGAATGTATACGATTACGACGTAATACTGGGGTACTACCAGTTGTTATCCAAACGCCGGCCAAGGTATTAGCATACACTTCATTCTCTTCAATTAGTCCTTGACCCTTTTCATGAACGTATATTCCACCATGTTGACCATGATGAATTTTATTGTGACGAACTATTGGGTCACTTGTAGTACGTATTTGTATGCCGGCCAATGCATTGCCATATATATTATTGTGTTCAATCAGACCTCGTCCCTCTCCAAATATGTAAACGCCACCTTGATGGCCATTATAAATCTCATTTTTACGAATTGTTGGATTACTATTTGACGTTATCCAAACACCTAGAATATTATTTTTTTAAAAATTCAATTAATTAACATTCAAATGAATTTTAATTTATAAAACTCACCAGCAAAATTATTCGAATGTATTTTATTTTCAATAAATTGTCCTAAGCCATTTTCATGGACATAAATACCACCAGTTTGTCCATGATGTATTTCACATTTTACAACTGTTGGATTTGCTCCAGCCTTTACCTCAAAACCAGCTATACGATTATTGTGAATATCATTAGTTTCAAAATAACCCTAAAACATAAAAAAATAATTATTATTATTTTAAAATTACATAACATCCGTAATTAAAAATTATTAAACAAAAACTATCAAGTCTCACCATTCCATTATCAAAAGTGAATATACCAACATCACGACCATGATGTATGTGATTTATTCGCATTATTGGACTCGCGAAATTTTTAACCCATATGCCTGCCAGTGCATTTCTGCTAATCTCATTGTATTCGTATGTACCTTGAGCATAATCAGTGACATACAATCCAACATTTTCACAATCACTAATGTCGCAATTTTTTAAATATGGATTTGCTCCAACACCACTTACACATACTGCTGCTCCAACTAAAATTACAATTAGAAAAGCATTGATTATCATAATATATTACATAATATCTAAATGCATATAAAAAATTATACCAACCTATAGATGTACTTCTAATAATACAATGATCTATTGTTGGACTACAATTTTCACCAATTTCAAGACAATAGTGCTTGTGATGAGGTACATTTGATGAGTTATCTGGTGAAAATTTCAATGTCATATGGCCTACGTATGCATGCTTAGCACCCTCAACAAATACTATTGTTGATTCGCTCTCTTTCTCAAGTACAATATATTCGGCAACATTACCGGGTGCTGCACCAATTAGTGCAATATCAGAATCAATAACTAAAAACTCTGTACGATAATGTCCAGCATGCACAAATATTAATATACTCTCATGCTCAGCAATATTAGTACTGTCTTCACTAGCAACAACTGCCGATGAAGATGACGATGACGATACTGAATTTAAATTCTGAAAAGTATTTGCTGTTAAAAAGTTAATAATTGATGAGGCAGTTGGAACATTATTGCGTTCATCTGTATAATCAAGAGCAGCTTGCAATGTATTATAATAAACAATATTTCTGCCTTTGTATTTACGATCCTGATATCCCGGTCGAACATGTATTCCTCTATATAATTGTCGAAAACTTTCTTTCCATGGATTCACAATGTCACAATCATCTGGTTTTATAAAGATAAATTTACATGCCTCGGGATGAATTAATGGATAATCATATTCATAAACACTTTGATATAAACGTTTCCATAATTCTTTATCATTTGATATTGTATTAAATCTTTTACAGACTAATGATAATCGACATAAATCTTGTTCTAATAGATATGAGAAAATTGTCAATAAAACCTCATCGGGCATTTCATATTGCAAATAATGTGCAGCAGATGGTGCACAAGAGTCTGTACTCGATGAGTAGGATCGTCGTGGGCGTTTTCTTGCTGGCAACATATATGACGTACCACTAAATTCAGTAGAGCTACTATTTTGAAATTGATTTGATTGTGAACTTGTTGATGGTCCACCACCCCAACAATCATGATTTGACGATGGTGATTTTCTTCGTAAATCATATGGTGAATGATGCCCGCCAACATTTGTCGATGCCACTGATGATGCTGCAGGCGGTGAACTACTCGTACTCGCAATTATTGGATTATTATTGCTATTTGTATTTAATGAATTTGAATTGGCTAGAATGAAAATATATTATGGAATTTTATGAAATTATCAAGATAATTAAAAAATCTTCTAACAAAAAAAAAAAAAAAACAACTCTTACCTGGACTTGTGGAAGTACTTGCTCCTTGTGCAGCGGCTGTTGATCCAGTAGAAGGAGCTGAACCCACATTTGGGGCTGTAATATTTTGGCAAATTGTTTCACATGGATCAGCTGAGTTAATAAATATTTATAATTAGATTTTTTTTTATTTATTTAATTAAAATTTTTCTTATTTTTATTTTTGGCAATTTTTTTTTTCATTTCTATTTTTAATTATAAACAGAAAAACAATAACAACGAAACAATAAGTAACAATACTCTCTCGCTCTGTGTTAGAGATTTTGCCAATGCAAAATATTATATATACGTGACGGAAAAAAAAATAAAAATCTCATTTACACTCTTATCCCAGTGTCTCATCCTAAATATTAATAATTTTTTATTATTATTATTTGTTTAATAAAATGATCTAATAAATATGTAACATACGCTACGTTGAAAGTGCTCTCGGGAACTTTAAATATAGAAAATACAACAAAAATTTGCAAAATTTTCTTTTTATAAATTCAAGAAGACAAGATCCACACTAGCATTCAAAATCATCAAAAACAAATAAAATTAAATTAAAAACAATATGAAAACCAAAACAAAAAAAAATTATCACTAATTAAAAACGTTTGCAAAAAACACAGTGCGTAAAACAATGAGATTATTTTGTATGTTTTGTTCCAAAAAAAAAAAAAAAAAAAATAATAATAATTAAGGTCGTGGTGGCGAAGCACAATTAGATAATTAATCGCAAATAAAAAAATAATTATTTTTTATTTATTAAAAGAAAAAAAAACAGCAATAAATAATAATCATTTTAATTTTTCTTATTAAAATAATTAAAAATTAGAGAGAAGAAAAATAAAAGCACAAAAAATTATTGAAACAACCAATGGGAAAAATAAATTAAGAAAAATTCTCAACGATTTAGTTGTACGAACAGTAGCAGCAGCAGTGACTGCAGCCACCACAAATACACATTTTTTAACCAATATTATCAACCTCCACCAAAATAATAATAATAATAATAATTATAATAATAACAACAACAGCAACAGTAAAAATATAGATAATTATTTTATAATTAATTTAAAAAAAAAAAAACGACAAAGACATTAGATTTTTTATCATTAAATAAACTTTTATTAATTTATTTATTTTAAACAATTGTTTTAGAGTTTTTTTTTTTCGCTGTTAACTTTTTAATCACTAAAATTACTTTTATTTTTGTTTGTTGTTATAATTTCTTTTAATTAATAATTTAAAATAGATAGAATTCATTAAACTGCAAAATAAAGAGCAGAAATTAAAAAACAAGCGCCCACCACAAGAGTAAAATTAATTTGACAAAACGAAATAAATAATTTCATCAGCAAAGAAAGTAATAATATATACTAAAAAAAAGTATCCAGAACAAAGCAGCAATATTACCTGAGTTACCTGGAGTTAAAAATAATACATCTTTGATTTATTTTTCTTGCTTTTTTTGGTACAATCAAATAAAATGTATTTTCGAGAAGAAAAAAATTAGAAAAAAAAAGATTTTAGATTTTAAAAATAAATAATTAACTACTTTCACCTTTTAATTACTAAATAAAAAAAAAAAAAAAGTAATTTTTTTCTCTTGAAAGTACATCACTTATAGCCCTCGATTTACACGATTGATTTATTTTAAAAAAAGCAAAAATTGTTTTTCTTTTCTTTTAAATGCTTAAAACCCTGGCTTAACCGAAAGTTGACTATGCAAAACGAATACAACATATAACTCAACCGTGCAATTTGAGTACCGGAGAAATAAAGAATTTAGGCTGTAAATAATGTGATGGTTGGGTTTTTTCTTTTTTACCTATCCATGCTATTATTATACTATTCAATAAAATTTACATTAATATCAAAGGCAGAACGACGACGACGACCAGGTGGTGGCCTTTTACAATTTTTTATTTCAATAAAACAAGTAAAGAAATAAAATTAAAGAAAAAACAAAATTAATGGTTCATAGGGCAACAAAAATAACAGACAAACAAATAATTTTTGTATAAATTATTTAATTGTACAACCCTGTAATTATTTAAATCAAATGATTTAAATAATCAAATTAATTAATTAATATTTTCACTTTGATTATAGATATTAAAAATATACTAATTATTGTCTAACAAATGCAAATAAAATAAATAAAACAACGCATACATACTTCGAAAATAATAAATAAACAATTAATGTGACAGCTCTTGTTATAAATAAATAATTAAATGTAATTGCATTTATTTATAATGAAGCATAAATGTATATACATTTACACACCCAAAAATTTATATGCATTGAAAATATTTTATTAATTACAACACAATATAACAAACAGAAATAACAAGTTTATAACCAATTATCTGTTAAAATCAATATTTTCACTTATTACGAATTTTGTCAATGGTTTTTTTTTTTTTTCTAATAGAAAAATATATATTTGCAATGGTGATTCAATAGACAGCACAGCACAATACAATACAAAACAACAACAACAACACACCATTAATAATTAAAAAAAAAAAACGCACAACAATACATCTACACAAAAGAGAGCAAAAAAAAAAAGAAGAAAAAAACATAATTACAATACATTAATAAAGAAATGTTTTTAAAAAAAAATAATTCTAATTAAAATCGTACACAGTCACAAATAAACCTTGTTTTTTTTTTTTTTTTGCATTATTATCATGCTAAATTCGATTACAATTAAAAATAAAAGAAAAATAACAAGCAGCAATAAAATGTAAACACGACAATTGCGTTTGTATTCTTAATCCAGCTGTCAAAATTGAATAATTTTCCATATAAAAAAAAAAAAAAAAACAAAATACAATCTAAACCTTGTAATCAAAACTCATAATTTCCACAAACACAAACAAACATTTTTTTTTTCATTAATTACAATCTGTAAAAAAAAAATACAATTAAAAATAAAAAAAAAAACAACAACAATTCAATCAAAACGACTAAAATTATTAATATTTTTTTTTCAATTTTAATCAGCAAACAAATTCCAACAAATTTTAATTAGCGAAATAATGAACAAAATAAAAATATATAATTAAAACGTCACAATACAAATAAATACTTATCAAAATTAACAAAAAAAAAAAAAATTTCTTAAGCACAAAAAACAATTTAAAAAAAAAATCAAAGGGAACAAAAACAAAAATGTATGACTAAAGAAAAATTTCCCCCTATGTTGGAGAGTACAGAGTTTTTTTTTATGTTTTTCCTTTTCAGTAGTTTTTCATTCCCCTGTTTTTAGGCTTTATTTTTTTTTTTTTGTTTAAATTAATTTCCTTTACTTAATTATATTAATTAAATAAATTACACAAACACAATAATTTATAGCAGAATTTATTTATTTTTTTTACTTCCAGTTAATTCATTAATAAATAATTTAATACGTGTTACATATTAACCCACACAAACATATTTTTTCAATAAAATAAACAAAAAATTAGTATATAATCTAATTAAATTTAATAAAACTAAATAACAGTAATAAATAGGTCATTATAGAAAGAAGAATTTTTTTTTTTTGAAAAAAATTTGCAACAATTAAGTAATTAACTACACAAAATATTTTTACTTTTTTCCTGTTATTTTAATTAACCAACACAAACACATTTCTCAGGAGAAATAAATAAATAAATAAAAAAAAAAAAAGAGGATGAACAAAATGTTTTTTCTACCTCTGGTTTGATTCAAATTGGATTTGATTGCCAAAAAATTGCGTCGATAAATAATTAGAAGAAAAAATTATATTATTAAATTAAATGTTTATATTTAAATAAAGTTGACTTATAGAAGGAGAGTCGCATACAAACCAACCAAAGTAACGATACCCATTCTGTACATTGTGTACAGACACGAAGAAAAAAATAAATAAATACATTCACTATATAATTAATTACCTGATGTTCTTGAAGGCAATGCAATACGATTTCCACCTTTTCGGCGTGATCTCCTTACATAGGACCTCGACGATGAAAATGAGGCACTAGGCATTTTAATTATTTATTATGTTTTTTTTTTTAAATAAATAAAACACTTTGATTGAATATTGTCAAAAAAAGTTTATCCTAAACAAAGGAGACGACAAAACTGGTAGTAGCCCCGGCAGCCATTTTCTCATTCATAAACGATCTGTTTTTTATAGTAGCACAAGCGAGACCGTATTACAATATCGAAAGAGAGAAAGATAAATAAATTCAATACAAAAAAAAAATTAAAATTAAATTTCTATAATAAAAAAAAAATGTTTTTTTTTCTCTATACACTTTTTTTTTTCTTCAACTAAACTTATTACACAATTCCGCTTTTCGTATTATTTATTTCTTAATTAAACACTTTTCTATTATTGTAATACACAATATTTCCATTATTTTATATTAAATACACAAAACACTAAACCAATTTATTTATAACACAAAATATTTATGTATATATAAATATAAATAAAAAATTGCATAAGTTTCTGAACCGTACAGTAGTAAAGCTGCCAAAAAGGGCTAAACCCACTGCTGGTCTGGTTAGCTGGCTGGCTGCTTTTGTGTTTAATCGTATATAATTATATGAAGAACGCAACGCAATTTAATTTTCTCTCAGTTTTCGACCTATTACACAAAAAGTGCGTTCATTACATAAATTTCGAAAAAAAAAATTTCGATATTACTTATTTTCTTTTAAACACAAACACTAGAAATATTATTAAGGTTTTTTAGAAACTAAAATGATCATTTTAATTACTTTTAATAAGTAAAAACATTGAAAACAAGTAAAAATTATAATTAAACCATTATACCGAGATGAACTCACTCAATCTAAAAAACCTAAACAAACTATTTTATCGACATGTATTTATTTTTAAAATGTCAAAAAAAAATTGAGTAGAATCTTTCAAAATGGTTGATGAATTAAACTTACCGCGAATATCTTCATTAACTTCAATTGGTTCATGTTTCGCATTATCAATAATTTATGTTGCAAGTTTATATGTATGGAGTTCAGAACATAATCGGTAATTATTATTTTATATAATAAATTTTCTTATTTAGTTATCCGTATTGTAATTTTTCCATTTAACTATTGACATTTTTACTTATACGCCCACGGATGTTGTTCCTTTCTACTTTACCTACACATTTTTGACATTCCAATAGTTACAACTTTCTAGGCGACCTATATTGCTATGTTTAATTTCAATTTTAATAACAGCGCGAATTTCAAAAAAAAAAAAAAATTAATAATGCATTTTTTACAGAGATCATCCAACAACGATAAAGAAACGTTTTTTTAGCGTATCAATTGTTATGCTAATCTCACCATTATTCATATATTTATTTTCATCAGAGAGTATTTTAAAAAAAGTAACAATATGGGAAGCAATGGGCCTAAGATTGGATGGATTTTTACCAGCCTTATTTATACCATTACTATTGACTGCGATTTTATTTTTGGGACCATTAAGTGTACAACTGTATAATGGTGTGTGGAAAGTTTATGCAGAGCCAATTTATTGGTTTAATAGTGTACAAAGTGTAGTGTGGCTGAGAAATCATGTAGTCGCACCATTATCAGAAGAGTTCACCTTTCGTGCCTGTATGATGCCATTATTATTACAAACATTTAAACCATCCATCGTTATATTTATAACGCCACTATTTTTTGGTGTTGGTATGTTAATCCTTAAATACTTTCTATAGACAATTAGTATTTGAATTGATAGCTTTATTATTTATTTCAGCACATTTTCATCATGTATTCGAGAGACTGAGACTAGGCATGGATACAAAAACGGTTATTATGATATCTTGTTTTCAATTTACTTATACGACTATTTTTGGAATTTATTCAGCGTTTTTATTTGTTAAAACAGGTAAAAAGATTTTAATTCTGTTTGTTTCTTGTTTTTGTGTGTTAATAGAAATGTTTTGAAATAAATTTTAGGACATTTTATCGCACCATTTATAGCCCATGCATTTTGTAATCATATGGGTTTTCCTGACTTTCAGGAAGTACTTAATCAAGACGAACATAGAAAATTTATTCTACTTGGATTATATGTAATTGGTCTAATTAGTTGGATAATACTTTTACCATTACTGACCAATCCAATATGGTATTCAAATTTATTGTACTGGGAGATGTGATTAAGAATAACAATATTAAATAAATTTAATTTTTAATACATATATATATATAAAGAAACGACAAATTAATTAAATTGATATCAAGAAAAGTGAAAAGTACAATAAAAAAAAATTAAAAGAACAGAAATTATCAATTATTAGAGTTAGAAATAGAAGAAAAATATATATATTGCAGGCCAATTTGTTTAAAGTGGACTAATTTATATTAATTAATTAATTAATTTTTAAAATGTATTTATTTTTGTTTTTTTTTTTTACATTTTATTTTCTTATTTGGTTTTTAGTAAAAAATAATTTTAAGTTTTAAAGAGATATATGTATATGAATGAATTAATTATATAGCCATAAAGATGTAAAAATGCACAAAAGTAAATAACATTTTAAATATATATATAGATATAGTAATTAGTGCAAAAAGAAGAATAAAAAAAATAATCTAATTATAATTATTATTTAGTATATAAATAAATTAAATTGAAAAAAAAAAAAATAAAATTGTACAAAGTAAAACAATTTTTTTTTTCTTTTTTAAATAATTAAAATATTGATTGTTGACAATCAGATAAAGAGAAAATAGTAAATGAAAAAAAAATGTTAATTAATTAATGAAATAAATTTTAAAAGAAAACTAATCAAATTCAAGGTTAATAACATAAAAAAAAATCCTAATTATTATTGTTTGTTAATCTGTGACGATTTTTGTCTTGGTTAACGTTTTTTTTTTTTTTTTTGCTTTTTGCTTTATGTTAATTATTTCCATCGTCGTTATAAACGATTATTCATTTTTAAATAAAATGACATGACATTACAACGGTGCAAATTCTAGTCATAATTATTAAAAAAAAAAAATTAATAGGAGTGTTTTATCAGTGTTATTATAATTAAAATGTAAAAACTATTCTCTCCATAAATGGTGTATTTGTTTACAAGATTATTGTTAGAAATTATTTATTAATAATTTCACATATTTTCTTTTTAAATTAATTAATTAATTAATATATGTTTAATTATATATACATATAAACATAATAAGATGGTTAAGTGTTCTTAAATCGATTAAACAAAAAAAAAACAATTTTTTTTTTTAATTTTAATGAAGGAATTAAAGGATAAATATGTTGTGCCTCTTCCTCCGTTAGTTAATTGTTATTTTTTTTTACAGAAAATGTATTAATCAGAAACGAGATTTTCTGGTTTATTTATATTTTCAATATTGTAAATGTTTATGTTATTTTGTAATTTTCCTTATTGTTCTTTTCCTTTGCTTTTCTGTTGCCATAATAAATAAAATTGTAAAAATCAATTCAGTTTTTTTTTTGATTTATTGCTCCTTTGTCTCCTTTATCCTGAAGACACGTACTTTGGGTAAAATTCTGGGTTATTTTATTTTAAAAACTAAATTACTGATTAATTATGTTTTAGATAGTGTATTCATACGATATTACCAGTGCTTCCAGTGCCCGCTGTACATACTTTGAAACCGTTTTTGTTCTAAAAAAAAAATGATGACAATTCTGAAATCAATGATATTTCAGGACGTTCTTTTGTAAGGTAATTGTTCAAAAGTAATCAAAAATGATTATTAAATTTTATCGTAGTTATTCAAATAAACGCTTGAAACTCCTTTCCTCTCATAGATTCCAAAAAAAACTTATTACAACTGGATGATTTAAATTGTTTTTAGATTTTTATAATCAATACAGGATTAAACGTTAACATCACCTTTAAGTATGTTAAGAAGACTTTAGAGAGTTTTACATTAATAATTTATATAATCTTTTCAAATATTGTTCAAAGTTAACCCTTATGTAAACACGCCTGCATTACAAATTGACCAAAAACACAGAGAGCGAATCACGAATTTTGCACAGTGATTTTACAAACCAAGAAAAATACAATTATTCCAATTTTTTATGTTTTTCATATATATAGAATTTATTTAAAAAAAAAAAAAAAATTTAAACAAGAAAATAAAAATACAATAATTTTATTAATTTTTCAACTTTTCATATATATATAAATAATTTAGAATTTTTCTTTTAATTATTTTTTAATAGAATATCACAAATATTTGAAACACATCTAAGAGAGGAAAAAAAAATTCTTGTAATAAAATAAATGAAGATAAAATTATCAACTTTCTCCTGCGATAGAGGAAAATTATTCATTTTTTTTTTTTTGATTTCTAGTTTTAATGATGCTAAAAATGCTTGTGAAAAAATTATGCAAATTATAATTATAATAATGATAATAGTTAACCTATCACAAAGTTTAATAATAAAATAAAACTAAACTAAAAAAAAAACACATTTAAATTAAATAATAATTATATAAAAAATAATAATAAATTTCATTATTCAGTCTGTCCTCCATTATTATTAGAATTAGTATTATTATTATTAGATGTAGTAATTGTAGTGGTTGTAGTTGCAGGATTAGTAATCATTGTTGTAACAGCAATACAATTATTAGAAATTCCAGTTAAATTATTAACATTTCCACTGGTACTGTTACCACCACTGATATTATGCAATTGTTGAGCAACTGCTCCAGTCATTACATTTGCATTTTGTTGATTACTTAAACCATGATTACCGATAACACCTGTACTATTAATACTGTTTAAACCACTTGTACCACCAGTTAATAAATGATTTGTCGTTTGATTTAAAAATGCAACATTTGCCGCTTTTAAACGTGTTATTACGGCTGTTGCGCCATTTGACGCTGTCGTTGGACACGGTGACATACAAGGTGTCGAGCAATGACTATTACTTAAATCACATTGATCCAATAAACGTATTAATTCCTCAGCAGTTGGTCCACCAAACATTTGTCGAGCTTTTTCTAAAAATAAAATTTTAAAATACTCATAATTTTTGGCATAATTATATATATATAAAACAGTAAATTATTTAATTTTTAAAAATGTCAAAAATATTTTCCACCAAGTAAATTGCAAGCAAAATAAATATAAATAAAATAATTTATTTAAATTAATTAAAATAGAATAAAATAAACTAAGTACCATATAAATATGACGGGTTGGAGTTAATTTCATTTAACTTTTTAATTTTTTTTTATTAATTAAAGTATACTGAGGCTGCTGCGTACAATATTTTCTTGTTTTTACTTTATCTTCTTCCAAAATATTAACAAAAATTCAAATTTTTATTTTAATAAATCAAAAAAGGAAAAATCAAATAGACAGCGATCTCCCCATTTTTTTCTATGCTTATCTCTTAATCAATTGCAGTTTTTCATATATAAGTAATTGATTAATGTTGTCAAACACAATGACTGCAGCTATGTCACGTTATACAACATAATTTCATGTTTATATTTACTTTTACAACTCCTACACATTTATACATTTTATTTATTTATTTATTGGATGCAGGATACAAACAAGCAAAAAAAAAAAATTAAATAAAGAAACAAAAAGAAAAAAAAATAAATACAGGTGGAAATAAAATTACAAAAAGCATAAAACTACAAGAAAATAAAACTGTTGGAAGAAGAAAAAAATACCTGATTCACCATTGCCAGCTAAATCTAATGCCGTTGTCAAATCCCACATTTGTATCGCACCATTGCAATGTCCTGATAATATAAAGCGTCTCGGTCGTATATAATAACTGCCCATGTGCGAGGAACCCTCACACTTGTGCACACAAAACGATGTTATCGTTGTATTATCAACTGATTTAATAACACAAACACGTTCACCATTTGATGCTAACCGGACGTACAATTGATCAGTGTCCGGTACAACTTTTTGCACAAATACTTGTTCATCGTCCTGTTCACCAAATGGACCAAAATCATTACCCGCTGTATAGCTAAAATTTGTATCATTTGTTTCCAGTGAAACAATCTAAGAGAAATTTTTTTGAATTAAAATTAATTAATTAAATAGAAAAGAAACAAAAAATACTTTAAATGATGCTTCAGGCGTTGAACCCGGTTGTGTCGATATCATACCACGAAATCTTGTAACACTCCACGTTCTTACATGATTATATTCGCTACAAACTGATACTAAATATTTCTCTGATAAAGTCACCTAAAAGCAAATTTAATTAATAAAATATCGAAAATTAATTAAAAACCTAACACATACCTTAGTAACAGGTGATTGATGTACGGTAAATGTTTGAAATAATTGTGGACCATGACCAACAGTTTCCGGATGTTGGACAATTACACGTACAGAACCAGAACGTGTACCATATGCAATCTCTATCCAATTACCGGATAAACCTGTGAAAGAGTTTAATTTTTTTTTTTGTTAATTTAATTAATTAAATTTTTTATTACGTAAAAAAGCATTTTTTTTTTAATTATTTTTACTAATTTTCAACCGATAGACGACTACTATAAGGAAGGCATTCAATATAATTAGCAAATTAATGTGTGGCATGTTTTTCCAAGAATAAATGTCCCTAATGTGAATCATTTATTGCCAAGTATCGTGTATAAAAATATTAAATTATTATTAGCAAAGGTGATTATGACTCACGTATTATTTCCGTTTTTTTTTTTACATTAATAATTGTCACAATAATAATGACGTGTTTTTGCTGTGCACAAGAACTTTAATCGATAAGCACCACTTGGTGATTTTTATTTAATTAATTATTCATCACAAGGCGAATATTAGTTTTCTTTATTAAAAAAAAATAATTTTAATTATAGTTAAAATCCCCAGTGTAATTAATCAAAATACTCGCTTATAGAGTATTGTCCTTGCTAATAAAAACCTCACCTTATAGTTTCAGGTCAAATCAATAAAAATAATTAAATAAATAAATAAAAAAAAATAAACTACAAAAATGAATGAAATAAATAATTTTTTATCATACAATACCAGCACCAGTGATTTATTAATTTTTTTATTAATTAATTTAGCAAAATATGAATCAAAATCATAAGAAAAAAAAATGTGTGCAAATAGAAATTTGCCAAAAGAACAATTACCAAAATGAGAGATGTAAAATTAATTAAACAGCAAAAAAAAAAAAAAGAAAAAACTCAACTAAAGCTCATAGAATAAAAATTAAATAATTAGAGAAAAAAATAAATTTGATCGAGTGAATTGTTTTCTCTTTTGCTTGCTGCTATAATTGCATAATTACTTTGCTTGATCTATCATCATTTACCTTCTTTTCCTCTATCCGGTGCTGGCATGCAATTTTTTTTTTTTTTATTTATTTATTCATTTAATTCATTTTTTTAACACAAATAAACAAAACAAATTAATTAAATTTCTTTTTAATAAAATTTAATTATTAAAAAGAAAAATAATAATAATAATAAATAATTTAGAGGGAAAACTTACTTGTTGTTTTTGGTGTTAAATAAACAGAAATCGCTGTTATATGATCATTTGATGGATCTTTATACAATTCTGTTACCAATAAATCATTATCTTTCATTCTTAATGGAAATTTTTGCATATCTGCAATAGTTAAGAAATTAATAATTAAAATAAATTAATAATAAACAAATTAAATTAATGAAAACAAACCAATGTAGTAAATTGAACCATTATTGCAACCAAGTAAAAGAAATGAACCGGCCGTATCAAATGATAATATTGGTACAAGATCTTGTATTTGCCAGTGTTGAGTCATTGCATGCCAAACACCAATTTTACCAGACGATGATAATCCAACCAATTGGCTGCCGATAAAAAATAAATACTCTACACGTACATATAAATTAAATACGCCAATATCAGTTTTTGTTCCACTATCGGTTATTCCCCATAGCCGTATTTGACTACCATACGATATTGCGATCATTTTATTCGGTGCCTGATCACCACCGCTAGAGAGATTCACTTTTGCATTTATAGCAATACGTTCAATTGATGCTTCAATGTACGGCGAAGTAAATACCAATTGCCATCCCGAGGAATCTTTTAATCTGAAAATTTTTATCAAAAAATTATATTAATGCCTTTAATCTTAAAAAAAAAAAAAACAAATAGGAACAAACCTGTAACATGTTACAAAATGAGCATACGCAACTGATATCCAATTATGATGTGCTTTGATTATTTGAACTCGCATTGGATCAGCCCAACCAGATGCTATGTAAAAGTTTTAAAATTTTCGTTGAAATATGTGAAAATCCAATAAGAATCTTAAAAAATTACCTTGATTCGGACTAAATACTAAACTAACGTCGTTTCTAATAAATTTATTTAAATCAGCTGATGAATTTCTAGAATGTCTTAAATCTAATGATGTTGTTCTTGAATGTCCTGGTGCCCATGACCTCATATCCTGAATTATGCGAAGTTAATTCGTTTCATTAAAAATTAATTTTAGAAAAAAATTAAAAAAATTCTGTACTTGTGAGCTTCTAGATGATACACTATTGCCATTATAGGCAACTCGTAGATCCCAAGAGGAATTTCTTGAATGTCCCGAATGTCGTGAATTACCACCACCACTTGTTGAACTACTATTTGAACTATTTCCACTTGTTCCGGGTAATGAATTAACTGCAGTTACTTGCTGGTTTTGTAATTCTGGTACTCGTACCATTGATCCAGGTCTAGCATTCAGAGAACTATTGTTAGAACTTGAGGTTTGTGAATTTGTTTGACTTATTCCTGAAGAGTTAACTGCCTCTGCAGTCAATGTACTAGAACTTTGTGACTGATTAACGCCACCAACTGACGGTACAGTATTGCTTCCCATTACCATATCCTGTATTGGAATATCTAGAAGAAAATCTATTTTTTTTTTTTAATTTAGTATGTTACAGTGTTGAATAAGACAAAAAATACTTACTTGGAGGAGGAAGACAACCATAAAATAATAAGTCGCCACAGGATGAATGTCCCAAATCTTCACACAACATTAAACGTTTCACAAGCGGCGATATATTATAATATTCTGCTTCATGTCGTAAGACTCTAATATCACACTGATTTATATCAATATCCCTTGTACGTAGATAATTTAAAATTATTGAAAATATATTTGGATCACGATCTATGAATATTGCATTGTTATCATCACGTAAACTCGATATTCTTCCATTTAAAAGTGCTGTGAAAAATGTATCGGGAATCCATGTAAGTGTTTGACGTGACGTCGAAAATCTAGTCAATTGAGAACACAAAAATTAATGCATTACAATAAAATAGAGAAAGTTTAATCAATTGAATAAAATATAATACCTTTTGCCACCAACATTCAAATGGACAATATCGCCACCATAATTTGTATTTGTGTACGACATTTTCTTTCCAAAAGTATTGAACTAATAATTAAGCAATATAACTTGTTTTTCAATTAAATTTAAAATAATAAAAATAAAACTACTAAAACATTGTTAATTAATTAATTTTTTTTATTTATCACAAAATAATCATTTATTTATGTTTATTTTTAATAATAATTAAATGTTTTCTATTTCTTATTTTTGTGTAATGAAAACGATGACATTTAACACTAAACACAAAAAAAAAAAACAGAAATTTGACGACTATCCGTGAGTCGTTATTATTTATATGATTTCCAAAGTAAAAGACTCAAATCTAGTACGATTTGTTCTCTTTTTTTAAATGTGTCAGAATCATATTGTTCATTCTCTATGGTTAATTTTTTATTATAAATATTTAACCAAAAAATAAAAATAATTAAAATAAAAAACTGTTTATATTATTTAAAAGCAAGAATTTTGTTAAAATATATTATATTTGTATGTATTATTATATCACAATGCAAAATTTATTGTTATTTTATTTATAACCTAAAAATATATTTAGTAGTCTTCAGTTTTTTTTGGTGCTGTATATGGTTTAGTTTTGTGCTGTTTGTAATCCTCATCATCGTGACATTCTTGAAAGCATGTTTCACAATATAATTCACCTTCACAATCTTCACAACGTTTTATTGCATCCTCATTACAAATTGCACACCAAGGCAATTCTTCTGTGTCCTTGCTCGGAGGCGGTAAGTCAGCCAAAAATTCTTTTTCTTCTGGTGATACTATATTGACATTTTCTAATGCCGCCTCTGCAATAAATTGATGTAATACTTTATTCGCAGCGTCTTCCTCATTATCGCTACTCGTATCACTATCTACAAACGTAAGCTTCTGTTCGCGTGTATTTCCTACTGAATCTTCTATTTAAGAAGTAGAGAAAATTTTAATATAAATGAAAATAGCTTTAAAAAAACAAAAACCTTTTAATGCAGCTAATCTTTTTTCAATGTCAGCAGTAGCATTAGAATCGCTCGCCTTGAGTTTTTGTTCCTCCAAGTATTGTTTCATTAAATCATTTGCTTTTTCAGCGTCTGTTCGATTATCGACAGCTGGTAAATTGCTTTTACTGGAACTATCGGTAAATTCAATATTTTTCAATTCAGATAATCGTTTTGCAAGCTCAATATCATCTGATATTTTTATATCGTCATTTTTACGAAGAGCGTTTAATTTTGTTTTAATTGTTTCGTCAACGTCATTTGATTGACTTCTCGCATCTTCTATATTTACTGTAAACACACTTATTGGTACTTGCATATTCATATTATTCTTATCGTCTAAATTATCTATTAATCTAAAACATTTCAACGCAATTAAAGAAACCACAATTCAATAAAAACATTTTCAGTATTTACTTTAGAACATTTGTCTCCGACGGTTTAGCAGCCAAATTAAGTGCATCCTTAGTTATTTTATCAAAGCATGTTAAACAAACTTTTTTTCTTTCATTATTTAATCTTGGAACCAGAATACTTTTCTTTACACATTTTGAACAAAAAGAAAATCCACAACTTGGGCACCCTACCTAATCAAAATCATATACAATTGAAAATTAATTGTAAAACATTTTTATTTATTATTTATAACAATATTTTATTTGCTTACTTCACGACAAAATAAACCATATTTTCTTGAGCAACCGTAACAAGACATAATGAATAAAAAAAAAAAATAATAAAAATTTTAAATTTTCCTGGAAAAAAAAAACTAAACAAAAATTAAATATTTTTCACACTTTTTTGTTTTTATTTTATAATTGTCAATTCTAAAAAAAAAATAGATTTCTTTGACAATAACCAATGAACTATAAACAAAAAAAATGATGAGTAAAATCTCTACTTGTTTTATTTTTTAATTAATTTTATAGTAAAATTATATTTTTGAATTAAATTTTTAATTAATTTTGTTTCAATTATTTGCTTTATCTAATTAATAAAATTTTGAATTGTCTTTAAATGATGAGAATGGTTTTTGCAATTATTTTATTTTTCCTATACTCCACCCCGCATGGTCTTTGAAGTTCGTTTGTTTAATTACTTGAAGTTTAAAAAAAAATCAAAACTTTCATCAATTACAAGTGATAAGCGAATTGCAATTGATAAGAAAATTCAAAGTTTATTATATATAAAATAACGGTTATAAAATGTTGCGAAAAAAGTTAAAACTAACAAATGATGATCGAAATTTTGTAACTATTGATGAAGTTAATACGATTCCCAGTAGTTCTAGTGAAGTAGTTACATCCAAGTATTTTACCAGTAAAAAACCATTTTGGAAGGAATTCTATGATATTGAATGTGAAATGTGTGATAAATTGTCTAAAATTAAATTTTCATCATCATATGTATATAATCCCATTAGTTATGCTTCGGAATTACATTGTTCATACATGGAAAAATTTTTAGATGGTCCGAAAACAATATTGTTTGTGGGTGTTAACCCGGGGCCATGGGGCATGTGCCAAACTGGAGTAACAAATTAAAAGTGTATATTTTTTAAATTATAATTATTTTTCATTTAATTTAAGGTTCCATTTGGGGTAATTTGGGCTGTTAAGGATTGGATGAAATTGCAAGGAAATGTTCAAAAGCCAGTACGTGAATGTTCTGATTATCCTGTGAAAGGTTTAGATTCAGAACGCAAAGAGCAAAGTGGCGATAGATTTTGGGGTGTCATAAAAGATATAAGTGGTGACGATCCAAAAGTTTTATTTAAGAATTCTTTTATTTACAATTGGTGTCCATTCGCTTTCTTTCAAACGACAGTTAAATCGAAAAAACAAACCTCAAAAAATCAAACACCGGATGAATTAAAAGTATGTTGAAAAGACAATTTCCACTTTTTTCGCTAATTTATTCACTATTTTTTTAATTACCAGACTGCTGAAAAAAATCAACTTAATTCGATTTGTGATGAAGCATTAATCAAGGTGATAAATTTAATTCAACCGAAAATCATTATTTCCATTGGACGGTACGTGGATAAACGAATTACTGGATTAATGAAAAATAATAAAATTGATGTTGGAATAGAGAATAAATGTATAAAGCATCCAAGTCCACGCAGTGTCGGCAATCAAAATTGGGTAAAAGAAGCGAAGAACTGGTTTGAACAGGAGGATCTACTTAAATACATGAAATAGAACTTATTTTTTGTTATTATTATTTTATTATTTATTTATGTGAATTAATTAAAAAAAAATGGAGAAATATATGGCAAACGCCCTGGAGCAAGCAAAAAACGCAACAAATATGAATGAGGTGCCAATCGGTTGTGTTTTTGTCTATAACAATGAAATAATTGCAAGTGAAAATAATTTAGTGAATTTAACAAAGAATCCAACACGTCACGCTGAAATAATTTGCATCGACAAAACAATTGACTATTGCAGGAAAAACAATAAAAATCAAAAAGAATATTTTAATGAAGTGACGGTTATTGTGACGTGTGAACCTTGTATAATGTGTGCGGCCGCATTAAATCAATTAAATGTTAAAGAAATTATTTATGGTTGTAAAAATGATCGTTTTGGCGGCAGTACTGTAATAAATGTTGATGAAATATTAAAAAATAAAATAAAGGTGACTGGTGGCGTACGCGAAAATGAGGCAATGGAACTATTGAAAAAATTTTATAAAGGTGAAAATTTATTAGCGCCTGTACCAAAACTAAAGAAACAAAAAATAAATTAATATTTCATTATATTTTTTATTTATTTATTTACATCGCTATAACCCGAATCCTGTTGTTTTACATTTATCCGTTCAATTGTTCTTAATGAGTACCAGTAACAACACTCCCTTTATACTTTAAATTTTAAAATTGAATTCAGAAAATTCTATATGAACATCAAACATTCGTCGTTTTTATCCTTTGGAGAGGCAGGAAAAAACTGTATATTCCTTTGATATTATTTTTTAAAGTTAATACCATCTTTTTCCTAATAACAAGTTTCCGACAAGACATTTTTTCAGAATTTTTTTTTTTGTTTTTCAACAAAGTCTCCTTGTAACTCTACACACTTCTTCCAGCGATGCTCCAATCTCTGTAACCCGTCCAAATAGTATTCGGCGTTTTTCTCTGCAAAATTATTGTTCACGAGGTAATTACCTCTTCATTTGACGAAAATCTCTGTCCTCCGAGTGCAATTTTTAGATTAGGGAACTAAAAGAAATCGCTTGGGGCTAGATCTGGTGAGTAAGGCGGATGGTCAAGCAGTTCAAACTAATTCGTGGATTTTCGCCATGGCAACCGCTGAGGTGTGAGACGGTGCGTTGCTTGGTGAAACAGGATATTCTTTTTGATAAATGTGGACATTTTTTCCGCAAATTCTGCCTTGTCAAGTAATGATGCGTACTATGCTCATGTAATGGTTTTCCCCCTTTGAAGATAATCGATTAAAATAACTCCATGACTATCCCAAAAAACATATAAATTTGAAACTATAAATTAATTAAACTCCGTTTAAAAAACTTTTTGTTTTTATTTCTTTTTTCAGCATTTTTTAAGTTTTTCTTTTAATTATTTTGAACATAATTTTGTGTATTAAAAAAAAAAAATTAATATTTTTTTTTTAACTTAATAATTTTAATTATTATAATTATTAGGAGAGAAATTTCCCCTCCGTAATTTACTGTATTTTTTTATTTTTCATTTCTTTTTTTTTTTTTGTGAATAAAAATCACACAACTTTTATAAAAATATAATAATAATAATAAAAAATAATTAATAATCTTTTTCTTTTATTTTTTTTTAATTAAATAAAAATGCTAATTTACAAAAAATAAAAAAAAAATGTATATATGACAATAAGAGCAATAAGTATGTATACTTAAAAGTAATTAAAAATAATTAAGAAAAGAATAAATAATACAAAAGCATAAACGCAACAAAGAGGGTTGAAAAAAAAAACATTTTATTTAACAAATTAAAATTAATTAATTTAATTAAAATAAAAAAAACTATTTCTCATTTGCTTTGTTAACAAAAAAATAATAAAATAAAATAAATAAATAATTTATGAATAAAATAGAAAAAAAAAAATATTAAGAAAACTCAATTCACACCACATACACGACGATCAAAGTCTTATCACCTTAATTTGCAATTCACGTGAATGTTTTTTTTTATTATTTTTTCTTTATTCTATCTTTTTTTTCAACTTTTTACCTTACAAAAGTGAAAATTATTTAATCAAACGGAAACAAACACTTTGTTCCTTGTTTTGTTAATAATTTGTTTTTTTTTTTAATTAATTATGACGATACGATACAAAAATTAAGTAAAAAATTTTCAACTTTTTTTTTTATTTATTTCGAAAAACAATTTTATAAATTATATCACCACAATTTGCAGTTAATTGATTAATTAATCAATTTTAGCATCGTATAGTTTAATTAAAAAAAAAATAAAACAAAACAATACAGGTAAAAAGAAAACAAAAAAAACTCTAGCAAATTTAGTTAATAAAAAAAGGCCACGCGTAGTGGTTACGTTAATAATATTAAAAAAAAAATAATTAAATATATATATAGAAGAAAAAATGAAAAACGGAAAAAAAAAATTAATTCATAACAAGAGTTTGTTGTGATGACGACGTGGGTGACTTTGTTAATGAAGCTGTTCTATGATGATTCTGTTCAATTGTTGTCAATAATGGCTGCGATAGTGGTGGTGGTGGTGTTGTAAATACATTTGATTCATTATTACGATTTAATTGTTCTTCATTAGATAATGCATCACCGTTACACAATGGCTGAATATCCTCATTAAAACCCATTGAATAATCCTCATTTTCGCAACTTAATGAACTACAATGACTGCTGTTACTATGTTTACTGTTGGTTCCACTATCGCTGTTGCTACTGCTACTCGAACTAGAACTATCACTTTCGCTATCCTCACTCGAATTCGAACATATTTGAGTATCCTGCATTTCAATTGTGTCATCTGATAAACCGCGAATATTCATTATACGTTTCATTTCTAATTAAAAACAATTTATTTATGTAAAATTAAAAAAAATAAATAATAAAACTACACTAAATTATTATTAGTTAAAGAAAAATCAAACAAACCATTATTATCTGCACTCAGCTCCTTTACTTTTTCCTCTAGGGCATAAATTTTATTTTGTGTGTCGTTGATGTATTTCTTTTGTTGTTCTTTGGCCTCCACATCGGCACGTTTTCTTTGCCGTTCGATTTTATTTAATTGTTCAAAATCAGCTTCCAATTGTAGAAATTCTTTAATTAATTCACTTTTGGACATATTTTCTAAACGTTCTGATCGCGCAATTTCATAAACACTAGAAAATTCTTTTGTTAAAAATTCCTCTTCATCTTCGGGCAATGAAAAGAAATAATTTTCTTCAGAGTCAACGGAAAAACTTGAATCACGAGTGCGTCCAGTTGTCGGCCGATTTATTTGCATTTCAATCATATGATCTTCCATTAAGAATTTATTTGTATTATATGGAGCAATTGGCTGGCCAAAGGCGAACGTGTTTATTCTGCGTTGTTTATTGTCACCAATAACTTTAGGCACCTGAAATTTCCAATTTGTTTTCGCATACGGTTTGTTATAAGACTTCCTTTTTGATTTACGACGACGTCGCTTTCTTTTTGTTTTATTGAACATTTCCTTTGCTTCCTTAGCTGATTCAAGGAACTTTTGTTTTACAATATCAGTTGTATTTGCTGATTTTAAAATATTTTCAACAGCGCTACAATCATTTTCAACAGTCACATTTGTAACTAAATCACTTTCCGTCATTTCTGCAGATGGTGTGTCAGTAGTTTGTAATATTTGCTGGGGAGGGTCGACGTCATCTTGGATGCCACCAAAAATATCATTTTTCTCATGAACCACCGACTCAATTAACGACATTTCAATTATTTATTTTATTTAAAACTTTTTTTTATCAATTTTAATTAAAATCACTTCACAATATTGGTATAAAATAGTAGAAACAATATAAGCACTCACAATCATCTGTGTACGACTTAGCGATTGTCGCCATTTTTTATTAAAAACAATTTACTTTAATCACCACTTGGTATCGCGGCGCTATATTCATACAAAAAAAATGCACACAGAAAAAATACACAAATTTATAAAAAGAAGAAACGCCTATAAGATAGTCCAGAGCAGGCGTGCAAAAGAAAAACGATTTTTATAATATAATAATGCACAAAAAAAAATTTTTTTTTTTCCTCGAAAAATGCATTATTTAATGCAAAATGCATTATTAAAAATAAAAATATGGTTTGTATGTTAAAACATAAAGACATATGCATATATAGGTAATGTTCAAAAGTACGTCCCTGCCTATAATATAATAATAAATTTTCATAAATGAATTTTTGTTTCATTTTTATTTTGTTTCGTTTCTTTTCTGTTTTTTTATTCTTTTTTTTTTTTTGAATAGATCAAAATAAAAACAAACAACCAAAGTAAATTTATATGCACGTTTAGTGGTATTAGAGGTACATTTGCTGTATGAATTAAAAGTTAATTGTTAATGCATTAACGCACACATAACCAGTAATAATAATAATAATAAATTTGAATGCAGTGCAGTACATGAAATTAGCAAATGCGAATAAAAATCATAGATATATGCATATATAAGTATTTCACACCTTAATACTATATTAATTAAGTGCATTAAAGAATTCTATATTATTACTAGTTAGTTTTTAATGACGATTAAAATGACTTTATCATAAGGGCTTTAATTAAATCAAAACAAATCTTAATTATGACTAAACAAATTTTTTTTTAGAGATTTACCTACAATATACATGTAATTAAATAGCCAAGGTAAAGATTGATGTAGCGTGATAATTAGTCTATAATTAATTTGTCAAAAAAAAACATTTAATTGTGCGTTAAAAATCGCGGATCAACAAGTCAAAGTAATTTTTTTTTATGTTTGTCACAGATAAAACGTTGTTTCAACGATTTTATAAAAGGGAAAACACGTTGCTTCAACGATTGCGTTTTAGACGGACGCCAGTGTCGCTATTTATCCTTTATTACCTTGACGTGAATAAAACGTTTTTATCTTAACATGATTGATTAACCTATAAACATTTATGCATGCATGCAATGCACTGATTTAAAATTTATTTTAATTGTTTCATCCTATACAATCAAGGGCAAGAAATTAAATTTCTTTTTTTTTTTATTTTATTAAGACGACTGTTAGAAAGTAATTCCAGAAGTTGTAATTAATCAACAGAAAACTCATTATAAACTCTATTAAACCCTCAAATAGGCACGTTGCTTCTTAATCCGTATTTGTTTACATTTTATTTGCACATTTTCTTTTTGTTTATTATATTTTCTTCATCTTTTCTATGATAATAAATAAATAAAAAAAATAATTTATTGGACAGAATTATCAAAAAATAAAAGGTAAAATAAATAACAGAAACAGGAATATGTATTGCAAAAAAGAAGCAGTACAGAAAGAAAAAAATAATTGAAGGTTTTTTTTTTCAAATATTTATTACGTATTTAAGAAATAATAGTAAAAACAGAAAAAAAAAACTCAAACCATATAAATTATATCGCGCTGAATTTTTAATGTTCCTTTGTCTATCTTTTTTTCTTCTCACTGTTATGACTATTACAACAACAGTACAACAGAAAAGAAAACCCTTTAAGCGCATGTTTTATATTATGTTCCCAATACCCAAACCCAAATATAATGTTATCGCATAGTTTAGTTGATTGGCAAAATCAACAGTTTTTTATGCACAAAAAAAAATTATTTTTTAGTTTTTAATTAAAAAAAATAACTCCTAAATATTTAATTAAGCGGATATGTAAATTTTATTTAATTAATAATGTTTGTTCATATAACGAGCTGGATATTGCGTAGTTATGCATATTGTATGCCCAATGTATAGAATCAACATGCAACTGATAAAATGACGTTTTTATGATTATTTCTGTAATTCTGATTGAGCTAAAAATAATAAACAAAATATTTATTTGCTAAAAATATTAAAATTCGCTTGGTGATACTTTTAAAACATTTATATAAAAAAAAATAAATAATAAAAAAGAAGAAAAATGTGTGATAAGAAAAATATGTATCGTTGTATAGCGCGGTCACAATGCAAAATTTCTTATTCTTTTTTTTTGTTTTCCTGTATTGCTTCTATATAAAAATAGCATGATTTATCCTTAATTCCAGTTGACAATATCCTTATCCAGTGTTAATTATGTCAACATATCATGTTTCTTGTAACGTACGTGGTATCGAGCAAGCAGTAAACATTGAAATTTCATAAACAAAAATCAAATAAACATATATCGGTTATGCAGATAAAATTTATCAAAGTATTCCTCTCTGTCTTGAATATATTTATAATAAATATGAATCTAATATTATCTCTGTTTTACCAACATATATTACACAATTAAAATCTTTTTCTTTTTTTTTTTATTTAATTCGTAAACGACAAATAAAATTTGTAAACATATGTATTTATTTTTTTTATCTTATTATTACATTTTTGCGTGTTACTAATGCGTAGTATTTGTTACTAATTTGCCAATTTGAATGAATGAAATTTAATATTCATCGCTGTATCGCATTTGCTAAAAAAAAAAAAATCAGAAAATATAAGAAAAACATCTAAACACATGCAGATTATGATTAAGTAAACAATAATAATGATTTTATTATAAATTATTACGAAAAGGAAAAAATCTTCTATTTTTTTGATAAAAAGTGAAAATTCTATTTATAAATTTTTGTTGTTGTTTTCTTCTCACAGAAATATGTAAATAAACAAAAAAAAAAAAAAGTTTTGTAAATAAATAAAAAAAGTTTTTTTATTTTGGGTAATTTAATTTCCCAACTTTATTTTCTTTCGAATGAAGTTTGTTACTTTTATAGAACTGAGCGACAAATTTTGTAATAAAACTCATCGAATTTTATATGCGATGCATATATATATATACATATACCCCCGCCATCTTGCTGAGTACTGTCAAATTGTAATGTTATTAAATTAGTGTTTTTGACAATTAATCAAACATTAAAGTATATATTATTATGTTTATTGTGTTCATTATTATTTAAAGATTATTGTTTAGTTATTTAAATGCTAATTAAAGATAAAGGTGGGCGTGTATTAATGATTGCAGGAAGTTATATTTGCCTATTAGTATAGCGGTGTAGTGTATTTGTAGTAGTGAGAGCCCCCTTGTTTAAAGAATAAATAATAGATACACGACATTTATTTTTTCTTTCTTTTTTTTTTTTTTTTTTTTTTTTGTTAAACAAAAAACATTTTTTATTATTTTGTTTTTAACAAATTTGTTTGTTGGTTTAGTGTGTTCTTGTTAATAATTTTGTATAAATTAATAAAAAATAATATAAATATTTTAATTTTTTATTAATTTAATGTAAATATTCGACCTTCTCAATGACATATTTGTAGTAATTTTGCACGGCGGCAAATATATACTATTTTTGTACAACTTCATTCATCTGTCAAAACTAACTAATTTGACAGTTCTCTCTCCAGACAAATGATTATTTTTGTTTTTGATTTTGCATTTTGTTCATTTTTTTTTCTTTCTTATTTTTTTGATCAATTAATTTAATTTATCGCATTAATTTGTTTTAAATAATGATTACATAGTTTAACTCGTTGAAATGCTTCAATAATATACGTTACGTATTCGTGTAATTTTTAATTAAATAATAAATAAAATATTGAATGTGTGCTGGTAAAATAAATAAACAAATTAATAAAAAAGACGTCAAACTTCTGTTGTGTGAATTCTGTATTTTACCTGGAATTTTGAATTATAATTAAGAATTATATAAACACACATATAAAAAAAGTAAAAATACTGATTAAATTTTATTTTTATTAATTTCTCTATACTAACTTTTTTTTATCGTGTGTGTGGTTTATAATATAAATTACATTCTTTTTATATAATATATACATGGGCTACAATGTGTATAATTATTTTATTAATTATAATAACAATAAATATATATATTTATTTCAAACAACTAATTAATAAAATAATAGAAGACAAATGTTTGCATATAAATATCAAAAATATGTTTACATTAATAATAAAATCATTTTCTCTATGTTTTTGTAGTGTATTTTTAATTGTTTTATTTTTAATTTATATTTAAATTCAGTTTAAATTTGTTTTTTAAATAAATTTATTAAATGTTATTTTTTACAGTAAATGAACTACAGAAAAAAAACTAAAATAAAGGAGGTAAAATTAAAATAAAAAAAAAAATCAAAAAGGATAAATAAAACGTAACAAAAACATATAAACTCGCTGAAAATAGGGTATGAACATTATTATTATCATTATTTTTATTTAATTAAATTTTTTAATTTATTCCTTTATTGAAGGTAAGCGAGATTTTAACACATATAAGCGGATATGTCATGTCAGCAAGTTCCGCGACTTACTGAAGATCCGTACATTTTCACGGAACCTCCTGTCACAACTACAATATATCATTCACAGGTAAATTAATCGCATTTTGCAATTTACAAACAATTTAAAATAAAAGAAAGAAAAGAAATTGTAATAATGTTTTTGTCACGCATTGTTTTTATTTCGTTATTAAACCATTTAAATTTCTTATACAACTCTTAAGGCCATTGATATTCAGGTGAAAGTCTTTTGTAATACCAAAAAAAAAAAACTAAATTTACTCTCATTTCTCATTTATTATTTAATTTTTTAATTTGCCTGTAAAATCGCCGAAGCAATACAACGGCAAAACAAGAACAGCACGTTGCTTAAAACATTTTTTTTTTTGCTTTAATTACGAAAATATGCAATTAAATAGTAATAATACCAGTAACACGGTATAAAAAATATATTTTAATTGCTTTTCTTTGTTTAAAGTTTATACTTTTATTTTTTCTTTACATTCATTTTATTTTTTTTTTAATAATTTAATTTTTCTTGTATTGTTTGTTTCAGTTTGGAAAATTAACGCCAGTAAGAACAAAAAATCAAAAATTATCACAACAAAAAAAGTTGCAACAACAACCACAGCAACATCAACGGTTAAATGGTGGTTTAGTGCATTTAGTAAATGGTGGTGTTCATAGTAATAATAAAAATTTAAATAAAATTAATTCATTAAAAACAATAACAACAACGATAGAAACACCAAAAACATCAATAAAGTCACAATTAATAAATGCAGGTACAACGACAACAACAGTACTATCAACAAATGCTTGTGATGTTTCAGTTGGTGCTGCATCAGCTGTTACAAACACAGGAACAACAACAATCTTAACAAAATCATCACCAAAGCATAATAAAAGAATATTATTAACATCATCTTCACCAACAATAACTACTGTTTTACCTCAGCAAACGCAACAACATAATCAAAATAATAATAATAATATAAATAATAATTGTAATAATAATCTACAAACACATACATATCATATACCACCATTATTACCACCGCCACCATTATATCATCAAACACATTTTGGACAACAGCAGCTTCAACGTACATCTGCTGATACAATATTAGGTTTATCACCAAATAATAATAATAATAATCATTCCATTTCAACAAATGCTGCAGTATCAACTGCAACAACAGTAACAACATCATCACCATCCATTATTTTATTAAATCAAAAAAATCATTTAGTACAAGTACATCAACAACAACAGAAACCATTTTTACAACAGTCTCAGTCTTCACATCAGCAACATTTTCATAATACATTATCAACAGCAAATTTAAATAATTGTCAAAATACAGAAAGTGTTCATCAACAATTATATCAATGTTCAACATCAACAGCAACATCAACAACAGAAACATTATATCCGATAAATATAAAAACCGAAAATTTATTATTAGATGATGACAATAATTTATTAGATGAATATAAAAATGTAAATAAATTAATTAGTAATAATAATCATAGTAATAGTAATAATCAATTTATAACAATAATACCAAAAAATGAGACATCAACATCATTAACAGAGTCTAAAACATTATCAGGTAGATAATTTTTTTTTTTATATTTACCAAAAATTTTATTAAATTAAATTTATTTTCTTTTCAAAAAGGTAAATTATCACGAACAAAAAATCGTTCATACAGTCAAACGTCACATCATGAGGTGTTACAACGGATATCGTCAAGGGGATCGACAAATAGTAACAGTACAACTGCATCAACAGAATGGCATGCACCTGGCACTTATGTATTTGATTATTTGGGACCAGGTGCAACTCAACCTGAAGAATTAGAATTAGCTGGTATATATTTTATTTTACAATTTTCATCTGCATAAAACAATTAATTAACAATTTATGAAATTTTATTTTGCGTAGCTGATTATCAAAAAACATGGTGGATGTATGATAATACAAAAAATACGAGCAATATAACTAATAATACACCATTAACAAATAATTATAATATTTATAATAATACTAGTAATAATAATAATAATAATAATAGTAATTTATCGCGTGAAGAACGTTTAACAATAAAAGCAGCAAATTTAAGACGACAGGCAACGCAATATAAAAATGCATTCAGTTTACGTAGTAAATTGTCAGCAAAGAGACGTTTAATATGTGTATCAAACGCGATAAATAAATTTAAAATAACTGATGACGATGAAATGTAATTTATTATTTTGTGTTAATTTTTTTTTTTTTATTTAAATTTAATTTGTGATTTATTTTTAGACACCCGCCACAAAAATGTTGTGTAGCAACATGCTCAAACGATTCATTAGCACTGACTGCCTACTGTTATATTCATATAACACAAAATACAGATCAACGTTTATTTCATCCGTGTACAGCGAAATTTTCTGATAATACACAGTGTCGAGTTCCGGTATTTGATATAAGTCATGAATTACCTTTGTGTCGTGAACATGCTTGGAAAAGGGTAAATACTTTTATTATTTAAATTGTATATATATTTATATTAATAAATAAAATTTCATGTTTATAGGATAATTATAATCGTATATTGCAAGAACAAAAACCGAAAAAACCACCTAGGAAAAAATCAAAACCGAGCGCTATGACACGTCCACCAAAACGCAATAAGAAAAAGAAAAAACCACCACAGCCGCCGTCCAAACCGGAAACAATGCATATATTAAATGAGCTTACTACACAGGTTGAGCATCGTATACAGGATCAAGAACAAGATGAACATCAATTGCAACATCATGAACAACATTATCATCTAAAGGAGGAAGAATTTCTAATACAACAAAATGAAATATTATTAACAGATGATGAACAACAGCAACATCATCTTCATCATAATAATCAACACTCACATGAGGAATTATTACACCATCAACACGATACAATGAATATTCATACAAACAATAACTATAATCATAATATGTTGAATCATCACCTTCATAATAATTTGAATAATCTTAATCTAAACAATCATCATCATAATCATAATTTATTGAAACAACATTCAACGACACCCGCAGAAATCTTATCAAATATGAATTTACCGCAACACGAATTTACAATTGACGATGTTGTGATACCACATTTGACAACACAGGAATTTATAAATGTGTGTGAAAATAGTTCGGCGTATGAGAGTAGTGAGGATACGGGTGTTGGTGGGCTGAGTGAATCGGAAATGATTGGTGCACACGATGTTATAGGTAAATTTTTTTTTGCGTGTGTTTTAAAAAAAAAATTCTATTTAATTTAATAATTTAATAAATATAAAATAGAAGAGATGCCACTTAGTGATACAAGACTTTTAGAAGAGCACGATTTAACAAATGTTTTAAATCAATTGCCAGAAGATGCGTTTAATGAGTTGTTTACTGGTGAGTTCAATTTTCTAATTATTTATTTTGTGTTTTTATTAATTATAATTAAACTTCTCCAGTACAACAAAATGGACCATTTGAGCCAACACAAGAGGAGCAGGAAGATTTAGAGCGTGCATTAGAGGCGGTCGACGAACAAGTGAAATCATTAGAGCAAATGACAGGATCGTCAAATTTTCTTGGTGACTTTCTTGATGTTGTCGACGATCAAATGCTAGATGAGTCTGAATTAGTTGTTTGTTCGGATGTTTTACAAGGATCTAATAATACAGAAATACGTGGTTTAGTGCATACATGAACTTTGTAGAAAAATGACAAAAAAGAAAAGGAGGACAACAGCAATAAGAAATTGAAAGAAATTATCCTTATTTTCTTTTCTATCTTTTTTAATTTTTAAGTTATTTGTGTTTTAATTATGAAAAGTTAAGTCAAGTAATCGTAAGCTAAGCTAATGAGTATTTATTCAAACTTTTAGAACGTTTTGTGTAAAAAAAAATAATAATTTTAAAAAATTAATAAGTTAAAGAAAAATAATTAATTTAAAAGAAAAACGAGAGGAGAAATTAACAAAATAAATCCAAAAATTAAAAGGAATTTGGTAACTGTACTAGAAACAATAAAAATGGAAAAAAATAATTAATTAAAGAAAAGAAATTAAACAAAAAATTAAAAAGGAGCAGGGATGTGCATTTTAATTGGTTTTGTGTTTTTTTTTTTGGAAGTTTTATAAAAATAACAATTGTGGAGCACAATCCTCGTTAACCTTTACTTTATGGGTACAAAAACTATATATATTTAAAGAAAGAAAAGAACATTTCCAAACATCTGTCTAGCAAAATTAATAAATAAAATTAATGAAAAAAAAAAAAACCAATAAACCGTTAGAAAATTAATCAAAAAAATAAAATGGATAAAGGATATATAAAAAAATAAATAAAATTAAATTAAAAAACATTTAAAAAAAGGAATACAAGGGATTAACAATATTATTATTATTATTTATTTAATTATTATTATTTTTTAAATTAATTAATTATAATTGATTGAGATTAAGTGAATTCTAATGTGAAATGTTTTTTTTTATTTATTTATTTATTAATTTTAATTTAATTTTTCTTTTTTGTTTAAACTGGAAAATGATGTTAATTTTAAAATTTAAATTTAAATTAAAAGAGAAGCAAGAAAAATAGGAAAATGAACGGCATTTAGACTTGTATAGTGTGTGACTTAGAGCTTTATATATATATATAAACATGGTGATAAACATCCTGTTAAATGGTATTTTTAAGCCTAAATCTAGTATGTGATATAAGTCTAATGTACGTTGTTGCTGTTCCAGACTTTTAATAATTTTTTTTTGTTATTTTTAAACAAAACTATGTTTGCGTGTGTATATGTGTGTGTTCGCGCTACTCAGTGATTATTATTATTTTATTTTTTTTTAATAACTATGAACTATTTTTACTTTATTTATTAATAAAATTAATTAATGTCTAATTCTAATGAGAAAAAAAAATAATTATCGTTAAATTCTTTCTATAAACATTTTTTTTTTTTTAATTTACCGATAAAAGAGCAGATGTGTAAAAAAATATTATAATTAAGAAATAAAATTAATAAAAGAAAAGAAAGAAAAATAAAACTAATTGGAAAATCCGATAAGAATAGAAAAAAAAGGTACAAATCTTGGCTAAAGATTAACCGTAAAATGTTTAGTGTTGTTATAATTGTTGTTGGTGAAAATATGATGGTGGTCACATGAAGAAATTCACCAGTGAAGAAGATAAATACAAAATAATAGTACAAAAAATTAATGAGAAAATGGGGAAAACTCTTCAACAACAGTAATAATAATAACAGCGAAAAAATAAAGCAATATATGTAATTAAGGAGAGAAAATAATTGATTACCTGTGATTAATAATTTATTTTCGATAAAATAATGAAGGATTCATCTATAGTCAGTTTGTTTTTCTTAATAAAAAAAAAGGATATTTTCCTTTTAAAATTTAGATAATCATATTTACTCTTCTGTTTCTTATTTTTTTTTATTTTAATTAATTAATATTTGAAAAATTCATTCCTAAAAAACGATATATATACAGAAAGAAGAAATATTTTTAGAAAATAATTATTAATTTACGATACACTCTGTTTATGTAATTGAAATTAATTTATATATAAAAAAAAAATATTTATTTATTTTTCTTTTCCATTATAATTCATGTGTATGTAAATTTACTGTAAATTATTTTATTGTTATTTTATTTAATGTTTTTTTTTTTTTTTATTTTTCTATTTAATTTAATTTAATTTTAATTTTACTTTACTTCATTTCTTTTGTGATGGTGTGTGAACATGTGATTTAATTATTAATGCAAATAAATAAAACTGAAATATAAATATGTATATGTGTCAAAAAATAAATAAAAATAATAATTAAAAAAAAAAAAAAATTAAATTTAATTAAATAATTTAAAAATTAAACAATTTTTTTTTTAAGTTCTTTGTTAAAAGGATTAAACAATTTTTATACTAATACCATGTACAAAATAATACTGATTATTATTTTTTTATTTCTTTTGATAACCGCAGCAATGACAAAACAATTCATACGGCAGCTACGACTAAAATGTGGTGAAAATAAAATATATGTTTTGGTTTTTATTTTTTTTTACTTTTGCCATTTGTAATAAAACAAAATTAATTTTAATTTTGGTTTTTAAATTGAATTTATTTATTTATTAATTACTTAAAAAAAAAAAAAAACTGTTTATCGTTGTGATTTATTAATTATTATTAGTACTGTTTTTTTTTATTCTGGTTAAACATGTGTTTCATTTTTCTACATACTTTTAAAAAGTGTGGTAATTTTATAATTTTTATTCACCACAAAAATAAATGAAAATTACATCATATACATATAAAGAGTCTAATTAATAATTAAAATAATAAAAAAAAACAATTGATATCTGTCAATTAAATGTATATACTGTAAATGGATAACAGGCGTAATGATTTTAATTTTGAATTAATTTTTATTTTTTCACATTTTAGATTGAATTAAAAAAGTTTTTTGTTGTTTTTTTACCGCCAGCTAATTTATTTATGTTAAAATAATTTTTGATTAAAAATTATTCAGTTTTCCATGTGCAATAAAACCGTACGACTGTGATGCTGTAACTGAGATTATTTAAGCTTTTACTGACACAAAATTCCTTAATTTTTTATTTTACAAGAAAAGCTTACTATTTTTTTTTCTTTCTTTCTAAAAAAATAATCTTATTTTGAAGCATCGTGGATTTACAGATCAAATGAAATAATTTAAAATTGTTTTTTATGTTTTGAATGGTACAGTGTTTTCTATGCAATGACTTATTTTGGTTTAATTAAATTAATATTTTCACTGTGCTGGCAAACAAGATCTAATAAAAATGCAATATAGTCCTTAATAATGGATTACTTAATTTAAAAAGAACCGAATGGTAGCTACTACGCTAAGAAAGACTCTCACCTTCAACCCTTATAAGAAGTTTAACTAAATTAAAGCAATTAAAAAATAAAAAAAAGGGTTATTAATTAGTCAGAATACATTTTATTAATTTTCTGCATTTTCATATTTGTAAGAAAATAGAAAAAAAAAATAACAAAAAACTTCAACAGAGTGGTGTTGTGTTGTGAAATGAATTGTTTCCTTTCTTTCGTTTTTTTTTCGTTTAAAATTAAATTAAATTAAATTAACTAAAAAAAAAAAATTACAAAATTAAATTAAAATCTAGTGAAATTAATAAAATTTAAAAAAAAAAATTAATAATAAAATTAAATTTAAAACAAAAAGAATCAGAATTTATTTATTACTAAAAATCTAATTGTCCTGAGTAAAATAATAATAAAAATTTTAGGAATATTAATTAAAATTAAGAATATATTACAAGTTTTTTTTTTTTTAATTAAAAAATTAATTAATAAACTTTGACTGTTAGAAAGAAATTAATGTAAAAAAAAAAACAAATAAAATTGAAAAATAGCGAAAAATCTACCAACAAATTCAATTGGAAAGAAGAAAAAAACTCTTCAAAGTTTTGTTGTTGATGTCGTCGTTTACTGTTGTTTTAGTTTTTAATTTATTTTCTATGAAAAAAAATAAATTAATTAATTTCTTAAGATAAAAAAAAAATTTTCTTTTTATACAAAATATAATTAGTAAATTAATTTAATCATGTCCAAGTGTGTATAAGTAGGTGATTTATCTGAAAAAAAAAAAAATATAAAACATAAATATTTATTTTTGCTTTTTGTAATAAAATGAAAAATTAACGAAAAAAAAAAATATAATTTTTATTCTTTTATTTAATTAAATTTTTATTATGCAAATTTTAATTGCAAAAACTATTTTAAAGAAATGTAAGAGAAACAACGGACATCCAATGGTAAAAAACATCCAATATCCAGTGCATATCCAGTTCTGTGTCCGTATTAATGCACTTCACTAGCTGGGCGACACCACGATGCTGCACTTTTCAATTCTCTTAAATAAAAATAAAATTATTAAGCAATTGCCGTTAGTGAAAAAACTAAAAGTAAAGTGTTTAGTGTGCGTTTAATCTGCACTGAATGATATAAAAACAAAAATTAAATGAAATTGGAGCAACATAACACAATCAGCTATGGATTATTTGTGATAACGTTATACTCGGTACATACTAATCTATTATTTTTAAATTGAGCTTAAATAGACATCACATTTCGTATTGTGTTTCTTTCCCATTGCCATATTCCTTACAAACAACGTTTGGCACATATACTACCAACTATACACAACCCAACTACTACTGGATATAAGGTACTAAGGAGCAAAGAAAGTAGTAGTTGCTAAAATGAATAATAAATAAATTAATAATTCTATTAGAAACTCAGAAATATATTTCATTTATTTGCTTTTTGGCCAATTTTAATTTTTTTAATTTAACCGAATTAAATTTCTTTGAAAATAAATATTAAATTCCTGAGTAAGTATCTCAAAATCAGGAATACTATAAATATACATTGAGAACTTAATGTTAAGCGCAATACTTTGGTATTCTCTACAATTTTTTACTCTTCTGTTGAAGATACAGTGTTGGCAAGAAATTAGATTATCCTCAATATTTGTTCTTACTTAAGATTTTCAGGTTATAGCATTTGGTTTTCCAACCTTCTAAAAATAGGTAGAATTTTCATTAAGAGAAATCATATTAAGGAAGTGTCTCAGAGGACCGAAACCTGACTTCCAAAAACCAGAAAAATCTTAATTCAATCAAGGATATTTAGTAAATATAAGAAATTGATTAAATTCTTAGAAATAAAAACTAATCTAAAAGACGTTGTATGTTTCAACACCAGAATTTTGTTCATCTCCTTTTGGATAATCTCGATAATCTTTTTTAAACGATAGTTCTGTAAAAATAGAATTTATTTTGTATAAAAATAGATTTACTTAGCTTAAAAAACATCTAGAAATTAGATTAATTTGTTGTAAAAGACATTTCGCCGCGGCAGGGAGGATAGTGGCTGTGAATTTGACGACATCACACAACCAGCTAACCACACTGCCAAAGCGCATAGCCATTAATTGAAAAAAAAAATTAAATAAATAAGAAAAAAAAAACAACTTACCTGTCTTTCTATAAATAATTTAAATTGAACACAATTTACCTGTTGGTTAATTGTTTTAAAATTATAATAAAGAGATATGTTGATCTAAATAAGAATTAAATGCTGTCGAATTAAATAATCATCACGTTATGCATTTACCTGATGGTAATAAGTTTAACAGTTTTTTTTAGCATTTAATAATATAAAAGTTACTTAAGCATACATAGGTAATGCACGTTAATTCTTATAAAAACAATTCGCAAACCTCATTAACACAACAAAAAAAAAAAAAACATTAAAACTTTGCGAAGCTGCAATCCATTTTCTGCGTCATTAGACATACAATTTCATATCCTTCAAAACCTGAAGAAATACCAGCAAAGCGTTAAGTACGCTGCATATACCCATTATTATTAATTATACCTTCACTAATTACCTTGATTAATTGTAAAATAAAAAATTATTAAATCTTAATGGTAAAAACAATAAAACGCAAAGCTTTTTCTATAAATAACAATTTTTTTTTTAAGTTTGCAACAGTAGAAGGTGAAAGAGAATTTACCAATAAATAATATCTAAACAATGATTTTACACCTATTTATTGCAATTGGTTGTAAATATTAAAAAATTAAGATTTAATGTGATGAATCCACGGTGTTGTTCGTGGTATAAGTTTGGCGCAGTTTTTTGTATTCATTAAGTTCTTAGAGTAAAACATTTTTTTACATTAAAATTTGATAGATAAATATTCGATATTAGATTAATAAAAGGCTATATAATATTCATAGAAAAATTTATTAAAGATAAATAATTAACCTCCATGTGTATTAATTTTGTAAAATTAATCCATTCGTTTTTCTCATAGTAGAGCAAGAAGAATAAGGAGAATTTTTTGCTTGCTGATATACTTGGTTTTCCAAACATTTAATAACACAAAATTGAAATACTTATTGCTCAGAATTATATGAGAAATTCTATTTGTAATTTATAAAATCAGATAATGTTAGACAAACAAGTCAAATGTCTACTGAGTTGGATATAAATACAACAATATGACGTCCTGAAAACTAAAATCCCATCATTTTTCTTTGTAAACTATAAACATTTCTTGTATTTTTTTTAAATCAGGAAACACATTCAATACAAAGTAGAAGCTGTGTAGGTATGAGCACTGGAAATATCGTCGTAAATTGTGTCTATTTAATTATTTTTTTATAATAAATTCTCGCAAAAGTTGAGTTTCAGGAGTGTTTATTCTCCAAGTGAAAAACAAACCATCAATATTGCATATCAATTTAAGGTGAAAGGAGAGTCAAGAGAATCTCCTTGTTAACCTTCAATTTAAATTTTACATTTTTTGCATTGTAGATTCATTAAAGACTGCAGATTTACCGCATTTTAATCTAACAAATCTTCAAAAGTTTCTCCCATGGCGGTTTAATAATAATTAAAATAATTTCTTTTTTAATTATAAAATAAAACAAAATATTTTTTCTTTTGCCTGAATTTCTTTTATATTGAATTAAATTTTTTCTTTTTATTTATTGAAAAAAAAAAAATTAATTAATAAATTTAAATAATAAAACAACAACAAACTAAAAAAGGGGAGGAAAATAATATTTATTTCTTTATTAAAACAAATTTATAAAAAGAAAATATATATCTATATAAAATATATTGATAATAATTATCTAGAATAAAAAATCATCGAGATGGTGTGCAGAGTAGAGAGAAGAATTTTTTATCAGCAGGAAATCAATCATCGACAACATCAAAAACATTTCACTAGATTAATAACACATGATCTACGGGCTACTAGCTCCTAGACGGTTTATCAACTAATGGTAATGGTTTCTAGCACAACAGCCAGTCGTCACGGCGCAAGAGGCAAAAAAAGGATCATGTATTAACACTAGAAAAATAATTAATCAGCAGGCTAATGATACGAAAAGTTTTCGTTTTTTCCATAAATTTGTATTTTCTTTCATTTAGTAAAGTAAAACTGTTGTTTGTTTAATTAAGTTTAATTAAATAAATTACTTAATTACTGCACTGACAATGATAATGGTTAAACGAATTGCTTAAAGCTTACTTTCTTTGTTATAATTTAAGGAAGTAATTAATAAGAATCTTCGTAACAGGATATTCAATTAATTATCAGTAAATTAGATTTTGATTCCTTTAAATTATCTGCACGGTGCTTTTTGTTGCATTCCATAATATTTTGAATCGAATCTGACATAGGGCTGTTTATTCTTGTAATTCGACATTCTGTCTTAATTCTAAAGATTTTTCTATTTTAAGCAATTATTCATTATTTCTATTTATGGATAAAATTTATTAGAAATTGTATATCTGGAACAACAAGTTCTGGAACATTTTCTAGATTATAAGCACGATTTATCTCACATTTAATTACACGACGATTAACCATCATTTTACAAGGCATCGCCAATACAGTAATTAATTAAACAAAAAAAAAAATAAAAATAACTAAAATAAAATAAAAAAAATAACAAAAAAAAAACATAAATTTAGCAGATTGATTGTCCTGGAATGTCGTACCAGATAGTGCATTTACAATACTCGAACGTGTTTGATGTAAGTGCACACCTGATACGCACTCCAAAACTAAATAAAATTGCAATAAATAAAATAAATTAAATAAATAAAATTAACAGAAAATAAAAATAAAATAAAGCTTTGCTTAAACTTTAATTTAATTTAACAAAAAAAAAAAGAAATGTTTTAAGTTGCGTGCGCAGAATAAAATACAGTAAAAACAATACACAATGCGTTGGTGGCATTTTAAATAAATAATTAATAATACCAAGGACATTTTTTAAACAGGTGGCTGTTGTTTTTTTAATTAATTAATTAATTAATTAATTATATATTTTGAGATTAAAATTATTGTTTGCAACAACATTGAATAATAATAATAATAGACAAAAATGAATTTTTAATTCATCATTTATTTATTTATATATAGAAAATGCAAGCAAATGCAATGCAGTAATCCGTCAACATATTAATTTAATTTATTCAAAACTATGTAAATTATTTGTGCCCATTGTTTTATATATTTATTTTGCAATGCAATAAATTAATTCAACTTATTATTTGTGGGCGATATTTATAGGTTGGTTAAATTACAAAGTTGGCGGATTTAATTCGTTATAACGTCTCTAAGAATTATTAAAAGAATTAAAAAAATTCTATATTTTAAGAAACTTTTCCATTATTTAAAAAAAAATTCATTAAATAAGGAAAAATTATATTAATTTATTAATTAAAAAAACTATTCTCAAGTGAAATGTACTTGTGTAATAGGAATCACCTTGTTCTTATTGAATTGATGACTAAACACGAACGTCCTATGTGTTTAAATGATTATTTTTTAATCATCAAATTGTGTGCAAGGTAATACATTAAATAATTAAAAATAAATGACCAATAATGTGCAATGGTATTGCATAAGATAAAATTCTTTCGCAATTATATTGCAAATAAATAAATCTTTTAAATAGCTACATTAAAAATGTTCTCATTTACAAAACTATTTTAAGGACAACAACAAGAATTATAAGAATATTAAATTCAAGAATAGATTTTCTTGCCAAAAATACAAAAATCATACTTAAAAAACAGCATTTTACTGTGTTTTATGCAAAATTAATGAAGCGACAACAAACTAAAGGTATAAGCATACAACTATATAAAAAAAATAATCTTTCAAAGTGAATATTTATTAATTAATTAAAGAATTTTTTTTTTTTAAATATTATATTTCCGTTGTAAATATTTTCGAAATTTTTTTATTAACCTAAATTGCAATAATTAATCAATTTTTTGCTTTTTTTCTTGCAAAAAAAAGGCAAAACAAAAAACATTTAAAATCGCTGTTTGGTTATTTCTATTTAAAATGAATTAAATTAATTAATTTAATATATTAAACACGATTTACTCTATTTAATAATATTTTTATTATGAATTTATTTTATTTTATTAAATTTTTCTTTTATTCAATTTAAACTTCTGTTACACAAACAAACACTTTGTTCATAATCTATTTACCATCATCAGTAAATAATACATCAAATGAATTATTTTATATTTTTAAAATATTTCTTATCATGCAATTGTTTGTGCATTGATAATTAATTAATTTTCATAATTAAAAACAAGAAAAGAAAATAGAAAATATTACAACAGAAAAAATTCCTCTCGAAGTGAATAATTTCGCGTATTATATTTTTCAATATTTAAACTATTTTAGTTTTTTGCAATAAATTATTAATAAAACAAATTAAATTAACATAATTATAACAGAGAAAACATAATGAAATAATAAAATTAAAAATATTATATAATAATGCATAATAGATTGTACGAAACAATAAAGTGAAAAGAAAAGAAATCAATCGCAATATTGATTGTAGCGGAAATATATAATAATTATTAGAATGCAATTTTTGCTAAAGTCGCTTAAATTGAGGCTTAATTTAAACAGAGTAATAATTATTTTTTTAATTCAATTATTAGTGTAAATTGCTTTTATAATAAATAATTAGACTAAGACTATACGCTACGGTCTATACGCTGATAAATAAAATTATTTAATAATCACTTAAATAAGTCTTCGATTTATTACAATGAGGTATCTTAAGTAATCATAAGCTACTTATTAAGTACCTAAGATTAATTTCTTAACATTTATATATTGCCAAACACTTCCTATGATCAAAAATAACCTAACTTAAATAAATACAAATTTTACAACAGACTAATCCCCAACATATAACGTCAGAACATAATATCCGTGGTATTCATACTAATTATTTAATATTAAAAAAATAAATTAATCAGTTAAATCAATTAAAAAATAAAATTAATCTAATCATGAGAAAAAATTAAATAAAATTCAATTAGCTGGGGACTTTACTTAAATACTATAAAATATAATATTGAAATAGATAAAAAACACGAATTAAAGGTTATTAATATTATCAGTAATAGCATGTGTAACGTTAATTATCTATAATTTTACATAAATTTACTTGCTAAAGGTATACAAATTCTCTATATTTTTGCTTCGCTTAGAATAACTTTATCAAATAAACGGTTAAACTGTGCGTTCATAATGCGTTAAACTTAAATAACATGCCCAGTTAATAATCACATATGAATAAGTTTATTCACTTAAACAACATAAGTAACATATACAAACTACATTAGCTAGTTTACTTATCATTATATTAATATGTATTTGTTTGCATTTTGATAATATTATTATTTTTCTTTAAAGTTTCCTCTTCTGAATTCACAAATAAAAAATCGAAAAGAAATGTAAAGAAATGAAACGAATTTACGAACATCATACAGTTGACATTTCAATTTATATTTATTTATAAAATTAAAATAAAATAAAATTCAAAAAACTAAATAAAAATTCTTTAATTTAGAAAATAAAAGTAAAAAAAACAAGTAAGAAGAGAGGATGGATAAAAATAAAATATAAATATGTATATATAGGTCTGTTTGTTGGTGTTTTTATACGCATTTTCAATGAAAATGACAAATTTTCTCGCTTCTGTAAAACCACATATTGTATTTTTGGATAACTTTTTATTTAATAAAAAGCAAAAAATTACAAACAAAACTAGTGTTTTTCCACTTAATCAGGAAATAAGGTAAACATAATCTATGGAAATAGCTTTAATAAGTCAAAACAAAAAGAAAAAACACCCACAGTGATAATTAAAACTAATTACAAGGCATCTTATCAAATCTAAATTAATCCTTTTACTATTCAAAACAAAATAAAGAAAACAATTTAAGTAATTCAATATGACTTAACTAAGTCAGTTAGTTTAGTTATTATTTTTCCTAAACATCAAAAAATCAATCAGTAATATTTTAAGTCAACAAAATTTAAGTTAAACCAATGTTTTAGTTTTAAGTATGTACAGTAGAAACAAGAAATGTTAAATAATATTCAATTAGCATTTAAGTGAGAGAAAGAAATAATCAAAGTCCAATCACATTTGACATTTATAACAGCACGCAAAGGAAAAGAAAATTAATGCAAAATTACACTGCACCAAAAATACTCTTAAAATCTAATAATAAATGTTGCAACAGGAGATTAGTGTTAGAACAGTGATTGCACATTAATTTTATCACTAAACTCAACAACAATAATTATTGATAAAACACAATCTACTGATAAAAAATAAAAATAAATAAACTTAAATAATATATATTAGAATAATTAATTTAGTTATTTTTGAATAAAATATTTCTATTCAGCTGCTTAAATTCGTCAATGTACAGTTAATGTTTATAAAAATAAAATATTTTTAATATACATAAAAAATATGACTCATTTTCTGTTTTAAAATATTTATTGTAAAATTAAAAAAAGAATTAATTATTGTATTATAAAGTTTAATGAACCCTTTACCTATGATAACGCGATTCTACTACAAATTATTACCTGTCAATTGATTATTCTTTTAACGCTAAATGCTTATATTTTATACGTTATAGTCTCAATGTTGTCTTTAAATTACTAAGAATTACTTAAATGAATCCTACAATTAGACTTCACAACGTTTGTTTAAAAGCTTTTATGCTTTTATACGCACTTTTGCAATAAGAAAAGCAAAAATATTTTAATAATTAGAGTACACCGATAAAAATCACTTGCTGACAGGCACATTAGCTAATGTTTTATTTTAAACAACAAAAAATTCATAAAATTGTGTAACCACTGTTTATACAAAAATAACATTTTTTTCTATTTTCTTCTGACAAATGACGTAATAACCAACTGCAATATTAGCTGCAAATATTACTGCTATTACTGCAATTTTAGATAAAATTTTATTTAAAAAAAAAATTAAATAAACGCACCGTTAACGATTTTTCAGTCATAATTTTGTCTCGATACGTTTTCGGATGTTCTTCTTGTTTAAAAAAAAATCTTAACCGCATTTTGCAAGGTATTACATTACTGTAATATGAATTGTTAAAACCGAAAAAAAATACAAAAAAAAAAAAAAAATTTAATCAGTTTTTTAGAGGAAAATAAAACCGCAAAAAAAATTTTTTTTTTGTAGTTTAAGCAGCGAAACATAAATAATTTAAATGTTTTTTGATTGAAAGCATAAAAACAGCTTTTAATCGCAACAATTTTTAACTAATAGAAAGAATGGGCAGCAGCAGTAACAGCAGTAACAACCATATGTGATTAATTAATTTCTATAACTGTGTTTTTTTTTATTTATTATCGCGTTTATTAAACGATTTACTTATAAATTTTTAATTAGTTGATTAACGCTTGTTTTTCTTTTATTATATTAATAATTTTAAATATATATATATATATATATATATTCTTTTGTACATTACTGTAATTTTAGTCTGATAGTTACTTTATAATATTATAATTATTATTTTGTAGTAATTTTTCTTATTTATTTAATAATAAAAGTGTTTCGTGCATGAAAAATAATAATAATAATAATAATAATAATAAAAAAAATCATTACGGTTAACCTTAACATGTTCTAATTGCTATTTATTTATTTATTTATTATAAGATATTAATTTTTTTTTCTATCTTTAGCTTAGTTTAAGATTTATTTTTATACTTAATTATCATTAATTATAATCGTTTTTTTTTATTTCCACTTAAACCTCATTCTTTTTCTTTTTTTTTTATTCACTTTGTAATGATTTTAATTTTTTATAATTTATGTAAAGCTATGATTACATATCTCTACCTTATCTTAATATTACAATATGACTAATGTAAGTGCAGCAATGCATGACAGGTAAATACGTTTTTTTTTATTATTTTGCTTGAATTCATATAAAATATTAAATATCTAAATAATACTAGACTAAAGAATACTAAAAACTAATTACTAAATAATCGTGAATACATTTTATTTTACTTTCTAATTAAAAACTAATAAAAGAAAAAAATAATTTAATTACTTATAGGAAAATTACTTTAAAAAAAGTCATAATTATTTGCATAAAAAATATTAAAATTTAAAAAACAAAACAATTTTGCATTTAATTATATATAATAATATTCAAATTTGTAATGTAGAAATTTTTTCAATAAATCAAATTTAATTTATTGAAGAATTTCATTTAAATTATTTAGAATGAATTTAAATCTCACAAACCGTAACCATAAAAGGTAGTAAATGCTAATTTAATAAATTATTAATACTAAAATCAAAAAATCAATAAGAATTTTAGTCAAGTGATGATTTAAAATAATTAAAAGCAACGATAACGTCCTAATCGGGAAATTACTTTCGTAATAACCAGGCAATTTTAGAATACACGCAAAGTAAATGCACAAATGCAATTTGAACGTAATTCTACTCATGTAACCAGACCATTAGAATTGAAATATTACAAACAAAATTAATAAAATTACGTAAATTCCAAGTGATTGTTAATTTTTTTTTATAATTAATTAAAAAATAATTTTTATGGCTCTCTACACACAAAAAACTACTACAATACAGAATAATTAATTAATAATTTTTCTAACACAACTAACACATGAAGAAACCAATAAACGGTTGATTTTATTTCACCTTTTTTGCTATTTTTCATGGCAAAATTAATTTTATAATATTATTTTTCTTTACTTCTCTAAATTAAATAATTAACTTTTTATCGTATTTTATTTTTACTTTATATAAATTTTATTATTTTATTGCCAATAAAAATCAGCGAAAATTGTAGGAGAAACAAGAAGAAAAAAAATACATTTTTGTCACTAAAGAGCTCATCGATGACGCAATAAATATTAAACAACAAAGTAAAAATCAAACTCTGCGAAAAGAAATGGCAATTAATTAAATTAATCCTTGAAGAACTGTTTTATTTTTTTTTTTCTTTAAGCGAAAAAAACAGAGAAAAAACGCCTTTTTTACTGTATTTTTTTGCGGACGCAACATAATTTTTTTTATTAATTGAATTAAAATTTAAGAATAATTTTTATAAAACACTTTTTTAATTTTCTTTCACTTAAAAAACACTTTTTTTTTTCAATCACTTTTTTTCTGCTATTTAAGCTCCATAATTTTCCATTTTATTTTGTGACTTAAATTCTGCTAAACACTTTGCTTCCTTTAGCTGTTATTTTTTCTTTGATTATAAAATTTATGCTTTTAATGTAATAATTTTCTATGTTATATAAATTAATTAAGATAAAAAAAAAAAAAAAATTTAAAAAAATAATACAGAAAAAAAAATTTAGCGATAAAGACAGGTCCGATGTCTCTCAAATGCTTTATATGAATAGCGATTTGTTTATGCATTAGAAGTGCTACAAGTGCCGATGTGCCTGTTGTCGTTTCTATTATTGTTGTTGTTACGGAATTAAAGAAAAAAAATAAATAAATTTATTTTTCTAATAAACATAAATCAGTGTTGTAAACACACGTATACATTATTCATAGATGAGAACCGCTTAAAAATATATATATTTATCTTAACAAAATCATAATACAGTTATATTAATAAAATAATTAATAATTCACCAATTATCAGTTTAACATTTTTATGAATAGAAAAATTATGTTTAAACATTTATTTTTATTAATTAAATATGCTCTAACCTCAAAGTGTTTAGAGAAAAAATAAAACTATTAAACCGTTTGTTCTGTCTAATTATTATTATTTCTGCACACAATGCAGTGATGATTTTCATTCAATAAGATAATGTTCTCTTATTACGTAAAAAAAAAATAAATAAATAAATCAATAAACGGTTAAACCGTTATAGAAAAAACCTCAAAAGAAATAATTAAATTATGAAAACCGTTGATTTTTCAATGATTTTTGTAATTTTATTGTTTTGTTACATTTTTTATTTTTCTAAGATAAAATTACTGAGATTAAATACTAAGAGCAGTAATAATCAAACAACAAAGTTCTACTGAAATTACACAAAGTGACTTTAGAACAATTTTTTTCACATTTGATTAAAACTAAAATATTGGATAAATTATCATTGACTGATAGAGAAAAGTGGAAAACCCTGATTAGCAAAGAATTGTGTTTTGGCAGCTAGAAAATACCACAACAAAAACATTAAATAAAAAGCTTTTAATGTAACTACAAGGCTAGAAACAATCTTTAATTTACAAAAATAACAGCAATGTAAACGTCGTTTTAAAACTAAATTACCTAACACAAATACACATTTCTAAGTAAAACAGGTGAGAGTTAATAAGCAAATAAATAACTACAATAAAAAAAATTATTAATAAAAATAAAAAAAAATTACTTAGATCACTAACACTTGTCACAATTGAGGTTTAATCAAAAAAAAAAATTACAAATACAGTTTACAATAGCTGGCAGCCAAGAGACGATTATAATTTCTTATTTTATTTATTACTATTTGCTATTTTGTCATAAATAAAGAAAAATTAAAAAATAATATTGAAAAATAATTAATTAAAAAAAAATGTTTTATATAAAATAATAAATATTACTGATAACAGCAATGTAATAGAACAGTAATCCGTTAAATAGCATGATTAAAGCCAATGATACACTGAGATCATTGATTATTATTATTAAGCGAATGGTTTTCTTTATAAATTCGTATACCGATAGGGTTAAAATAAATAATGTGGAAAATTAATAACACAAAGTAATTAACAAGTTAACTGTTTAATTTTGGCGAGAAAGTACGATTTGTTTCAGTCACGCTCAAGCTAGACTTAAGCGAAAATTTTAAAAGCTGCACAATTATGCTTAAAGTTTTGCGGCAACCCTGTTACAACAACAGGTAATAATTTACAACATACCTGTTGGCCAACTAAAAATAAAACAAAAATTTCTTGTTAACAAAAATCTCATTATTTAATTATCAATTGGAAAAAATTAATTAACATAAAAATTATTGACAATGACAAGGTGACACTGCAAACCACAAATACTGTGTCATTGGTTTAGTTTTTTTGCTTTTATCGAAACTAAATGTCCAAATTAAAAGCTTTTATTTAAAATAAAATATTTTCTACATTTTTATTTTATTATCTTTATTGATTATTGTGACGATTATTATTATTATTTGTTAATCGTGACGTTAAAATCGTGTTTTATTGATTTTTTTTTATTATTATTTTTCATATTTAAGCTTTTTTGCTTTCATTATTGATATTTTCTACAGCAAAAATAAAAAAGAAATAATCATCAATAGAAGATAAAGAAAAAATTATTAACATTAATCAACAATCAAGAGAAGCATCACGCTTTAACGACATGCTAAGCATAAGGCATTTATCATAAAGTGCGTATTTTTCCAAACCAAAATTTTAATTCAGAAATTTCTTTAATAAAACGACGATAGGATACTTTTTAAAACGCATAAATTCAAGCACAAGTGCGATTTCTGATGGATTATTGGTTAAAAATCATTTAAAAAATGGTGATTTTAATTATTAATTAAAACAATAAGTTGTAATTACAAGACTTAATATTTGAAAAAACATTATAATAATAAATAAACTTTTATTTTGTTATCACACAATTAAAAAGCAAATAAATACAAATGTAAAGTGTCACTGATATGACTAAAGTCTAACGTATAAAATAAAATGACAAAGTATTTTGATTATTATAATAATTACAGTATATTCTCGTTTATATAATCCGCATAATTGTATTGTTGATATTGTATTTACTTGATAGACGGCTGTTTACATAAATACAAGAGTTGCAAAGTACTTTTTTGTTGCGATAAATAAACCGATTATAAATTTTTCTTCTCTAACAAATATCATTTCAACAAATTACTTAATTCTTACAATAATTATTTTTAGTTTAAATAATTAATTATTGGATTAAAATAATTATTTAATTAAGCTTGTATTAGAAAAATTAAACAAAAATTACCGCACCTAGTCACTTGTTAAATAATTTTCTATCACGAATAACCGTGGATCGAATAAAACCTTATCAATAATAGAAAATAATATATTTCACTATTTTTCGATAACGAAAAAAGTATTATTTAATTTTTTTTTTCCATTACAATAAAAATGAATTAAATAAGTTTAAAAAAAAATATTTTTTATCCAGGGTTGTACAAGTAATTTAGGTATATAAACAGCGAGTTATTTTCAAAACTTTAACATCTTTACTTTTGTACAGTACTGTGAATCTCTAAATTCTTAAATAATCTAATTAAATAACAGAGAAAAAAAAATATGAAAATTATCTAAAATACATTTTCTTATTATCAAACTATAAAAAAACTATTTTATTTTAATTTTTTCTTTTCACACTAAAACTACTGTAGCGCATATAAATAAATCAAGAATTAAGAATAATCATCACCAGTTTCTCTAATAAATTTTCCACTAATATTAATTTTTATTTCTCTTCGCGCTGTTGTTTTTAATTTAATTTATTTTTTTCTCTTCTTTGTTTTTTTCTTTTATTTATTTTTAAACACTTTTACACACATGTTTAATTATTTTTTATTATTATTAACAACGATTATGTAATGTTTATATAAATAAATAAAAAAAAAACTTGCATTAAAACTGCAATTTCTTTAAGTGCAGGGAAGGTGTGTGATGTGCTTGGTGTATTTCAAGAAACGCAAGTCTGCATAATTTATTTTTTCCTTTCTATACATTATTTACACAAAAAAACGCCCAATCACGAATATATACATTGCAAAAAGTAGCGTAAAATCCCTACAACGACTCTGTTAAAATTATTTTATGCATAGAATTGAAATTAATAAATTTATTTTTCTTATACAAAAAAGCGAAAAAAGAAAATTGTTTTCCAGTGAGGTATTTATGATTAATAAATAATTCAATAATATGATGATATTACAGCAACCAACTGTAATGGCATTGCATATTGTGTAATACATATTATAGAAAATTACAAGGTTCTATTTTAACAGCACACAATTGTCTAGTGTGGTGTGCAGCAGCGAGGTGTTATGCAGTTTCAATTTATTTAAATAAACACAAAAATAGAATTACAAGGAAATTATTTCCTTACCTAATGTAACATTAGCATATTCGTTATATAAGGTGACTTTGAATCTATATATATATATAAATTTACGAAGGTATTATTGTTAGGCGTTTTATTTAATTTTCTTCAATAGATTTTCCTTTATAGTAGCTAATATATGTACATAATTATTTATTGATTAATAAATTCAAATGATTTGTATAAATTTATTACGAAGTAACTTTTAGCATTAAGATAATGCAAAGAATTCCCAACTGTTTTCGTTTAATTTTTTGAAATTACCTACTAAAAGTCTTATTCAATTTTAATTAAAAATCTGGCATAATACTCAAAACACACTGTAATCGTTATAATTATTGTAATAATTATTTTTTTTTTCATTTTTCTTTTACCTACTCAATGACAGATAAAAAAATACCATTTCGCTTAATTTTATTAATTAAAAATTCAAAATAAAAAACCAAATTAATAATCATCAATTAAGTTACTTATTTGCTCTTTTTTAATTTATTTCTTATAACCAGCAACACTTTAGTAATATTTTATTAAAAAATTATTATCAATAAAAAATTGCATAATTATTGCATTCAAGTTAAAAAATTGCATTGAAAAAAAAAATTTATAATTAAAAAAAAAAATTGTTAAAAGAAATAAAAAAAAATTACTTTAAAGTAGGCAAAACGCCAAATACTAAAACACAAATAATATAAAAGAAAACTAACAAATAAGCCGAGTTATAAATAATTAAATAAATAAAATTATAATAGGTTCATGTGTTGCTAATATGCTGCTGTTGTTACTAGTTATGCACTTTTCGTTTATTTTTCTTTTTCAATTAAAATATTTCCACGTCATTCTTTTCTCATCGCGCAAAAAAAAGAAAAAAAAAAAAAAATACAAAACATAACGAAGCAAAATATTATGTTTATTTTAGGAATGAATAAATGAATTAAATAAACAATAAATTAATAAGTATATAAAAAAAAAACGAATATACATAATATTGAATAAAATTATTTAAATTTCGAAAATATTAAAAATCAAGAAAAATTAAGTGGAAAATTCAAAACTCCCACGAAAAATATTTCCATAATGTGTGATTCAAAAATTCAAAAATCTATCTCTGGAAAAATATATTAAAAATTAAATATTCTTTAAACAGTCTCATAAGAAATAAAGCAGAGTGTTTTACAGCCTTAATCAGTAAATTAATTAACAATTTGCTGATATTTGCATGACACAATATCGATAGTTAATGCAAAGAAATTATATTTATATTTATAGAATATTACTTAATAAATTTTACCCAATTTTCTTTAATAAAATTTCAGTAAGTACAGTATACTCTCAGATATTAATTAAATTAAACCATAAATGTTTATAAACCAGAACATTTCTGGTGATGTTTACATTGTAGTTCCTGTTTTAATTTACTTTAAATCAAAAAATGCTATAGTGACTGATTAAGATTATTTTTAATTCATCAATTGCTACCACAAGTAAACCATAGTTACACCAGATTCTTGTGATATGATACTGCTTCTGTTTTAAAACAGGAAAATTAAAGTGATTTTATCGCTCTTAATAAAGTATTAAAAAATTAATAATTATCATTTTTGATAAGATAAATATCCACAGTATATCTTTATATTTAATAAATAAAAATTAAAATGAATAGATTAATGTAATGAAAGTAGAACGAGGATCACAATAAGGCATACATTTTATATAAATAATTAATAAATAAATAAATTAAAGAAAAATACAAATCAATATACATAAATAAATGAAAAAGAAATAATATTAATAATGCGATATTCATCATATTCCACAATAAAAAAATTTTCAGTTTTCATTTTCTTTTTAATATTTATTTTAATTATTTATTTATGACCTTTATTTACTGACAAAGGTTATCCACGGTAATAATATTAATTAATTTGTATTACTGTAAATACATACGTTAGCAAAACAAAATATAAATATAATTTATTAAAAATTAATCATTACGTCAGTGTATCTATTTCAATTAATTATTTTCCAGTGTTCAATTGTCATTAAAACGTGTAAAAAACACTTAGATTATGAACAAACACTTTGTTCTCCTTAGATACAATAATTTTCCAGCAACATCGATGAATTAAATGCAAAATTACTTGCTGTTGTAACCTGAAATACCTTAAATACATAGAAAAAATTTTCATAATCATATTTCTTATTTTTTTTAATCAAGCACATTTAATTAATTAATTTAAAATATGCAACATAGTACTACCGAGCAACAAATAATCAGATTGTTCAAAACAATTTTGTTCTGAATTTTCTTTTCTTTTTTTTTTTCGCTAAGAAATTAAATAGGATTTTTGGGATTTTAAATTATTTTTTTTTCTATGCATTTTGTTCTAAATAAACAAAATTTTGGCAAATTAATTAATTAATTTTTTTCCTCTTCTGCATTTAATTAATTTTAAAACAATGTAAATTTTTCAATTAAATTTAATTTATCTATATATATTAAAAATAAAGTTCTCTATTGTTGCTACTTCTTGTCTTCGTTTTTGGTTGTTTTTTACTTTCGTCTAATTTTTTTTTTATAAATTATTTTTAAAAAAAAAATGCGAAATAAAATTGCAACAAAACCCACAACAATTGTGCCAACAATTGCAAAAAAATATCAAATTTTTTCTTGGCTTGACATAATTAAATAAAATTAAATCAAAACAAAATTTAAAACTGAGTTTATTAATTTAGTTAAAAATAATTAACACAAATTAGAAAATTAGGACAGAGAATAAAATAAAAGGAACAAACAAGATTTTTATTTCTTATTTTATTTCTTGTTATTGTATTCTTTTATGGTGATTAATATATGCTGAAGGAATTTACTAGAGTAGAATAACGAATGATTTCATGCTTATTGCCTTATTCGCTTTATATGCTAATAATTTATAGCAAATGGCCTTCAATACGATAGAAAATCCTTAAAATTGACAAAAGATTAATAACTTTACAGAATAAAACAAAATGAAAATAAAAAATCTAAATTACGAATTTTAATTAGTAATATAAAATAATTATTATCAATAAATTACAGCTTTCAAGCGATAAAAAAATTAAAAGCTTTTTTCTTTTATTCACCACAGTTATTTAGCAAAGACGCAATTTCTTTAAATATTTTCTTTGACAATCTTTGAAAGTAAAACAATTTCCATAAACATTTATTGCAAAAAAAAAAATGAAAATTAATTATCTGAAAAGAAAATTATACTATAAAAAAAAATTACCCACCCACACACTAGTGGAGACATTTTCAACGCCTGGTAATAGTAGCAAAAACAAAGACAAAATTTCCCCAATAGTATTTTTATTAATTAAAAAATAGAAAAAAAATATTTATTCGCCTAAATTCATACAATTTTTATCTTTAAAATTATTTTTATTTTATTTAAATTAGATATAGCAAAAAGAAAACACGTAATTGTGTGGCTGGCATAACCCTCACCGGGCACATATTGTGTAAAATTGTTGTTTAGCGTGGCCAGGCAACTGAGATACCACCAGCTGTGTTCACTAATCAAATTTACAAAGGGACCACAGGGAGTATCCCAATTGCCCAAAAACCACTATTTAATTAAAACAAAACAGCAACAGAAATACACGCACGTACACACACACGCCAAAAAATTAACAATCAATAATTTAATAAAATAAATTTTCCCGATTCGTTAAAACACTATAGTCACCAAAGACACAAACCGGTTCTGTGTGTGTTTTTTTTTTTTTTGTTCAATACTACGTATTTTCATAGTTTTTCCACACTTTGCTTGTGGAAAAACTAGTTATTACTACATAACTAGATGGTACTACAATCGTTTTATTACAAACAAACAAAAATAAAAACAGCTTAAATTGCAAAATTAAAAAAAAAAATAATTAATGAAAATTTAAAAACTCTTTTCCTTATCTCTTACAAAACGTACAAATTTCTAATTTAAATTACTGTAAAACCGAACCAATAAAACTAATATTAATTAAAACGTAATTAAAATTTTTGGTTTTGTTTACGTTCAACAAAAAAATAAAGAATTTTTTTACTTTAAATAACAACTGAATGAATAAAATGCGCAACACATACAGTACCAACACCACCACCAACAATACTGAACTTCACTTTTTATTTTCTTCTCGTCGGTTTTTAAAAAATATTTTTTCAAGTTCAGCAAAAAAAATGAAAAAAAAAAGTCAGCTGATTTTCTGACTTAACTGGTTTCACTTAGCGAATAAAAAAAAAAACACGATTAAAAATTAACCAAAAAAAATAATTCTTTTTCTTCATAATTTCTCTCTTAATCATTTTTTTCTTTCTTTTTTTTGTCGCTTTACACTATATACCTTTGTTCACATCATTTTGCGATCCGTCAAATAATTTCACAATTTCTTGTAACAAAAATATAGAATTCTGACACGTAATTTCTGCCAGAGAACAGAATAACAAAAAGAAGATATACCAACTACAATAACAATACAATATAGGGAAATGGAAAAACCCAACAAACAGGAAAAAAGAGAGCAAATAATAAAGAGAGAAAGACAAAAACAGAATAAAAAAAAAAATTAAATAATAATAAAAAAAACGCCACGAATAAATTAATTGAAATTATTGGAGAGAAAAATGAAAAATGTTCAGGGTTAAGGTGACGAGAATTAATTCAAATATATATAAATTTTCTTTCTTCTGTGGAAATTTTTTCTCGCTCTTTTCCTTCACAAATACATTTAAGCGAAAAGAAGAATTTTTTTTTTTTTTTATAACATAATTTTCACTTTTTTATTTTTATTACATTTTTAACATTGAAAATAATTTTACCAATTTGCGATTTATACTGTTTCACCAATATATATTTACAATAAATAAACGAAAAATTTACTATGAGCATGCGTCAATAGAGTAACCATGTTGAATTTTCCGTTTATATAAAACTTTTTTTCTTTAACCAATGTATGTGTTTCTTTTGTGTAATATATACAATTTTCCTTCATGTTAAATATAATTATTGCTTACTTACATTCTTTACTTCTATTTATGTATATATTACTACGTAGTGTAAATATTTTCTCACAAAAAACAATTATTTAAATTATTATTTAATTAAAGGCACTCTTTGCTACGCGTTCTCTTTTAATTATAAATACATAATTTTGTATTTTTTGCACAATAAAAATTAACCAACACAAACACATGTATAATATATATACATATATGAAAATATCTACATCAACGAAAAATGTACATCAACGCATGTATATGTAGTATGGTTTCACGAAAATATAAAGAAAGAAAACAAAAAATTATTATCGATTTGACTCACCATTTCAGAATTTCAAGTTCAAGTTGAAAACCAAAATTATGAATAAAAAAAAAAATAAAAACACAAACAAAACAAAACGAAGAAAATAAAATAAAGAACACCATGGATTTTTACTTACATGAAAATGATGTGAAAACATTATACACATATGTAATGTCGTCGTTTCTTTTCTGGCCCCATCTCATTTTCTTAAATCATATAAAATTTTATTTTTTATACATAATTCGTCATCATAGTTTTTTTTTTTCTTATTGGCGTTTTTCTGTTTACTTAATAGCGAAACTACGACGTAATTTTCATTATGGAAAATATTTTTGTATCATTTTTGTTTTTTGAAGTTTTTGCTTTCTTTTCATCTGAAAGTAAATGAAGATAAAAAAAAATATATATATTAAAAATTTAATTATTTTAATTGAAACTAAATAATATTCTTTGTGAATGTTTTGCGCTTCACTGTTTTTGCATTGTCAAGGACAACATTAATTCTCTATGTAACGAGAAATAAGAAATATTAAAAATATATTTTTAAGCGTATTATAATAAATAATAACAACAATAGCATTAACACGCAATTATAATAATAATAATAATGATTCATTATTACAATTTTTATTATTATTTACATTATTATTAATATTGTTTTTGATTTATAATACACCAAAGATCAAAAATAAACCTAAAAAACCACAATAACAGCACACAGGTAGGTATGAATTAAATTAGTAGCATATTATGATATTAATAAATAATTAATTAAAATTAAGAATAATTAAATTATTACAAACAAGTTGATACGGAAAAAATAGTGAAAAATTTGTATAATTACAGTACAAAGTGGTGATTATTCTTTTTTTACTTGAAAATAGGTGAAATATTCTTTAATACGTTGACTGTCACACACGACGTATTTTCTCTACGACGCAAAATTGCAAAAATGAATTTTCACCAGAATTTGTTTGGAAACTGTAAATGCTTTTAATTGCGAGCAAATCATCTAACAAAGTTCCCGAGAACACTATCTAAATCTAATTCAATAAACTAAGAATATAATACGTAACCTTGATCAAACGAACCTTGAACTAATTTAATTAACAATTATAATAATTATACAAGTAAAATAGAAAAAAAAAATTACTTCATCTATTTTTTATTTTATTTAAATAAATAATTTATTTTTTCTAATTAAACATAATTTAATTGACAAATAAGACAAACAAAACATATCGGTTTTGCTTGAATAAACGGATTTATTAACAACTTTACATTTTTTTTTTATACTTTGTAGACATCTGGGAGTTTTTGTTTTTTAAATCTAATTTAATTAAATTTAATTTCCATCCATCAATTTTTATTATTATAATAATAAAGCAGTAAAAAAAATAATAATAAAGAAATAAATAAAACTACAATTGCCGCACCTTTTCTTGACTCTTTAACCTCAACAATCAGTCATATTTTCGCTATAATAAGCTCAACAATCAGTTAAAAAAATTCAAACACTTGAAAATCATTAAGACAAAATTATTTTGATAAGTTTAATTTCATACTTAAAATGACAAGAAATAAAATAAACACTAAAGAAAGCTTTTAAAATAGATTCTAAGAAAATTTACCTTATTAGGAGTTTAAAAAAGATCTGATTTGTTTTAAGCTTTTCATAATTAATTATTTAAAAAATCCTTTAGAAAATGATTTAGTTAGCTTGACAAATATTCGTTTAAGTATCTATTAAACTGTTCATACGGAATAAATAAGTAGATATTAAAGCTTTTCAAGAATGCAAAAATGACTACGTGGTTTCCTATTGTTTAAAAGAACTCTCGCTGATTCTATTCCTGAATTAACCAACATAAAAAACAATATTAAAGCGTAAATTAGAAAATAATAAAAAAAACAAAGGATATTTATCTAAAAGGAAGACAACAGGAAATTAACATAAAGTAAAAATTGATAACAAAGAATTACTTCTGAATTGATAAACTCAGGACAGAGCAGTAAACAACTAATTACCAGAAACCAATTCTTCTAAATAAAACAAAAAAAAGAGTTAACTAATGAATTTAACAAACTAGGAAAATTTTTCACAGCCAGTGAATTTTCATTACATTTTTTTCGACTGTTTTGAAAGTCGTAAGGCGTTTCGCTTTTAATTTAAAAAATTATAAAAACTTAAAATTCCTTTACGAAAAAAAAAAAACATTTATAATATTTTTTTTTACTGCTGAATTGTTGAGTTGTTTTAGAAGCAGCAATAGAGTAACAAACAACAAACCAAAAATAATGATTAATGTGATTTTCAGCAATTTAATCTTTGCTTGTCTTCTATTTATTTATTTTTTTTTTTATTTTGCCGTCGTTGTTACTATTCTTGTATGTTAATTTTAATTTAAACAAATGTTGCTGTTGTTGTTGAGGCACAAAAAAAAAATTGAAAAATATTAAATTAAACATGATGTTGGCAGCAAGCAAACGAGCAAGCTGGCAAACAGGCAGGCAGGCAGGCATAGGCAAACAACATAATTTTCCTTCCTTCCATTCATTTAAATTATCTATCGATCTTGATATAAATAAACACAAGCGTATTATATATATAAAAAAAATAAAAATCAAAATCCAAGCATAATGTAACGCACGTAAGCAGGTTTTTAGTAAAGAAAAAAAAATTAATAATAATAATAATAATAAAATATAAATCCGTCTACGTAATTGATTTGGTCACGTGAAACTATATTTTACCCGAAAAAAAAAATAAATAAAATAATCATTTAAAATTTATATTTAGCGATTTAAATAAATATAAATTCTTATATTTTTGAAAAGAATGAATTTATTTTTGATGTTTAAAGATGACTCCTACTACGAAATTTAAGTATAGCAAATAACAACAATGCAAAATTTATCTTCCCACCTGAAAGCTTAATGGAGAAAAATTCTATTATATTGTTTACTCTACAGTATTTCTTCATTTTGTAATGCGCGGGAATCATAGTATTCTGCGAAATAAATTCGCTAACGTGACACCAAATTGAATTAAAATAGCTTTCATCCGTGACGGATTTTTGTTGTTTACAAAACAAAATATTCTTTATGATTTCTTAGAAGTTTTAACATGTCTTTCGCAAAGTATCGATTAGTCTTTAAACAACTAGGCAAGGTTTATTGGTAAGTTACTAGGTAAGTTTTATAAAAAAATTATTTTAAAGTCTCTCAATTCAAATAAAGCTCAATTTAAGCATACTTAAGTGAGCAAAAAAACACAACATCTAATCAATAAAAAAAAAATACTCAACGTCTTCAGTTGCTTGATGAATGCTTCACGATTTGGCAGCACAGAAATTAAGCACAATGTTTTATATTTAAGCAACAAAAAATTAATCATGACAAGTCAAAAAATTAAACCAAATGAAAAAAAAAAAAAAACAACGGAGGATGAGAGTTAAAAAAAACATTCTAAACAACCAATCATATGTAAGGCGCAGATTACGAGGTCGCGTCGCTTATTAGCAACGACAAAAAAAAAAACAAAGTAAAACGCGTATGCTTAAAACTTTTGTTTCGCAGAAATTATATTTTGTTTTAATCTGTTATAAGCTTAAGATCACATTGAGATTCTGTAAGACAAGAAAAATATGGCTTAAAATTCTTCCGGGATACAAGATTTATAAGATGAAAAATACTTTTCCGAAATCATTATTTTGATATATTTCCGCGAGCGCCTTTTCTTGTCATTGGAAAACTTTTTTTACTCCTACATCAAACAAGGATTTGATTTAATTAAATACACCCAATGGTGACATACAAAAATCAGATAATTAAATAGCATTTTATCAATTTTTGTGAAAGTGTTTTCTGTAAAAACATTAATTTTACAACAAACAAAAATTAATAACAAGTTTTCAAAACTTAATTAATAAAGTACGTTGTTAGAAGCCGGATGTCATTGCTAAATGAATAGCAATAACAACAGCAGCAACAGCAGCGGGAGTTACATCAAAAATATTAACTCTTCTAATGTCATTAAAACAAGAATTTAATTAAAAAAAACAATTTTTTATTATTATTCAAAGAAATAAAATTAAATAAAAGAAAAAATTTACATTTTTTCATATAAAATTTTTATTAAATTTAAAAGAGATGAAAACAAAAAAATAATTAAAATAATTTAATCATCAATCAGAAAAATCATAAACCACTTGATGTATCGTTAAGACATTAAGTATATTTATTTCGGAAAATAAACAAATATACGTTTATTCGAGAAGGAAATAGCAAGTAAAATGTTTATGGAAATTTTTCAAACGTTTAAATCTTTAGATTATAAAGATTTTGTGCCTGCTATATGTTCAATTTTCGTAAGAAACCCTTAATCAAGATACCTTCAGTTATGAGTCAACACGACTTAGCTTTATCTTCGTAAACATAATTAATTAAAGCTGTCTAATAACAAAATGGTTTACAGCTTAAAATATAAAAAAAAAACAAATGATAATTTTAATAATGACTACGGACGACGGCCATCATTTTTTTCCGCAAAATTTCAATTCTTTTTTTATTTTGCTCAATTATACGCATTGTAACTTACATAATTGCTAAAAGTTTCAGCAAAAAAATAATAATTTGTGTGTTTTAAACAAACCAAAAAAAAAAAAAAACTAGACAAATGCAAAAATAACAAAACGAGAAGCCAAATCACAAAGCAAAAAAATAAACGAAATGAAAGCACTATAAACCAGCAGTCTCATTACCATCATCAGCAGCAGCAGCACCAAGAATACTTCTATTTCTCTTTGAATTTAATTTTTGAAACTTTATTTCTTACCAAAAAAAATAATAATAATTAAGAAAAAGAAGAAATCATTAATTATGTGCTTAGAGAATAGCAAAAAAAAAAAAAAGTATACGAAACCACAAAAGAACCACTAAAGTTCGTGCAAAAAACCGTCAAAGAGAATGAAAAACTTCAAAGTTTTAATGTGTAATGATCAATTGGCGTTTTTACTCCGCCTTGGTATAGTAATAATAATAATAATTATAATTATTTTTGCTTAAACTTTATTAAGGTAAGAAAAGTAACACAGTGTATTGTATGAAGGTAATAACCGAAATTAAAACACAAAAACATTACATAAGTTTGGCTAGTGAGCTGTAGCAAATACTCAGGTAAAAAATAAAAGAAGAAAAATCATTAATGACATTAAAGCATTAAAGATTCGTTGTGCGTTTCTGGTTTTATATCTCATTAAAACCAGCAAAAAAGAAAACAATCTTTAATTAAGCTCACAAAAAATACTTTTTTATTAAAATTATTATTATTAGCAAAAAAACAAAAGAGAAGTTTTTCATAACGCACTTGCAAAAAGCCTAACTAAGTCATCGTTAATTTCAGGTAAGTAAACATTAAGCCTTAGCTAAATAATATTTTATTATTTCTTAAATTTTTGTTGGCAATACGACGACGACGCGCTTATTGTTGACTTTTATTTTTAAAGCTTTGTGTTGCGTCTCGCGGTTAATAATGAAACCAAAACAACAATAAAGTGAAAAATAAATAAATTCACAAAATAAATATTTAAGAATAAGAAACCAAAAAAATGTTTATGTAATAAGTCATTGACTGTGCAACCAAATAAATTAAAATAAAATTAAAAATAAACTAAAACAAAAAAAAAATGGTTAAACATTTTACGCCTTGGGGTAATTAATGGCTTAAGCCTGAGTTTGAGCTTCAACAAACTTAAAAATATAGAATTTATTTTTTTTTTTTTGCGTTTATTATTTTATAATTAAAAGCAGCGACAGACAAATTGGTAGAAAAAAATTCTTTTGCAACAGACATGCAAACGTTCAAAAGAGATTATTTCTTTATAATTAATTAATTTTTTTAACAGTGAATAGTTCGCTGTTACTATTAAATATATTGAAAGGAAATAGTAAGTCTGCGGTAATATCGCAGTTTAAGCCAAATATATATTTTGTACACTTTTTACAGCAATAATCTGGATAAACGACACGGAAAAAATACAACCTAATTGTTGTAGTGAATTAATGTTTATTACAAGAAGTAACAGGAATATTATCACCCATTAACATAATTTTTTTAAGCACAAACATTAAAAATATTAATTTTAACAACGTTTAATGGCAAGTCTAAATAACTAGTGATTTTTAGGTTATTTTCCATTCCTTTTGCAATTAATTTTTATCTACAAAACGTACGAATCGTTATCGTTTATAAGCAAATAAATAATTATAGTCTCTCTTCCTAAATCCCACAATTGTTCGCGGCAAATTGAAAGTATTATTTTTATAGCACAGTAATTGTGTACAAGTATTTTATAATTTATTTTTTTGTTTATACAAGGTGATCAAATAAGAGCTATATTATTTAAAATATAAATAAGAGCTATGCTGTTTAAAAAATATATAGTACTAATTTGATCAGCCTATTTTATAGCATTTAACAAACTCAATGGGGAGGAGCTTTTTTTCTGTTATCAATATAATAATTTTATTTTATTTAAAAAAAATATATATATATATATATATAAACATATTTAATAGAAATTCTTTATTTAATTTATACTCGCTGATAAGAAATTAATTAATTTTTAATTAAACAATTTAAATTATTTAAAATAAATTAATAGCTATGAGTCAGTCAGTCAAAACATATATATTTTTTAATTTTTCTATAAGTAAATCACAATTGATTTGATATGTGTTTTTTTTTTTTAAATAAATGTAATTAACACTGTGATAACACAATACAAGTACAATACGATGTCATTTGGTTGCTTTTTTATGTTAATTTCTGTTTAAAGAACTGGCGAATACCAGTTTCTTTTTGATATTATATATTTTGAATTAAATATAATATATTTCCGATCTGTAAGTGCAACAAAACAATTCAGTATGATAATAACACTTTAAAATTAACATTTTAGCAAATTATCTATTTTCTAACGTGTGTTTCTCACGTTGATATACAAAAATCTATAAATAACAACAACGAATTATGTTTAAAAATGATGTATTTTTTTTTCTAATAAATTTATTATTTTTTTTACTTGTTCGTGTAGGTGTAGGTAAAATCTGTAACTAATTCCATGAAAATAAAATCCAATTATAATTGTATAAAAAATAATAAAAACAAGAAGAAAAAAAAAGGTAACACGATTAGCACAGGGTAAGTCTAATAATAAAATCCAATATGCGACGACACAAACACCTGAGTTATAAAATTCTTTCAACCGTATAAATATATTTTTTTTTTATATATCAAAATTATAATGAAAAGATGTTCAACACTTGTCGAGAAAATAAAGAAGAAGAAAAAAAATAACGAAAAGATTAATCAAAACAAGGAAAATACTGTGAAAAATCTGTTTGTTAAAAGAAAAATCAAGTGCTTGCTTGCTTACGTGACTTTTACATTACGATAGAAAAATCACCTTGAACTTCTAAGAAAATGTAATTTTTTTTTCTGTTTTCAATTTGAATTTTCTTTTTTCTCTTAAAAACATCAACATTATATATACTTAAAATACGTAGATAATTTTCTTTTCAAAATAAATAAATAAATCTGCAAATAAAATTTAAAAAAAAAAATATCACTCAAGTAATTTTGAGTGATTTTTTTTTTAATTGTAAAATAATTTAAAGCGATTTTCTGTTAAATCAAAATTAAATTAATTAAACTCTAAATATGGTTAAATTAAAAAAAAAATAAACTAACTAAAATTTTATTTAATTTTCCTTAAAAAAAAATCAATGAACAAAAATTTCCATAAATTCTTAAAAGTGTCTACAAACACAAACAACAAAACAATAATAAAAAAATCAACTAACACATTGGCAAACAAAACAAAGCCCAAAAATCAATAATTTTAATTCAATAAAAACATTAAAGCTTATCAAATCTACAAAAGGAAAAAAAAGTTTAATAAAAACCGATTAAAAAAAAAATTGCAAAAAAAAAACGCTAAAAATGCACGCACACACAGAAACACGGCACGACAAGCTGTTTAGCAATTAATTTTCAATTAAGTAGCAAAAAAAAAAATAATAATAAATAAAATTAAATTAAAAAACACGATTGCGTCACAGAAAAATACTTGTAAAAAACACAACAACAAAACACAGTTTATTGCGTCCTTGAACGACTACGAGGTTGGAAAGCATCAGTACCAGAAGCGACAGTAATAGCAGCAGCTTTTAAGTTTAATTTTTTTTTCTTTTTCTATTTTTTTTTTTGTTGTTTTAATTAATTAAATACATTTTTTATTTTATTTTTTTCTTAATTTTTTGCAAAAATAAATTTAAAAAAAAAAACCGATGGAAAAAAAAATTTTTTTTTTTTGCTCGCACTGACCTACATCACAGTAAATTTTATTAATTTATAATTTTATTAAAGTATTATATTTGCGTATAAGAGCTTATATGCGTGTGTGAGAAATTCAGTTTAATTATGCAGCTGAAAAAACGAGAAGATTATTATTATGTTGGGTGTTTTTAGTTGTCTGTTACTTTTAATAAATTTTTTTAATTCCTATTTTATAGTTTAATTAGGCGGTGTAGAGTAATAAAATAAAAAGCTCAACCCAATAACAAAATTATTGTTCAAGTTCAAATTAATTTTAAATAAATGAAAAAAAAGGCAAGTAATACAATACATAGAAACGTTAATAATAATAATACAATACAATCAATATCGGAACAACAATGACAAAAAAAAAAACATCTTAATTAAGGAAAATAAAATAAACTTTTAAGGATAACGTTTTCGGTAATAAAATACAGAAAAACGAGTATATAGAAAATAAAAAATATTGCGCAATAATATATTTTTAATTTAATTAATTTAATTGTTTTGGGTGGTTAAAATAGAAACGCCCCTTTGCCTAATATTTCCTAGAATTATCTCTTATGCAAAACACACAAAGGAATAATTTTAATTATTTTGTATTATTATTTTTTTTTTTTTTTGGCTTTTTTAATTCGCATATGCATTAGTGTGTTTATCACATAAGGTAAATATTAAAATAATTGTTCATGTATTTGTAAATTGTAGATTTAAATTATAAGGACGCCAATATACTAAAACAAAAACAACAAAATTGATACGTATGTAAGTAAATAAACGAACAATAATATAAAAAAAAACAGTTCTTATTAAAATGCGCATCATTTGAAAAAGCAAATTAAAAATGCTTCTGAAAACGGAAACAGGAAATCAACAAATTAAATTGTATTTATTTATTATTTTTGCTAAGAATAACAAATTAATAAATTAAGAAATCACAGAACAGAAAAAAAAATTATATCTTTATCTTTCACTCACTCAAAGTAATGAAAATTCCTTAATTGATGAATAAACGACGACGACATCACAGTTTCTTTTATTTTTTAATTCGTTCCTTTTTCTCGGCCTTTTCAAATTTTCCATTAAATAAATAAAAAAATTTATTTTCACTATAATTCACCATAATCAAATAATTATAGTAAAAAAAATTTAGGATTTTTCATTACAAATAGAAAAAAAAACACAAAATAATAATAAAAACTTTTCAATTAAATATAATTATTCAAAAAAAAAAATAAATAAATAAATAAAATTTATTTAAAGCTTTAGCACGAGGAAGCACACGACACGACACTGCAAAGCACAAGTGTAAAATAAAAATGAAATAATCAAAGTGACAGGGAAAACTGTTGAAAAACTCTTTTATTTTTCATTATTTTTTTTGCTACAATTGTGGCATAGTATCGTTGATGCGGTAGTAGTAGTAGTAGTAGTAGTAGTGTTAGTAAATATATTTATTGTTACTCTTTTCTCTCTCACAACATTTTTTATACTAAAGAAATTCTCCTGTGTGCATTATATAGCCTTTACTTTAGTACATTGAATAAGTGTTAGTAAAAATAAATAATAACAAACTCACACGCACACTATAAAGAGAAATAAATAATAATAAAAAAGTTCTACAAAAATTATTAAGAATAAACCGACCCAAAGGCAGTGGCGTTGTAGTATTAATAATTCAACTAATCCAAACAAAGTAATTAAGAAAAATTAAATATAATTAATAACTAACACATTATGAATAACTGGAATATTCCATTTAAAGTAATTATTTTAAAATTTAATAACAATTTGTTTATCACAAATGTATGTAAAAACACAACAATAGCCATGGAAAAACACTTGTTTTACTTATAAAATTTATATTGCTTAGAATACGGAGAAATATATAAACTTTTAATATCCTTTTAGTGCGTAGTTGAAGAAACAATTCAATAAATTTTCGTTTCTTTTTATTATGCAATCGAGAGAAATAAATATTAATTAAAAAAAAAATATATAAAAAACAAGACTAAAGGAGTAAAAGGAGATAAACAGAAGCAAAGAGTCTTAAAAAAAATCGTTGCGTATTTGTTGCTTTCAGTGCAGCATAAACACACACGACTATATTTAAAAATAAATAAATAAATTCAACGTTTATAGCATGAGGTGAGTAGGTGCGTTTAATGCGTTGTTTTGGTTTTGTTTTTGGTGCTGTCAGAGCTTTTGCGTTGTACAAAAGTTAATTTGCCAATATTTCGTTGCAAAAAAAGTTGTAAAATAATAATAATAATAAAAAAAATCTGTAACTAGGAAGAAACTTTTAACAAAAAGAAAAAAAATTCTACAGTGGGTGGAAATTAAAATAAATTTTTTTTTTTTTTTAAATTGGTCAATTCTGGTTAAAAAAAAAAACATTTTTTTTATCGCATTTTGACCGAAAAAAATCTTAAGAAGGATTTTTTATTACTTTTTTTTCCAACGCTTTGTTACAGGAAGAAATGTTTTTAAGGCGGATTTAACACAGAAAAAAAGCAATTTTTCTTATTTGTTTTGTTTGCTTTTCTTTCCTGAAAATAACTTCCTTGACAGCATCTACAGAGCAACGTTGTTTTGCGTTTTCAACAAAATAATTCTGCTATTATTACTGCAAAAAAATTGCAAAAGCGTATAGAGGTTTGAGTATCTAAAAGTACATAAAAAAAACACTAGAAAAATCTCTGCAGTAAAATATTTCATGTAAAACAGCGAACATAAAATTGCCGAGAGTCATTTTGTATTAAAAAAAAAAAAGCAAAGCAAAATTGCAAAGCTTTAACAAATTTTACCGACCATGAAATATTGTTAAGAAAAAAAAAACAACCCTCCCATAGCCCCATTCTGTAGCAAACAAAACAAAACAACTGCCAACAAGTCAAATTTTCTTTCCTTAAAAACAAAACAAAAAAAATAAAACCATAGAAATTTGCTGTCAAAAGTATTAAAGAAAAAAAGCCCCACGATTCGTTTTCTTCTTTTTTACGCCATTATATTGTTACACATGACTAAAGTTACGCTTTTGTTTCTTTTATTGTTAATCTTATTACTCGGATTACGTAATTAATTAATTTATTTATTTCAATTGAATCAAAGATTTTTTATGATAAGAAAAATTTATGGAAACTATATCGGAATTAAAAAATTAATAAAAAAAATTTATCAATTATCAGTGACAGTAGTGGTTCTGACGATGGCATATATATTCTGTGTAACAAAATTCAGTTTCGACACAGCTGATATCACTTTCGCATTCTTTCGCCATTCCGATCAGTGAGTTTGTGATGCTTGTAATTTTTGTTCTTCAAAAAAATAAATGAAAATAAAACAAGATTTAATACGACCCCGTTTCCCTCTCAATTCCCAAAACAAAAAACGTACATATCAGCTTGAAAAAAAAAAACATCATTTTTATTCGCGTTTTGTATATTTAATTTGCCAATTGCCAAGCATATGTATGGAGAATTGCAAAAAATTAACCACCCATCTCATTTCACCGAACATAAATCAACAAAACTTTTATTCTGTTTCGTTTAACCAACTTATACAATGGCCAGCAATAGCAACATCACTACCAAACCAATAATAATGCCAATTATATATGTATACAAACGGTGTAAGCTTAAAAGTAGTATTATTCCTTGTCATTGTATTTAGCAAATATCTTATAACCAATAAAAAGCAAAAAGAATAATAAAATAAAAGAAGTTATTTCTCTGCCTTGTCGCTCTGATTCAGCTTCTGCATTGCAGGCCGCGCGTGCGGAATAATAGCGACCTTGACAGTGAACTTGAATATTTTCATACGTCTGACGTTTCGTCTTCTATCTTTCGACAAAACAATTATTTTTATTTATTTTACTACTCGCTCATGCACACACACACACTAGTATAAATTAACCAAAAATCTCTTTGTATAGAACAGAAACATGGCACTTTTTCTCTCTTTAATATTTCGTTTTGATGCTTTTTATATGAATAAAAAAATTAAAAAAGTTTTTAGATACTCCGTTCTAATAAGAATCTCATATTTTCCGTAAAATAGAGAATTCAAGGTTAAAATACTCTTTCGTTTTACATTACTTAGTACACTCGCACACAATATTAGCAATTTTTTTTTTGTTTACAAAAATCGGGTTTGAAGTTGACTAAAATATAGCTTAATAGCAAAAAAAAAACACAGGTAGCGAAAAAATAATTAATAAAATCTAAAAAAAATAAAAAGAAACGCCAAAACACTCCACTAGCAACTCTACGTCAAAGCAAGCAACTTTTTCAACACATATGCAATTGTACACAAATGCAACTACAGAAATGTAACATTGAGTAAATAAAATGCTTGTTTACGTGAGCGCTTGTTTGACTACGGGGATACTATATAGTTTTAAATACTGATGGTATGGTGCTGTTGCTATGTTTTTATTATTTTTATTATTATTATTTAATTCAATCTATAAAATTTAACAGGAATATTTGGTGCGAGTCGAGTTGCGTCATCAGTACTGTGCCCGAATTCGACTGATTAAGGGGCGTGGTTTAAATTTATTATTATTATTACAAATAAATAAATATAATTATAATAAAAATTACAAAAAAAAAAAAAAATCTTTTTTATCTAATTTGCAAGAAATAACAAATTTCAGGCGTTTAAAACCCAAATTCTATGATGCCAAAGATTATAAAAATAAAAATGTTAATTAAATTAATAAATAAGTTCTTAAAAGCTATAATAGAATCACGTTCTGAATAATTTAATTTATCGATAAGAAACATTTTTTTTTTATAATAAATAGCGCAAGTAAATAATTAATAAGGTACAGTGCTGAACAGAATTATTCTAACAAATAAACCAAAAAAATAAAAAAGCAATAAATAACACACACACACACACATGTTTATTTTTCTAAATTTACTTTTCAGTATTCTAATCAATTCATTAAAAATGTTTATGACTGTAAATTACAAAAAAAAAAAAATTCCATATTCAAATTCATTCTTGATATTTAATTTTTATGATTAAATAAAAGCAAAGCAGCAAAAACAAAATTCACATGTATTCGTGTGTAATTGCATATGTTTAAATTTTATTACCTTATTTTATTTTTATTTTGCAAAAAGCGCGATTGAATTTGAAGCAAAAAGAAAAAAAAAATTAATATTCAAACAGCAACAACGAAGAAAAAACGTGAATCGCAGAAATCGCATGTTATTATTTTTTTTCTTAGTTAGTTAGTATTATTTATTAATAATTTTTCGTTTCTATAATTAGTGTGTATTTTCGTTTGACTTTTTGGTATTTTAATTTAATTAATTAATTAATTATTGTTTTACACTTTGCGCTTCATGGTAAATATACACGCTTTGTTCACTGTAACTTTTCCATTTACCGGAAAAAATTTTACATTAAAGCGTTTAAGAATTCTGAACCATACAGAAAAAAAGTAAATTTAAAAATTTAGGATTTTTTAAAATAAAATAATCAATCAAGAAAATTCGTTGCGATTGACAAAATAAAGCAGAACAAGATGAAATGACAGCTGATTATCTGTTACGCAGGATTTGAAGAAATTTTGCATTAAAATGAAAGTTTGAACCAAGAATTGTAGGAAAACCAAATAAAACTCCAAAACGGAAAGTACTAAAACATTGCATAGTAAAATATATCCTTATTTCTTCACTTTAAAAGAATAGAAATTAAAAATTTTATACAAATTACCTAAAAACAGTAAATTATATCTAGTTTAATTGACCCCAGGAAAAAGGTTTATGCTCTTGAACATAACAATGATAATTATTTTAAGGTTTTACATAGCATTTGACTTTCATAAATTTAATTAGATAAATATATAAATTCAAAAACGCAAAGCTCAACAGATACTTTTATTTATTTAATATTATTATTATTATTTATTTATATTTTACCTTGTCATTGATTTATCGATTTGATATATTTTCCATTTTATTATGCAACTCTGTTTATGTTCAAACAGAATGGGTGGTATGGGACAATGTGGGTTTATGTTATTGATTAGAATAATTATTTATCATTTGGAATATTTTATAATAAATATTTAAAAAAAATATTCATATATACTGAAGGTCACCAGTAATAATAATTAAAATTAAAAAATAATCACTGAAAAAACGTTTTAACGTAAAGACAACAATTGCATATACACAGATGCATTAATTATTTATTTAATTAGATAACCTATGTTTGATTGCGGATGTGCATTGTCAAATACAGCAATAAAAGTTTCCCAGAAATGGCTATAAATAGGTCATTTGGCTGCAGCCAACCAGAATCACCCACGTAAACTTCAGCAGTACATTTGCTGTTATATTTTGTTGTTGCCGACAGTGAAAAAGCATAGTAAATGGCCTTGGACGTTGTTTTAGATATTCTTCCTTATGACGTTTTGCTGCATTCAATGCTACAATACTGGTTACAGCAGATTCTGTTTTTTTTTTCTGTGAGGATTTCCGTTTAGTAATAATAATAATAACAACAACTGTGTTTCCCATAACACTATTTTTACTTCTTCTGCATACAAATCGATGCAGAATGCGCAAGTTCATTAAAATTTCCTGTTGCAAAAAAAAAAGTTAAAAAAAATATTAATAAATTGCAAATACCAAATACCAATATAGAGCTTCCAATTACATCATTTTAACGATTGAGAAAAAAAAAATAATAATAATATTTTTTTTCTCTGAAATTTTCATTAATTAAAAACTAATGAAATAAAAACAAAAAAAAAATTATTATTGCATGTTTTTTATGGAAGCAATTTTTTTTCTCGTATATATATATATTATTTTTTCAATTATTTTAATTAACCGAGCACAAAATATGAGTCAGCAAATTCTTTTTTTATGTTTTTAGTTTGTTAGTTTTTTAAATGATGAAAACTTAATGTCATATATAATTAGCTCTGATGTGGTTTTTGTTTCATTTATAATAAAGAAATTTTAGAATTCATGTATTAATACTCTGACGGGTGCATTTCCAGTCGTATTAATGCATAAATTTACACTTGATTAGGTACTATGAATTTCTTGGCATATCACAGTGGATGGTTTTTAAGGCTTGTATCACGTCATAAAGGAAATTATAAGTGATAGTTATAGTGAATTGTCTTTAAGGAATTTTTAAGGTTTAAAAAAAAAAATACCAGAGCATTGTGCCTGCAACATTTAATGACACAATAATTCAGAAAATGTCTTAAGTATTTTCCATTATTTCTTACAATTGATTTCAACCTAATAAGAATTTAATATTCAATTTATTCAACGCAATATTAGTGGCCTGAAATAAGACTTTCTATCAAATTATGTTTTTAAATAAAATTCTATGAATAAGTCAGTGATTTGCCATTACATTACTTAGCTTAAGAAAGTGTTTCAGTTTTATCAAATATTTTCCTAAATTTGCAGTGTTTTATCAAAAATTTAAATATTTAACTAAAAACAGACCATTTTAACTAAAACATCTTAGAGTTTTATAAATTATTGCTAAAAAGCGTCTAAAAATTAATAAACCTTAGTTAAAAAATTATTTAAGAGACATTTTCGAGACATTTCTGTTGTTTTTAATTGCTCAAAATTTAGCAGCAAAATTTTAATACAAAAAATAGTGCCAAAAATTACAAAAAAACAATTTATTAATGAAAATGAAACAATTTCCTGCCAAAACAATATTTTGCTACAGTTTTAAATTTTTTTTTTTATATTTGTCTGTTTGCTGCTGCAACTTAATTAGAATAAACATTACTTTTGGTTTTTTATTTTTTTTTTAATTACAAAATACTGCTTGATGAGAAAATATATATTTTGTTCAATTAAAAAAAAAGTAAATTAAATGGAAAGTAAAGTAAAAATACATTGAAAGAGAAAAAGAAAAACTATACTATATAGATACGTGGGTGGGAATCAATCGATAATTACCAGTTTTGCAAACACGATAACCCTGCATGCTTGGGTTAATTTCAAAATAAATAAAACATATTTTAATTATAGAAATTTTAATTATAACAGAAAAAAAGCAAAGAAGAAATTTAAACACACAATCATCTCTCGTATACAGAACACACATAAGAATTTATTTACGAATTATTTTTTTTATTTCATTACAAGAATTTAATTTCGGTTTGTGTTTAGAAAACTAAATTAAAAGCAGCAAGAGAGAAAATAATGAAAGCAAGAAACATAAAAAAAAGCAAAAACAAGAATAAATAATAAAAAAATAACAAAAATACCAATAAACATTTCAATGTCAATGTCAAGTTTATACTTATTTAGCGCGTTTTAAAATATTTGCTTAAGTAATTTATATTGAAATAAATGGAAAATTTATGTACATTGGCTCGGTGAACTATTTGACTGTAGTAAAAGGGTTTGATACTTCAGAGTTTTACATAGAAAATTAAGATAAATGATTGTTTTCAGAAATTGTCTGTCTGTCCCTGACTCAAAAAAGAATGATTCTCAACTGGCAGGAACAGAATGAATAGGAGATTTATTTAAAGAAGAAAACCAAGTAGATTATGATACTAAAACTGATACAGAAAACTAATTAAAATGACTTTTAGAATAATTGCATTTAAACTAAGAATTAAACGATAAAAAGTTATTTTTTTCAGTTCTATTCCTGAGTAATAATGTTATCCAACTTTTATATATTGTTTAATTTAGGAAATTTAATTATGATGTACACTTAAGGTACAATTCAGCTTATTCTGTTTACATAAGTTTCCTACGTTTTTAAAAACTGAATTGAAAAGTATTCTAAACTGGGACTTTTATTTGTTACAAACGCTTAATATTAGAACAGAACCTAAAAGTGTACATAGTTTTCCAACATAACAAAAATTGTTTTTCTTTTTAAAAGTTTTTCCAACTTAAATAACTACCTACAAAAGTTCATAAGCGCTCACTGTGCGCTACAGAGAAAATTCAGGTCATCAGGTACTTTCCAAAAAAAAAAAAAAACATATTCTTAAAGAAAAATCAAATCAATAATAACGCATTATAAAATTTGAATGAAAATCTATTTCTTAAGTGATACCTTGTTATGCAGAAAATAACAGCATAAATAAATCGCAACAGTAAATAATGTCAAAACTTCTATTCAATTTACCTGGATAATAATTATGTAATAATAACAACATTTCTAATGAATTGCATCATCTATCCACCCCCCCACATCTATCACCAACTGATTTATATTGCAAAATTGTGGGCGTTGCATGCACTTATTGCTTGCATTTATTTATAATAATTGCAAAAAATAAAAAAAGTAAAACAGATAAGTATTGCGTCATAGTAACGAAATGAATTTTTTTTTGTTATTTGAAAAATTGTTAAAGGGTGAATTTTTCATTATTTACCCTACATGAAAATTCATGTTTTGAATGGGACAAGAAGCAAGGAAAATTTCGCTCTAGCCTCTTCCTATATAATCTTCATTTGTGTTTGTGCGAAATTTTTATCTGGTCTGGCTATTATATATTTATTGCGACAAAATGAATAGCAAACAGAACAAAATTTATAAATAAAAATTACCAAGGAGTCAAGGATATGATATGGAATTATTATTCTCTAGAATTATTATATTTTAGTATTTATGAGGAGGAAATAGATATAAATGGAAAAGAAAAATAAACAAATTTATTGATTTAAAAAAAAAACAAATATTAACGTTTCGTTTTGTATGAGGGAAAATATAAGAAGAAGGATTTTATGTTGATTTTTTTTTGGTTGCAACCAGGAAAATCGATGCTTCTAGAATCATGCTCAAAAGTTCTGATTGTGTTAGTGTGTGTTAGTGTGTGTGTGTGCTTATCCCTTAGCAATAATAATCATTCAAATAAAAAGACTAAAAACTAAAGAGACAAATGTGAAATATGTCTCTTCGTGTGTGTGTTTTTTTTTGTTTATTTTGATTATTATTATTTATTTTATAGTAATGTACATGCGGGGCAAGGTCAGGGCTAAGGCCACCACAACTCTATGCATTAAATGCTCTCTTTTCTGATTTGGTTTTTTTTTCTCGTTTATAACATTTTAGATATCAACAAACCCCAAGTTTTTGAGCATAAAAGCTTTCCTCACTTTTCCATTGTAATTATTTTCACCAGAATTTATACATGCAACACAAATTAACCGACACAAATACAAACATGTATCGCCCATCGACTGAACATCTGAAGCTTTTTTAACTAGACAAAAACAAAGGAATATTTTCCTGTTCATCATAAAATATTTTGATTGAAATATAATAAATTTATGTATTTTTATTTTGTTCTTTTAATAATAATTGATAAAACGGAAGTAGTATTAGCAAAAACAATTTATTTAATCGCTGATTATTAATTTTTATTATTTATAAACATAAAATATGATAAATGACATACGAATAAAATCAAGTCGTTAATTTTATTTATTTTTGTCTATGATTATGCTAAAAAATAAATATAATGAACACTATTTCGCCATTTTATTTCATTTAAATATATAATTCTGTTTAATAGGCTATTTAGCAATATTAATTAACCGATTATAAATGATTTATAATTGCTATTTTTTTTTTTTTTTTTAATCAGAAATAAATATGCAGGAAATGTCATAATTTTTATTTTTTGTTAAATAAAATCCATAAATAACCGTTATGCAAAATTAAAATAAAAAATATATGGAAAAAAAATCACATGAAAATTTGTTCTAGAAACATAGAAATTTCCATTGTTGGTAATACGCTTGCGTGCTGATATTTAAAGTTTTCGTTTTTTTATTTCTAATTTTTATTACAGTGCTTAAAATGTTTATGCGGACAATTTGTGTTATAAACTGAATAATTAATTAAATTGTCGGCATATGGTACACTTTATAAGTTTTACGTTCTTGTCAATTATCCTTACAGTAATTTGTTTATGAAACTTTTCTATTTCTATATGTCAAGGACAATAATTTTAATAAATAAAAAAGCTTTTTAAATATATAATATATATCTCTATATATAGATGGCTTTTTTATTTTCTTTAATTTCAATAGTTTTTAGTAGGTGTGCAATTCCTTATTTTCTAAAAAATCTGTGTTAATGCCTTAAAAAGATTAATTTTATATTATTTGGATAAATAATTAATTTCTATTTTTAAATATTTTAATTATATATTGCTTATGATGAAAATATTAAGCTTATCTTCTTATACTCTAATCATAATTTTAAATCGTATGATAAGTTTGGTTAAAGAAACAATAATGATAATAATAAAATGTCACAAAATGTTTATGAATGAGTGTAGACAAAAGCTCAATACCGAGTCACAACAAATAATAAAACATATAATCCACTGACTGTGCCGGAACGGGATTGGGTAGTGAGTTTAAGAGATTTAGAGAGGAAACCATATAAATGGCACAAACCAAATAAATTGACTAAAAAAAAAAAGCTTATAACCAACAACAAAAATTATATGAATGAAAATGAAAAGAAGTTTTTTTGCTTTGGTTAAAAAAACAAACAAAAATTAACAAGCAAAGAAAATCAAGTTTATTTTACTTCGTTTTGGTTATGTAATTTTAATTTTTTAAGTGAAGTTTCTGCTGTTTTAAACTTGTTTCAATTGTTTTTAATTTAAGCGGTTTAAAATTATTATTATTATTGTTCATGTGTCGAAGCAAATTCTCATGTACAGCCAGTCAGGCAGGCAGTCAGTACTAAAAAGAATTAAAAAAAAAAAAAAACGTCACATAGCGACAAGACATTTTTTTTAAAACAACGAAACAATCAATCTTCAGATGTTTATTCAATTTTATGTTGTATTCAATTGCATCGACAAAAAAAAAACGCTAAGTTGATTACATCAGCTCGACAGACATGAAAGAGTGAGTAAAACAATACAAAAACAGAAAAGCCAAGGCAAAAGGCTTAAATAAAACATTAAAAATAATAATTGAAAAATTTTTATAATAATGTTAAAAATATAGAAAAATAAGTAACTAAACACGACAAAAATACAATTAAAAACTGAACTTCATGTTCAAGGTTAATAATAATAATAATGAAACAACAAAACACATTACAAAAAAAAAAAATTATTATTAATAGTAATAATAATTATAATTATTTTTAATGTACAACAACAATAATAATAATAATAATAATAATAATATAAAAAAGCAAACAAACAGCAAAAAAATACACATAACCAATACAAATCGGTTAAATATTCTTTTTTTTTTTTGCAAATAATTCTACTTTGCAACATCTACGCGCACAATGGTAGATATATTTCTTTTTTAAATATAGCCACACTGTGTATCAAAACCATTTTTTAATGCATACACCTGGAAATTGATTATATTTGTGTAACAAATATTTTTTTACTAAATCAGAGTAAAGATATACGAAGCGTCTAAAGATGAGACCAGTAAACGCTTAAATTTATTTTAAGCTGTGCGAACTTTCTGTAGTTGTTGCGATGCAATAAGCAATTTCTGAAAACAGAAATTCTAGCTAAGTATTTAATAATTCTATTAGACAATTGTCTATCAGTAAAGTAATTAAAAACTATTTATGCTAATTATACTACACTGCACTGCATCATAATGGTTTATAATCTGCAGCAGATATTTTCATTATCCGATTTAGCTTAGTGACAGTTTTTTAAAAAAATGAATCCATGATTTCTTTTATTAATTGGAGAGTTATTGTGTTTCAGAAACAATTAAGTATACTATGTTTATTTTAAGGAATATTTATGATTGTTGATCTCACAACGGGTATAGCGCCCTAATTAAAATTAGTATTTAAAATGCAATAAAATACAAAAATGAATAAACTTTAGACTAAGAAAGTGTTAAAAAATCCCAAACACTTGAATATCAGACTAGTATTTAAGATCATCTGCTTAAGAAAAATATCTCTAGCAGTACGAATACGTTTCATTTATGTTCTTTTTATTTAAGCAAAAACAAATAAAAATTATATTAATATGCTAATAAAGCTCAGGTGTATTTTCTTAAATTAGTCACAAGAAACAAAAAACCCAATAACAACAATTATAATAATATATTTTGAAGCTTTAAAAGAGAATAATTATTATCTATTAAAATTAGCAAACGATTTACTAAGACTAAGTAAAAATAAAATTTATTTAATTTTAATAAAAAGATTTATAATTAGCATTTCTAAGCTGTCAACTGTTGTAAACCTAAAAAACGGTTTTTATTTAACTTTCTGAACTCCATGAAACATTAGAACTTATCTAAAAAATTTCATCAAACTTATCGATGATATAATTTAGGTGAAAAATTACAAACAGATTCATTTTATTTCGAAGCTACTGTAATTTAATGAATTCTGCTTAAATCAATTAAACAAAACTAAAAAAAAAAAAAACAATAAAACCTTCAATTAATATATTAATTAACAAATTAATATAATTATTTTTGTTGAGTTAATAATTTTATCTAAATTCTATACGTTTAACAAATAACAAACAAGTAATAACAGCGTCACAACATTTAAGTCAACATAAAAATGGCAAAACAATGATTTTCTTTGTGCAAAGTTATTAACTACCGAGGGAGGTGGGAAAAATGTTTTATTATAAAAATCAGATGTTTTACGTTTTTGTACAATTTTTTTAGAACAACAAAAATGATTGTTTGTGTTGTTAGGTCAATGTCAAGTTGGATATCAACTTTTATAAATAATTATTTTTAACATTATCCAAATTTTGATTTTTTTTTTGGGATTATATATACATTTTTAAATAGATATGATATGAGATTTTAGCGTTCAGCTGTCTTGAATTATAAACTCGATTCTGTAGATTAATAAATACAAAAAAATATTATTTGCAAATATTTTAAGTTTGATACTTTTCATAAATAAGCAAGAATTGGAATAGAATTCGATCAGAGTAAATTTTGCAGTAAATTTTCGTAAAAACATATTAAAATTCATATAATAAAAAGCTCAAGCTCTTTTTTTCTAAGCATAAATAAAATGTAACTTAAAGAAAGAACAAAAATAGCAAATGACTAGAACAGCAGATTAGTATTGCTATTAAAAAATAATCGCGAAATTAATTAACACTTTTCTACAGAAAACGCATTTAATGCTTTTATTTTTATGCGTCCTAAAATTCCACTAAAAGTCAAACCTTAAAAAAACGAATCAAATTTCATTATTGTATTGTTTAAAATAAAAATATATTTTTTCTATAATTTACCATTAAATATCGTCCATTTAATTTAAATTAATTCAACCTTAACGTAGTTTTATTTTTTTTTTTTTTTAAATTTGTATCAGGGTGTTAAACCGTGAAAATTTTATTCATTTTATTTACATTTCTATTTTTAATTAAATTTGTAACTCATTTGGTATTTTATTAATTTTTATAGTGTATTGATGTTAGATCCTAAAATGCCAAATAAATCCTAACTAATACCACGCATTGTTTTCCATTAACTAAATTTTAGCGAAATCACTAATATTGGCTTACAACACTGTTTTTTAATATTTTTTTTTTTCAAATAATAATTAACGTAACAAATTTCAATTATAACTGCATTAAAATTCTATATTTAATTTTCTAATTTATTGGATTTTAATGGATATTAACAAAAAAAAAAAAAAAAAAAAAACTAAACGTGTTAAACAATAAATAATTAAAATATTGTGGGCGACTTTTTTTTAAGTTGAAAAACATATATATTTTTGCGAAAAAATTAAATAGAAAATTATTAGAAATAACATTATTCAATCAGCATATTAAAACTTATAAAGGTTTTTGTTTTATTTGTAGTTTTAACTAAATTTATGACAAAAATCTGCGATGGTGGTTATGTTTTAATGACTAATATGCTGTTAAACTCTATCTGTTAAACATAATTACCAGGCAATAATCAAACAGGCAAACAACAAGATGAAGGGAAAGTCCACAATATATTTATTAAAAAATTAACTTAAGTTTCCAAATAATCAATAATAATAAAGAAAATAATTTTAATTTCCATTAATGTATGCCCATTAGACAATAATTAATGCTATCCTAACTCTATATTGCGTTTTTTTTTATAGATATTAAAAATAAAACCCCATAAACCAAAAAAGAAAATCTGCAGCAATTTCATAGATTATAAAACAAAATTTCTCAATGTACACTGGGTTATTACCAGTGACTGAAAATAGGTCAACAAAAATGAAATCCTAATCGTAAGATATATCTATTATTAAAAGTTGTACAAGTAACAAAAATCCTAGCAGATAGTAATTAATCTAGATAATTGTATTTATAAAAACTCATATAACTCAAATGCCTTTATAAGAAAATAGGGAAGCATCAGAACAAATATACCAGTATAGTACTAGCTGAAAACTACTTGAATTGTGTAATTGCATAAAGTTTAATTGCAAAAAAGAAAAGGAGAGAGAGATTCATCATAATAAAGGAAAACTTTTGGTGACGTTATTCTAAACTAAGCACAAATGAAAAATAATATTAACAAGTTACACTACACAGAAAGCACTACTCTAACTATTAACCTTCAACTTTTCAAGGTAATAATATGAGAGAATATTGATTTTCCCTATTTCTTTTTTAAGGGTTAAATTGCTTGCTATTGCTGGTGCTGCTCGCTGTTGAAATTATATTGTTTTCTTTGCTATTGTGCTTTGTTTATTTATTAAAATAGATTTCCAGTGTATAATGAGCTTTATGACTTATATTTTTCACTAAACCAGCAAGAAAAATAGATTTTTCTTTACCTTTTCTTTTCTTTACAATATTATTTTTTTTAACAATAAGCTTTGAAGCTTATAAAAGAGCTTAAAAAGTTAATTTAATAAAAAATTTATTTTCCAAAAAAAGATTGAGAAAATATAATATAAAAATGAATAAAAAATCAAGAAAACATTACCGGGAAAAAGATTGTATGAATATTTTCTTATTCTCTAACCTTCACCTTTTCAACTCTTCACCTTTAAACTGTAATGATTTTTTATTTATTATTTATTTAATAAAAAATGTTAATCAACACTTTCAGCGCATCAAAAAAGGGATCTATTTTTAAATGTATATTTAAGTAACTAATTTAGTATTCGTCATTTTTAAATAGTTCAATTAATTAATGAAATTATAAGTAATTTTATTTCTATACTTTCCAAATCCCAAGTGTCTAACAGTTATAACTACAACATTTCATTTAGCAAGTAATTTAATGTTTGAATGACTGAAATAAATAATAAAAATGTTCATTGTTCTTTGTGCCAAAAAATTACTTGGCAATCTTAGCTAGAGATTTTTTTTTAAATTAAATTAAAATTTAATAGTCATTATTTTTGTTGTTTTTCTTTAAAATTCTTTGGTTACAATTTCTTTGATATTTTTCTTCGGTAATTCTGTTTTGTTTTGTTGTCTTATAAAACTTAGGTTTATTATAAGTAATATTTCTTCATCAAAAACTTTCACATGTTCCGGATAAACATTGTTCCGGTACTAAAAGGATAATGTTTCTAGGCTTAATAAGCAATAAGGTACTGATTGTTTTTACATCTTATATTTTAAGTAATTTTAATTCATTTGAAATGGCTACTATTAATGTTCTCTTTTCTTTAAACTATAAATAATATTTAAAAGATGAGCCTATAATACCAATAATTACCAAAAACAACACCATTTGCTAAATTTAATTCTTTATAATTTGTTACCAGGTAACAACGACAAAAAGTTTATTATTTTTATGTTTAATTTCCTTAATAATAGCATAATAATGTTTTTAAAAATATAAAACAACTTGATAATTAATAAAAATAAAATAACACCAATATTTGTACTAAATATTTGGCTAAAAATAACTTAATTTGGCTAAGCATGACCAAAAAATATATATAAAATATGATAAAAAAAAAAGTAAAGAGACAACAATAACAATGAAAGTGTGATAATAATTTTCTTACTTATGACGTCAATTAATAATTTATTTATTAATATATGTTCGTATATTTGTCCAATAAGATTTTATTTTGTACGTTTATATGGTATAGAGACTAGTATAGGCCGAGTTTACCCGCAGTATTTATGTACAAAGTCAATAATTTGTTATTCTTAAGTACTATTCCAGAGCTTTTCTTTACAGGAAAAAAAAAAACAATAATAAATCGTCTAGCAACCATCTTAGTATACAATTTTTTAAGTATTTTGTTTTTATTAAATAATTAATTTCTGTTTTAAATATAATTTTTTCCAATTAAATAATATACATTAAAAATTATATCTAGTTTTGGCATCAAACGATAATAATATTGTCAACGAACGTCATTCATGTAAACAAAATAAATAAACCCAGCTGTGTAGCTTCTATAACATAATAAAATGTTTGACGGTGGTCATTTTCTTGTTTTATTAAAAAAAAAAAACATTTTACAAAAAAATTATTATTATTTTAATATTGAATTACTTATAATTATATTACAAAATTTACAAAAAAAATAAATAAATTAAAATGAGTAGAATAATAACCACCAAATGACATTGAAAAAGTGAAAAACAAAAAAATAACAAAGCACAAAAAATGTACTTAATTCTACAAAAATGAACTATTTTTTGCACTTATCTCTACAAAAACAATAATTAAAATTATTGAAAAAATAATACAAAATTTACCTTTCTCTAATTAATTCAATAAATTAGGTAACGAAAAGGGCAATTCTGCTTTGAGTTGTTTTTATTTTTGTTGCTTAATTTCACTCAAAGTTTATTTCTTTTTTTTTTTTTTTGTTTGTTGCAATCGATTTTTGGAGCAATTTAATTTGCACTACTTTTTCACTTAATTTTCACAAAATCTTTAAATTAAATATTATTAATAGTTACCCCATTTTTATAATTATCTTTAAAACTATTTTTTCAGTACTTTTTTATAACGTCTCTGCCGTTGATCCTTCTTGTTGTAATCATCAAGCTATTGTGTTTGTTTTCCTTTAGCGAACTCTATAAAAAAATAAAATGTAGTACAGAAATAAAGTATGTGTTTAAATTTTAAAAATAATTTTTAATTAAGTATAAAGTAATAATTAAGGAAAAAAGCATAGAAGAGTAAACGATCATGACGAGGCAATTGAAATTTTTTAAATTATTATTTTTTTAAATGAAAAAAATTCTTCATTTTAGGAAAAGAAAACATGTTGGCGTGGTACTGTTGTTGTTGTTGTTTATTTAGTTATAGAAACAACTGGAAATGGAGTTTGCGCTTTATAGGATAAATTATAGTATTTGTTGTTGTACTACTGTCATATGTTTTTGTTTTATTTGTAAAATTTAGTGCAATTTCTACAAGAGTGCATTTGTGTGGGTAACTTTATTTCATATTTATTGTTATTATTATTGTTTTGTTTGACGTCTTTTTGCTCTAAATTATGTCAATTTGTATGTACCGTCGTCTCATCCGTTCGTTATTTTTTTTATTATTAATGTGTTAGTGCGTTTAATTTAAATTTTTATTTATGTTTGTTTGTTTTTTTATGTGTTTTACTTTTTTAAACTATTTCGCGGGGGAGTAGAATTTAATTTTTATTTTTATTACTAAATAATTGATTTATATTTAATTATTTAATTTGAATTTTTTATAATTATTAAAGGATTTATAGTTCAGTGGATCTCAATACAACATTTTTTTAGGGGGTAACGAACATTTTATTTTTGAACAAACGAAAATAATATAGAAGAAAAGCTTTCTTGGTGGCTGTTATATTCTAATTTTTTTTTAAGCTTTATCGATTTTTTTTTTTACTTTTATTATAGTAATAAACAAAAAAAAACTATGATGACGTTAATGCTGCAATATATGCTTGATGTAAACTCTTGAAAATTTTTTTTAAATAAAACATTAATCATAATGGTTTTGTGATTTTAATTCCAGAAAATTTATTTGTTTCGCTTTTAGATGGGATTATTTATCAGAGCCACACACAAAAAAAGTGGTTTTTAAATAGAAAATATTATTATATGGGGTTTTCTATGTACAATTGATGTGCTTTTATGCTATAAAAAAAAGTTTATTTTAAATTGTGTGTAAGTGTATGGTAAAATTTAAAAAAATCAGCTTTCCGTACATTAATGTAGTTGTGACCTTGGCCTCTAGAAGGGAACATTTTTATTGAATAGAGCGCTCAATATGAGGATTCTTTTTTTTTAATGTATTAAAAGCAAAAATCTCACGTAATTGTATGGAGTAATTGTATTTTTTCTTGTTATTATTATTTATATTAATATTAAACTATTTTTTTGCTTTTTTTTGTAGAAAAAAATAAATAGAATATTATAGAATGGAGCAAAATGTTTATTTTAGGCTTGGGTTAGTACAAAATTATACAATCATAAAATGTACTCAAAAACCAGCAAACACTAACTCATCTAAAGAAAAATTACATGCATATATGTATACATACACTGTCAACTAAGTAAATTTTTATTATTAGAATTTCATTTTAAATTAAATATCAAGCATATTAGGCTTTCTTTAAAATTATATATATATTTTCCATTGAAAAAAAAACTACAAATAAATTTAATTAAATAATTTACATCGCTGATAACAAGATATTGTTTATATTATATTAAAAAATTCTTTTAAATAAGTAAAACAGCTGTTTGATTACAATGTTTAATGTGTTGATCCACTGTGGAAATGTGTAATGACGCCAAATATAATAAATTCATTTTTGTATAATTTTAAACAAAATTAATTAAAATATGTTATTGATTTAAATAGGAAAAGGATTTATTATTTTTTTATTATAAGAATTAAGTAAGTAATATTTTTTATCTGCCTTGAGCTTTACTTCAAAAAGCTAACCTTGACCTGACAGAAGAGGAATTTTATCTTGTAAGCAACCACATAGAATTTATGTAATTCTTTTTTATATATTAATTATTAGTTGCAAAAACAAATAACTTTTTTTTTTCATGAAAAAAATAAAGATTTTATGCAAATTAGTTCATAAATTTTTGTTTTGCTTACTTGGTGTCTGATTTTTATTCCATTTTTAACAACTTTAATTAACTAATGGTAAATTTTGCTTTTATTTTATCATTTTAAATGTAATTTTTGTATTTTTTTTTTATGTTTGTTTTACTTAAACTATACTTAACATTACGTTAAGTATGTTTTTTTTTTTGGAACATAATAAAATTCGCCTTTTTAAAGTAGAAATAAAAAACTTAAACATCATGTAATGTAATTTAATTAAGTAAAAATCATTAAAAAAATTATTATAATAATAATAATAATAACAACAATAATATTACAGCTAAATTGCTCAAGGTTTTTTTAAGTAAATATATATATAAAGAAACAACATCAGCAGCAGCAATAGTATATATAGTTTGTAAAAATAGTGAAACAAACAAAACCATAGATGAGGATATTTAATATGAAACAAACAGAATCAAATATCATGAATTATTATTATTATTATAAAAGAATTATTGTAAAAGTACAGAAATAAACTAAACTGAAATTCAATTAAAATAAATAATCGTACGCCTACAATCACAGAAAAAAAAAATTAAATTTTATTAAAATAAAAAAAAAAAAAAAATGAAGGAAAATTGATGAAATTTATTTACTTGACACAGATTGATGCTTTATTTATTATTTTTTATTAACAAAAAATAATAATTTATTAGATTATAAACATGTAAATAGTTTTTTTTTTATTATTTATTATCGATTTATTCTCTTTTTTTATTATATTTTAGGTTTGATTATTGATTCTAATTGGATGCTAATAGTTACATTAAGGATTGGCTAAAATTAAGAGATTTTCTTTATTCAAAAATAATTCAAATTTTAATGATAAATTAATGAATATTCTCTGGCGACTAGAACAAATGGATTCAAATACATATGATTGAGGTACCATATTAAGGGTGATTTGTTATAAATTCCATATAAATAATTTTTATTATTATTATTATTTTTTTATAATCAATTTATTTATTATTTCTTTTTATTATAATTTATTTTTTAAATGCAAGAAAATAAATAAAAATAATACTTTTGATGATTCATATAATTTTGTCACGTGTTTTGAAGTGAGAATTGTTTATTATTATTTAAACTAACTTACACAAATGTGATATAAGTAATATGAATTTATATTTATTATATAATTTTTAATCTTGGTATTTAAATAAATAATTAAATATTTCCATTTAATTAACGTAAATAATGCATTTTAAAGACAGTACATTGTTTTGGTATCATGTAGTGACATCTGTGATATTTTTAAATTAAAATAAAATTTTCTTTGCTAAATTATATATTTCCTATAAAAAAAAATTCATGGTCTGTTTCTGTGGTGCAAAAAAAAAACTTACAATTAACTATGATTTTGTAGTTACTTTTATGAGCTTCAGACTAACAAATAATTAACTTCTTAGAACAATCGCATTTCACGTGCAAGACGTTCCAGAAAAGTCAGAAGAGTTTCTTTGTAAAACAACTAGACAACCAGACAACTAGATAACTAAACAACTAGATAACTAGACAACTATTGGCATCTGACAAACCATTTAAATTATAGAGTCATTTGCAAATGCACAGTTCACCAGCAATCGATTGGAATTTAAACAAAAAAATAAAATAAGTTTATAGATAACAATTGATACAATATTTTCTCGTTTAAATTTTTTCGATTTTTCATATACTTTCAAAATAAAAATTATTTGAAAATAAGTTATTTTTCAAAAAAAAATTCCTCAAGCGTGCACCATCTGTTATCATTTATGTAACTATGAGTAGCGGTTTAATAAATATAAATATATCGTTCTTTGTTACATTTTTAATTACATTTTGAAAATGATATTGTAATTTGCCAATTGCCATTATCAATTACTATCAATACTTTTCCAATTAGACCAAAATCATTGTTCTGGCTTTTCTGGAACGACTAGCATGTGAAAAGAGATCGTTCCTTATATTTAAATAAGAATTTATTATTTATAACACTTTTTCTATTTTATTTTTTTCTTTATAAAATTATGTAATGTGATATAATCCAGACTTGATATAATAAATGGAAATTTATTTTAATAATTTATATTAAATATACGTTATGATAAATTTAGTTATTATAATATAAATAACAACATTACTATGTTATTGCAAGGTTTTAAAAGTTCTTTTTAAACTATATACGGAGCTTTTAAACATTTTTTTTCACTTTAGATTTGATACAAATAACTTTCTACGATGAATTGTGTAGTTATTGAAGATTTTGATATCGTTATAAAGGTATAAAAATCCTTATCATACGTATTTAACTACATTTTGTTTTTAGGAATTTAATTAAAAACATTCTGATTGGAAAGTGTTTTTCTTTTAGATATAAATTGTGTCATTATTGTTCAATGAAAAAATAATTTGAATCATATGGTTATTAGAAGTTTACATCAAGAATTGTGTCTCGACTTAAACATTAATATTATCAACTCTTAAAATGAAAAATTTATGTTGGAAACCTCTGCTAGATATTATGTTTTGTTATTCTAATGACAAAAAGGCGAAAACCACCTTTAAAAGTTCACACAATTTAAAATTCTTTACCATCAAAACGCTTTTTACTATAATAAATACAAAAAAAAAAAACCGTCAACAGTTATCACCCAACGCTATTTTATGTAATTATGCTTATTCCCCTTTAGGTATTTTTTCATATAAATTTTCGTTTTGTTTCGATATTATTAATTAATTTTCAATAAATATTAACGTAGAAGAACCGCATTATTGAAAGAAAAATACAGGCATATAGCATTTTAAAAATAGTTGATTAAAGAACAGGAAAATAGTTTGGGATGTTTGTGGGCGTTCAAAATTGTTACCCTAATTGAAACATAAAATTGTAGAAAAATTATGTCATTTCAATGTATGTATATATGTCTATGCTATTTGTTTTTGATGATATTGACAGAGATATCAAAGTAAACTCTAACAGTTTGACCATTTAAAGTCATAACATTTATATGCTTAAACACTCCACCCACTCAGCTAGGTTTAACTTAACCGGAAATAATATTTTTGTATTTTTCAATTTTTGTTTTTAATATTTTTTAGAGTTTTTTTTTTAAATGTTTTTCAAATAATAAACTTTTTAACCACATTTAATGAAAGGAAACATTTCTATTTTTTTGTAATTTTTTTGTATCAACAATATGTAATTTAATATTATTCTGTGTTTTCTTTATTTTTCTGTTTGTTGTATGTTGTTTGCTTGCTTATTTACTGTTGCTGATATTGTTTCTAATTTTTACCTTGATAATAAAGCAATTAGTTGTTTTTAATAAAATTACTAACACTGGATTAATTTTTATTCGTTTTCAGTGGCAATCAGAGGTTTGTAAACCTGAACACTGGTGTTATACTGTCGGTAGTAACAATTTTATTATTATTATTATTTTTGTGTATAAAAGTGTAGTAATTAGAAAATAATATGCTACGTAAATAGTGTTTGATATTTTTACTTGTTTAAGTGTCATATGTTTGTCAGAATTCATAGTTAGAATTAGTGCTAGAGAATAAGGTTAAAACGACTTACTCGGATTGATTTACTTTTGTTAAATCTAATTAGGCTCGCAAAAAGTATCTAGGTGTGTATTATCTACGAAATAAAAAACGAGCTCTGCTTTAGTTGCAAAAATTTATTATTAAAAGAAAAATATAAGTGTAATTTTAAAACTGACTTTCTCTCTTCTAAATGCTCTGTGTTTTTATAAAAGGCTAGGGTTCGTAAAATAAGGGGTAATGCTTATATCGAAAATATAATTTTAAATTTGCACTAAGATTCTTGTTAAAATTAAATATATATTTCATTTATATCCGCGTCACCCTTATTGTAAACCACTGATATAGCTAATTGAGTAAAAATAATAAGGGTGGATCTGATTTAGTTTATTCTTTCGTTGTTGACGTCTCATTTCATATTTCACTATAGATATATACATTTTCGTTGTCTTGTTGTTATTTTGTTAAAGTAAAGCAACGCAATATAATAATTAGTAAATTAATTATTAAATAAACATTTATATTTAAAGTATAATTAATAAATAGACAATATATATATCAAAAAATCTATAATTTTAAATAAAATTTGTCAAGTAAAAATCTGCTTAACAAATGTTTAATGCCACTAATTTATTTAATAAGACAAAATAATTAAATTTTATTTTTTATTGCTTTAACTTAATAAAATGGTTTAGTTATATAATAGTATGATGGTAGGTGAATGTAATGTTTTTATTTTAAAACATACATCTAAGCGGATAATAATATAAATAAGAACAAAAATATAATTATCTATTATGTCATGCATTGTATAATTTAATTTTGCAACGTTTTTTTTTTTATTTAACATAAAATAAGCTCTTAATCCTGTATTTTAGTTAATCTTTTATTGATCAACTTCGATAAGAATCGATAATTTTTTCTTTATTTTTACTTAAGCAACAGGTAAACAAAAAATACATAAACTGAATTACACAAAAGTAAAAGAAGCAGCGAAGATAAAAATTTAATTAAATGATCAAACGAAAACCAATTAAAAATCCTGAAGAAATAATCGTTTTTTTTTTTTGCTTCATTATTTATTAATTACTATTGTGGTATCTCTCAAGGGAGGAAAATAGTTATTAGCGAAAGACCGTGTACTTGTTTGGCTTTGTTGATTAAACTTTTAGCCATGGCTTAATCGGTTAAAGGTTATTTTATGAGATGAAATTTTGCATTTATGACTTTATTTTACTGCTGTCTTGCAGAATATTGAAGTTATTATTTTTAAAGCAATCTTTGTCTTTTACTATTAAGGAATATTTTTTTCAATTTTAATTATTGTTTATGACGTTGTTTAGACGTTTTATCAATTATAATATTTAATGATTGCTTATGTTTTGCATAAATTTATTAAATAAAGCATTAAACTGTTTAGAAAATTGTTACTTTCGCAATAAGACAAGAAACTAGTCTATCTTTGTTGTTATTGAAACATTAATTTGCATTAAATTAAATTAAACTGTGCATAGAGTCTAAATATTTATTCAAACAAATATTGTCGCAAGTGTAATCTAAGAACTTACTTCAACTAAAAGCTAAAAACTACATAATTAATGTTTTACTAAGTAATGTAAGTCATAAATGTTCCACTTTTTAACACTACAAATTATAAATATAGAATATTACTGACATTGTCCATTTGTTAAGCACTGTAAAAAATGTACAACAAACTGTAAGGATTTTTCAAAAAATTAATAAAACGAGAAATAAATTTATTCGATTTTCTTATAAATAAATAATTTTTTTTTATTATTTCAATATAATTGATTCAATTAGTTTTTGTTTTATTTAATTTTATTTATTTTATTTCTGATTTATTTCTACTTGCTATTTTATTTTGCATAAATTAGTTTTATTTTATTTTTTTTTTTCGTAATTAAAATTGAAATTTTATTTACCAGACCTGATTGATTTATTATTGATATTTATTTACTTAGTTAATACTATGGGGCGTTAATACTGCAATTGTCAATTTAGTGAGTGAGAAATTTTTGTTGTGCTGATTCTGTCTTGTGGATATCTAGTTATTTTTTTTTCTTTTCAAAATAGGTTCAAAAAAGGTAGTAATTTTGTTTTTTCTCACCTTAAATTAGAGTTTATGCGGTTTTATTTATTTTTTTTGCTATAATTACAGAAAAGCAAAGCGAAAATTTTCCAAACGAAAATTAAAAAAATTGGTAAAAAATAAATAAAAATTATACAAATTGGTATTTTTTTTTTTTAAATTAATTTTAAATAAATTTATTTAATTAATTTGATAAAAACATTTAATAAGTAATTTAATTTATTTTTTATCACAATAATTTATTAATTTTAACGTACGTATAGTGTTAGATTTATGCTTATGTGAAATTACATTAATTTACATTATGGTTTCTTAGGTAAAAAAAACAAAAATAGAAGAAGAAAAACGCAAACAATTTTTATCTAATTAATTAAAATTTATTTATTAATAACGTATTTGATTATCATCATTATTGTAGGACACAATTGATGATGATGTAGTTGTTGCTGATGATGTAACAGGCGGTGCACATTGATAATGATGATGTTGTGCAAAATTATTTATTGTAAAATTAACAGCATTCACCGCTAATGGTTGCACTGATGTTGATGTCTCAGGTGTAATTGTGGTGATTGTTGGTTGTGGCTGCCAATTATTATTAGTTGTTGCAGTTGTAGTTGCAGTTGCCAGCCGTGGGACTGGTCTTAAAACTTGTTGTCACTTAGCCGTCTGATATAAAGTTGGTCGTTGTGGTAAAATTGGCGACACAGTCGAATTCATAAAATTATTCTCAATTAATGTCGATCTATAATTTAATTATTTTTTAAAAATTTCATGGAAACGTAATTATAATAAATTATACCTTTTGACTACATTTTCTAAACGTTGTGCTCGAACATACTGAAATGCCGATAAACGTTCACGGTGATGATAATAAAGTTCACTTAATGAATGAAATTGTTCTGTCCACGGTCCCATTGTGCTTGTCTCATGGTTGTAAACAGCAGGACGTACCATTTGTTGATTATTTGTTACAAAATTATTTGCTCCAGCTGGCATAGTTGTTGTAGCTGCTGAACAACGTAAATTCGGTATAATTTGTGTATCGTTATTGGGTTCTCGAATTATTGTCTCATTATTAAGATTTGTGTTATTGCACACTTGATGTGATTGAAGATGTTTTTTCAAATAAGTTTGCCTTTAATTGAAGGAAGGAATAAATAAATTTTTTAATGTTTACGCTTAATTAAAGCTTTACAAACCTTCTAAAAGCTTTATTACACAAATGACAAGGAAATTTCTCATCATCGTCGTTTATTTCATTAATTGTGCCTGCAGGTGTTGTAGAATTAGTAAGTGTTGGTGTCACTGTAGGCCCTCCTTCACGATTTTTGTTTTGGGAATTCAAATTTGCTAGAATTAGTTTTTTAGTTTGATTAGCAAGTCTCGGCTTGTGCCAACGACGATGTGATGCCAAGTTAGCGGGACAATTAAACACCTAAAAGAATTACTTTTATTTTTTTTTTCATTTTAATAAATAAAAAATATATACTTTTTCGCATTCGGTGCACTTGTACTCAATGTGAACAATACGTGAGCATCGATGTTGTGCCAAACGGAACGCGTCCTCATAAAAAGCACGACATAACTGACAAATATACGATCCTATACGATTGTCGATCTTTGATAAAATATCTTTTGCCTCGTCCGTAATTTCGACAACATTAAAAGCTGGATCTATGTCGCCCTAATAATAGAATTTATAAACTTTTGCAAAAACACAAACAAATCACGATTAAAAACAACCTTTCTTATCACCAACGTCTCATCATCTCGTAATTTACGAATTATTGTTCCAGACACTGGACTCGTATTATCCTCATCGATCAATTGCTTCCGTGTTTTTATTTTTCTACGTTCATATTTTCCGGCTGTTTTACGAAGCAAAGCGTCTTCCCTCACTTTATCTTCATTGAAATCCTTTGTTTTCTCAGTGGTTGTTTGTTGTAAGCTTTTGTCGAAAAGCTTTGCGAATCCTTCAATAGCACGCAAATGATACACACTATTTTCAAATATTTTCTTTCCTTTTTCTAAAATTCCACACACTTCACCCTTATCACTTTCATGGTCATTCGATTTATTACTTTGATTGTCGTAATCCTCATCATCGTCATCCACAATATGAATTGTATCTAATGAATGATCATCAGATGCCTTTGAATTCTCGTAGGTATTTGATCGATGTTCGTTTATTTTTTGTAGTAAAGTTTCATCATCATCATCGTCAGTAACATCAACAAAATAATCCATTTGCTCGTCTTCTTGAACATCCAGAATATCTTCCTGGTTGGTATCATTACGGAAATTTGAAGAGTTTGCTAAATCAACATCAGTTTGTAAAAAATTGTCTACATCCGGGTCTTTAGTTTTTTTTAAATTCCAAAATGAGTTTAAAACTGGACTGGATCGCAATAGGTTAGAACTTTCTTCATTTGAATTCCAATTCCATTTTGCCAGTTTTAGTGAAGCGGCAATTGGCTCAAAATTATCCTCAACATCGTCATTAGCACGAATTCGTTTTCGCGGCGGTGATGGTGTTGACGGTGGTGTTATTGGTGATTGTCCTCGAAGTGATAAATCTAATGGAACTTGTACATCGGATGATCGATATAATAGTTGTGATCCGGAAAAATACTGTGCTGCAGCAGCGGCGGCAGCTGCTGCATTTGAAGTTGTTGTATTCATTGGAATATTATGGTATGGAAGAATACCGATTATATGATGACGATAGAAATTTGATGAGCGATGAGCTTTATCCATTGTTACTTTCCAAAATTTACCACAAAACTTATATTCTTGCTAGTTATTTATAAAGTACTTTTGTCCGTTTCGCACTTTGGTCTCTTTAACACTCAAATAGAACAACACTTTTAACGATCACAATCACATCCATCATCTGTCGTGTCACATAACATACTGATAGTTAGGTACCAGCAAGTAATACATCGTTGCATTTCAGTATAACATTTTCCCTATTGCAATTCGAACCACTACATCACAATTTTAATAAACCTCCCCCATTTTACAAATTCTAAAGGATAGCAAAAAAAGTTGTTACTAAAGTAAAAAATCTTTGTATGAGGCACACAATGTAAATTAAACCGAAGCAATTTGCCTATTCAAACCCGAGTGGATTTTTGTTGCAAAAATAAAAAAACAAAATTAAAACTCTTTTGCTTTAAGACAAATAGAAAAACCTGCATTTTTGGATTTTCCAATGTTAAAACGAGACAGGATAAAAGAAAACTCTGCAAATGAATTTTCCGCGACGAAACATTGCGCACATTTGTTTCCGCCCATACCAAGGAATTTAATCAACCAGAAAACGCTTCTTTTTTTTATTTATTTTATTTTATTACTTATGCAACAAGTTGGAAAATCTCTTGTTATAGAAACACGCCCAGCAAAAACCGTGGTTGAATAAATTCATTTTAGTTAGTAAAGGATTTTATTTTGTTTGGTTGTTGATGCTGTTGTGCTGTGCATAATAATGAGAATATTTTTGGAACTAAAAATTACTTTGTTGAAATTGCTTTGGTTGTTCCTATAGACAACATTTAATAATGGCGAATTTTGATGGGCTGATTTGTGTGTGAAAACAGGACGAATTTGGAATTTAATTTTTTATTTATTTAAAATTCAAGCAAACTTTAAGTTTAGTTCAGACAATTTGGTATTCGTATTGACAATGGTTTGTTGAGTTTGGAATTAAATTAACGTAGTATTTATCAGGTCTTTTCAGCTTGTTCTCTTCTGACTGGCTTTCGCGTTTGTCATCTGTCTAATTTTCACAACATTTATTTTAATATAAAAGTAATTAGATAGAAGAATTCTATTTATTTGCTCGACAGCAATTGTCCAATAGACGTTGCTAGTCAGTAATTAATTAACTTTGAATTTGAAAGTTAGTCTATCGTGAATTTCAGGATACATACAGAGTTTAACTTCTAGACGAGTCATTTGCTGCAAAGAAAAAAATAATTTAAAATTCGCAACAATATACTGTAGAAATTATTTCATAAAGGTAAATGTGATTTTTTTTTGTATAATCTCCTCTAATCCGGTTTAATATTTTTCTTTACTAAAATATGCTTTGTTTGGGTAAAAAGTTTTTGTACTTTTTTCTCTGTAGAAGCTTTTTGTTATATGACAATTTTTATGCATAATGCATTTTTAAGAGATTTTCCAATGATTTTCTTTTGATATTTTTACAAAAATTCTTTTCATTAATAAAAAAGTTGTTTTTTTTCTTCTATTAAAAATATTTCTTTTATTTCCTAATATTTAAAAAAGAACAAAAAAATTATCATTTTCCAGTCACAGAAAAGTCCAACCTCTTTAAGTATTTATGTTGTTCTGTTATCAGTCCGCCCATGATAAGTTGTTACGCGGAAATAGATAAGGTCACCAAGTAAACTAATACCCTTCTGGAACGTATTTAATATTTAATAATATGAATGAGGCGTGGCTTTTCTTTTAATTTATATATTTTACATTGTTTTAAAATAGCAAAATATTTTTATTTCTTATTGTTTTTGCTCTCGTGCAAAAAAAAAACGTGTTTAAATTGTGTCACCCGGAACTATTTCACATGTAAACATCACATGTTTTATTTATTTATATAAAAAAGCAGAAAATTTAGTAATAATAAGCAGGGAGAATAGATTCGAAGTTAAATGTTTATATGGGGTGAGCGGGTGATTGGTTTAAGCTAAATTCAGTAAAAACAAAGAAAGAAAAAAAAAACGAAAAGAATTTTTACCGTCAATAAATTGGATTTGGCACCAAGAAAAATTGACGTTAAATTGGATATATTTATACTTGTGCTTAAGAAAGGGAGTGTGGATATTGGTAAAGTTAATAGCTGAGAAATCGGCATGGGGTGATTTTTCTGATTGAATAGACACAACTAAAGCAAAAAAAAAAAACACGTTGCGGTAAATATTTATTTTACCTTTGCTCCATGTTTATTAAAAGATAAAAATATTTTCACTTTATTACAGTAAATTTACTAAATTAGGGACTAAAATGATGGCACAAATCTTCTGAAAATTTTCATCATGTAAAGTGAATTTTTTTTTGCCTTAATCAAATAAGAACAGTTATCTTTTATTTTATTATTAATCTTAAAGGTGAAGATAACAAAAAATGTGTTTATTTGTTGTTGATGTTTCTGTTGTATAAAATTAAGCTAAATTAACTAAGAATTATTTATGGATTATTAGATTAGAAGGTTATTCTTAGAGCTTTAAGAAAATTCCTAATGAAATATTGGCTTAATTTTATTGTTTTAACGATTATATTAAATAGTTTAAGTGTACATTTTGTAGATTTAGAACAATACTATTTAGTCTACTTGTTAAGAGACAAAAATTATGTAATAAAAATACAATTGGATAAAAAAGAATTTAAGCAGCTTAAGAAACATTTCTTGCTGTTTTTTAATGTTGAAACATAGATAATGATTTTATAGTGTTAAAGTCTATGAACAAAATTACTAATGATCCAGTAATTGGTCTAATATTGATCGTTAGAAAAACTTTTTGAAATTAGAATATAACACTTTAAGAGAATTGTTCAGAATTAAACTTTGTTCAGGTACATAAATGCTTCTTAGATAGCGCCTACTAAACCATTATTCTTAGTTTTAATTGATAAATACAACAAATGCTATGAAATTATTCTAAAAACAGAAAAATAATCATTTTGCGTTTTTATAAAATGCAATAAAACTAAGAGAATGAATAGTTTTTAATACAAATTTTCTTTTATTATTTTCGAAGTAATATTGCTGAAGCTTTTTCTTAATCATTTAAATACAGAAAATTACTTAAAAATTTTTATCTCTGCTAAGTCATCAAGGTAATAAATACAAACATCAATCAAACAAGGTACAATAAGCGTCTTTATAATTAAAAAAAATTTTATTAATCAAATTTAATTAAATAAAAAAATCTCAATATTTATTAAAATATTAATTTTATTAGAAAATTTACATTAAATTTAACTTATTAATTGGCTAGATTTATGATTTATGTTTTTTTACCCTTTTTACAATAATAAATTTATTTTAACATTTAATTACATTTAAATTCGTTTAATATTTTATTTAAATAATTACTAAGCATAAATATAATAATAAAAATAAAATAAAATTTTTAACATTTATTTGATAAATAAAAATAAAAAAACAATTTTCTTGTTAAGTGAAAAAATTTGCATATAAATAAATATAAAATACATAGAAATAATGTTGGTGTGTTTTTTCATTTTGTCAATTTATTTTTTAAGGGGTGAAAATATTAACACTTATGCTAATAAAAGACACAACAACAGTATTACAAGTTTATTATTATTGTTATTATTATTATTTAAGTCAAGTAGCATATAGAAAATAAATAAATAATACTTGAACATAGATTGGCTATGCATATAAATTAAGTCAATAAATGGTTAATCTACATAAACTGAAGTTTTGTGTTATAAAGTTATATTGAGTTACTTTAACATTTAATATTTATGCTAATAGTTAAGTAGCTAGGTGCTGGGATTTGTAACCTTTTTTTTTTTATTATGTTTAATATTATTTATATTTGTAATAAATTATTAAATTTAACTAATGGTAGGTAGTAGCTATGCAGTATACGTTTTAATAATTTAATTAGTAATTTGTTGAATTCAGTTGTTATATTAGTTTTTATTTAAATACCAATCAATAAGAAATTTAGACAATTTATTTCCTGATTCTATTCTACAGCAAAATTTTATTATATAAATTAAAAACAAAGTCCTTTAAGGCAACACTTATTGATCAGCAAAGTAACATTTCTTATCAGTTAAAAAATATTTCACTAAGCAATTTAAGTGCTTAAACATAGTCAGAAATCATAATTAAAATTTTTTGCAACACCCCTAAAATGCAATGAAAAATTGTAACATATTTGGAGAAATCACTGCATTTATATTTTTAATATATGCAAAATATATTATATTTTTTAAGGGTTGCAATTATTTTTTTTTTTACCAACATAATATGTTATTGCTAGTGGTTAAACATGTTATTTTTATTATTATCACATTTATTATTTCGTGCAATACTTATTTCACTATAAAATAATAATTAAATCAATTAATTCTTAATTTATGCAAATAATTAAAACATAAACAAGTGTAATGTTGTGTAAATGATAAGTTAACGGTTTTGTTTTCGGTAATTATTTTAATAAAACGATATAATTATCGCTGTTTAACCTTTAATTATTAACATGACTAGTTTTTAAAGCAATTATTATGTAGATTTCTTTTTGCAGTAAAATAAGATATGTTAAACTGCAAAAATGAACACTAAAGACTGTTCGCTTAGATTCTTGCTGTTAAACCATTAAATATTTAACGAAAAGAGTGAATCTTGTAAATCAAAAAAGATAAAAAAATCTTTTCATTTTTTTCTTTGTAAATATATGCAGATTTATTTATAATAATGTTCTTATGTAATCCTATGTAATCCTTATTGAAATTTCTATAAATATTAATGTTGGCTCATTTTTTTTTTCGGTTTGCCTCTTAAAATTTTCGTTTTTTCTTTTTTTTGAACATAATACACAGTGTGCATTAGGTTATGTGAATTAGTTAAGAAAATTACTTACTATTTTTGCGCTATAAAATGTTTTTCGCACGTTGTAGCTTTTAATGTGTTTATGCTATGCGAATTTATGTTGATTAATAATAAAAAATGATAACACTGTGCAATTAAAAATACAAAAATAAGTCTGATTCTTTACATTTATGATAGGAAAAGTTTTTATTTTCATATTTTTGTTGTTGATTAAGATAACTGATAATTACATAAAATCATTTTAACGAGAATATACTGTATCTTATTCACCTTTTAACTTTCTATTAATATTCACATTAGTATTAACGTTTGATGTATTAGAAAAACATAAAAAATATATATATCGAAATTGAAATGACAAATAATAAATGCATTGCATGCGACAATAATTCAAGGATAATAATAATAACAGCAGTAGTAATATGTTTGGGTGGCCGTTGGGTGTTAACGTTTTTATAAAAGAAAAGTAGTTTAACAGAAGTAAATAATAATAATAATAATAATAATGATAATAAAAATCGTAATTCAATGGGGAAATAAACAACAATAGACAGATTTAAAATGTAGGAAAATTAAATAAATAATGGAAAAAGGTCAGACACAATCTGTAGCGATTTTTTTTTTCATTTCTTTTGATTGGATTTAACCACAGAAATAGATAAAAATAGAAATGTTTTTTTTTCTTGTACAGAAAGCATAACTATTACCACTCGCTTATTGAATTTATGGATTTTATTTTTATTATTATAAACTATAAATGTGACAAATTATTAAATAAAATTTAATTAAAACAAAAAATCAATCAAAGTTCATTGAATGTTGCATGTTTGAATCTATCGTGGTTACATAAATACATGCCTACCTTATATTTATTATCAATTCAATTAATTAAATTAAATATATAATTAGAATTGTCCTTTCAAAAAATTTAATTTAATTTAATTTATTTTTTTCTTACGGCATTTAAGCCGATACTCGTACGCAACAATCATAAAAAATAAATAATAATTCTTTGTCACTCGTATTTTATATGCTCAAGGATGTTATTATTGCTGTTAATCTAATTCACTGTTGTTATTTTTTCCGTGAAATAATTTTTTTTTTCATTTTTGAATGTTAGGGATTTATGTGGAAAATAAGAAATGTTTTTTTTTTGCCTTCACATGCCAACAGTTAATCTTCTTTTCGTACGACGATGCACACAACAAAAGAATTTTTTTTTGATTTGATTTGATTTTATTACAACTTCGTCTTATTCAAGAGTAGCAAAAAAAAAGAAGAAGAAAATATAAAATAAAAAATTTAATAAAGAAAATTATAGAAATGTTACGCATTTTCACCTTTCAAGATTATTTCGAAAAGAAAATATAATAATATCGAAATAATGTGTGGAAGTTTTTATCTTTCATTCCTTTTTTTTTATTTCTCTGATATATTAAGAAAACTAAATATAAAAAATGAAATTATCTAAATCCATTTAAGTTTATTTGATTTGTCACTCATTTTGTGTCATCTTTAACTAATATCACATGTTCAGTTTTGTCGCTTTTCATCATTTTATCACATCACTTCAATATATATAGAACTTTGATGTAATATTTTATTTTATCTACTTTATTGAACTTAATAAAACATAACATCGTTTTTATTTTATAATTTTTAAATTCTTTACTTAATATATGTAATACTCAATAAAGTAAATCAATAATTTTAGGGAATACAGGTATATCAGCCGTTTAACGGTTTCTTCAACTTAGCGCCGTTTTAATTTTCTAAATGCTTTAAAAATTTTTTATTTCATTATTTTCTTATTGTGAATTCATTATTATCTATTAAATAATTTCTTTCAATTTATTAAAAAACACGTTATACAAACTTGAAAATAGTGGCTCTTATAACGCTGTTTCTTTTAACTTTTTAATTCACAAACGCATCCTGAACACTAGGCTAATTTTTTTTTAACGCTTTTAAGCGAATATTTTAAGCGATAACAAGAAAATACCTCAAAATATTGCTGTTTTTCTTTATTTGTTATCATGCTACATGCTATAATATTTCCTATGTTATCAAAAGCATAAAAACAAAGAATTAATTATTGCCAACTATACGTGTCGCATCGTTTATAATTTAATTTTCGCTACATAAAATACAATACAAATGCAAATTGGTATAGTTATTTAGGACATTATTAGTGTTACAATTGTAATAAAATCATCCCTATTTTATCCTTGTGTAAAAATAAATGTTTTGTTTATTAAAAAACATGTGTGTTGTTTCCCCCTATAGTATCTTAAATGATTGACAAAAGAAAAACAGCAACATATATGTAAAATAAATATCTCAATTACAACATTCCTGAAAGTATTTCAATCATTATTCTCTTCAGTATTTTATTCATTTTTACACAATTTAAAAAAAAAAAAAATATTATCAGTATGGATGAACATTATCTCTACGTCCTTTGTATTGAACACGGATAACAAAAACCGTGAAAAAATAACAAGAATAACAACTTGTGTTTGGTCAGTGGAAATTTACTTTGGTTGTTACTCTATAAACGAGTATATTAAAACGGATTTTTTTGGGAAAATTAAAAGGGACATTTGACCACATTATTAAAAGGACAACACTTGAGTGATTTTTGTTTAGTATATACTGGTTTTGAGGGGTTTTTTTATATGTATAGAGACAATATTTTTTTTTTGTTTTGTACATTCTTCATTCAGACAGGTGAAATATTTGATTATTTCGTAATTAAAATACCATTTTCTGTTATTAAACAATTATAATGAAAATGATTTTATTTATTTGTTTGTATTTATATGTTGCTGTTTTCTTATATTAATATATATATAACGGTGGGTGGTAGAGGTAATGATATTGTCGCTTTGATTATTGCTGTTATTAGTATTGTTACGACCGTTCTAGTCATTCGTTTGATTTAATTAATCATTGAATAAATTCCATTAGCTGCTTTTATTAATAATAATAAAAAAATAAATTATTAATTAATTAAATAAAAAAGAAAATATTTCTATATTTTTGTTATGAAATTTCAATTTTGGAAATTATTTATTTTTAGAAGTTGTGCAAGGGAGTGAATATTTTTCTGCTTTTTTAATTAAAATTCTCTTGTTTTGTGTAATTTTTATTACCTAATTATTTTTTTGTGCGAAGTGTTTTGTTAGAATTGTGTACTGTGCAAAATAAATTGTTTATAGCGTTGATTTGTTCACTTGTTAGTTATTATATTAATTAGTAAATGGTGATGTGTTATTATTATTATTTTTTATTATACTAAAATTCATAGTTTTGAATATATATTTCGCTTAATAAATAATTAAATTAAGTCATTTTAACGAGGTTAACTTTGTTTATAAATTGTTAACTTTATTAGTATTTAGTTAACTAAGAACTTTAAATATTTTTTAAATAACAATTTTTCCGTTTTATTACTTTTCTAAATGAATTTTAAGCGAATATGTAATGTTACATTCTTTAAAAAACAATAATTTTATCAGAGACATTTTTTCTATATCAAATTTCTAATTATCATTAAAAATAATAATTAATAAAAATTTCTTTATATTATTATTTAATTAATGAAGTTTTTTAATATTTCTTAATTGCATCATTATAATGCATCATTAAACATTTATCTACATTCTTTTTGTAATAATAATTATAATTAAAAAAAAATTGTAATAAATAAGAAAATAATTAGTAAATAAATTTACGCTAATAAAACATTTTTTATTAATAAAAATCAAATTAATTGTTATAAGGTAATTCTTCATTAACTACCTAAATTACATCTTTAAATATATTTTTTTTTAATAATAAAAATTTTCTTCACCCTTAATCAGAATATTTATAAATATTTTTTAAAGAATAAATAAAAAAAAAATATTAATAATTAGTCAAACATCAAGCAAAAAAAAAAATGTTTTTTTTGTATGCAAAAATACCTTAGTTAATTAGTGACATACTTTTCGCACAGGTTCAAAAAGAAAGAAGGAACAAGTACTAACCAGATGCACACTTGAACAAGCACGAAATATTTGCATAAAAAATGTATATATTGTTGAGTTTTTATTATCATTTTGCTAATGAATTAAAAATCGTGTCCGCGATGTACAGTGAGTTTTTTTTGTCTTATTTTGCATTGAAGATTATTTGATGCTTTAATTAGCTTAATGATAAAATTATTATTGTTATTAATTGTTATTCTAAATAAAATGTTTGTTGATTTTTAAAATATTTAAATTACACTAATGAGGCGATTTTTTATTAGATAGATTCTGGTGTTGTCAGGTGTTGACATGTTTAGAGGCGTAATTGTAACTTAACAAAAATTATTTATAATGTATTCTTCATCGCTGTATTCTTGTAAAGTAAAATTTAATAATATAGCAATTTTTTTTCACAATTACAAGTACTTAGTTAAAGGACTTTTCAATATCGAATGAAATATGCTTATTAATAATTTGCCAGCGAAAAATAAATATGTTTTCGGGTGTTTATATGGTGTATGGTGTCTTAAATTACGGTTCTGGCTTATTATTTATTTTTTTTTTCAACAAAAACCTTAAGAAAAAATCAAATGAAAATAATAATAAACACTTGACAGACTAATAGATTGTTTAACATTAGTCATATTGTATAATGTTTAAATACATTAGGGTGGCAATAATATTTATTTTTCTTTGTATTTTTACCATAGGCAATGTTTTAGTTAGAAGACTACCATAACTATATTGTGTTAAAGAAAATATTGTTATAAATTTTTGTATCTTTAAATTTGTGAACATTTATCTCGTCATTGATATGCTATTATTTGGATAAACGCGTTTTAATAATACTCTAACGGATAATAGAAAAGATTTTCAGACAATGTATTCAATGTAAGATTTTGATTAAATTCGTTTTTTATGATAATAATATTCATAATATTCATTTAATAGTAAGTGTAATTTCTATGTTATAATTGTATCCTCAATATCCTTACCGTTTACTTGCGAAGACTAGTTGCTGTCTGTTTTTATTTAAAGCTATTTAATTTTTTTTATTGGTGCTATAAAAAAGTGATTTAAAAAAAATACCTTCATGGTGGTAATAAGTTAAATAAAATAAAAGAAATTACCTTTAGGGTAAAAACCAAAAACTTTTTTTTTTTTGAATCATCCCTAAGGGTGATTTCTACATTATTGTATCGCATTACAAATATTTATTTATAAATTTTGGTTAATTCTGTATTTATTTTCTTTGGATAATTTTTGAATAAATTTCTTCAAAATTTTACAGAAATACCTGAATCTAAGAACTTTAATAAATGTAGCAGCATTTTATAATCATTTTAAATTAAAATCTAACAACTCTTAAAGACCGGTACATATTACAATATCAGACACACAAATAATTGAAAAATGTTAACATTTATTCATCATTCATTTTAACTTTTGTTCGCTTTCTTTTAAAATAAAACTGATTTTACAAGAAATGTGATCTTATTTACTCTCCCAAGATATTAATGCTTTAATAAAAAATAAAAAATATTTAATAAATGTAATCAAATTTATTTTGAGCTTAGATTTTATTCTTTAGTTTCAAATCAAAAAGTTTTAATAAACAAAATAAATATTAAATTTTCCATAAATAATACATTTAAGAGTTTAAATATTTATTTAATCAGTAATCAGTTCGTAATAGTTAGCTTTACTGTACTTCTTTCACGAAACTATAATCTCAGAATTAAGTAATGTATTTTTCGGACTATAAGACGCACTTTTTTACATAGAAAAAAGGAATAAATCTTTGGTGCGTCTTATGGTCCGAAGGTAGCATTATATATTTTTCTAAAAATCATCTTATAAATTTGAGCTGCATCTTATCATCCGGTGTGACTTATAGTCCAAAAAATACGGTAAATTAAAAACAAAATTCTTAATTAAAAATGCTATAAATAAAGTATAAATATTTTTCAATGTAATATAATTTAAATTTCATAAAATGAAATATCTACCTTTGTTTAAACATAGACTTTAGTTTTTTTTTTTATAAATTATTTCGTTTTAACTTTTTCTTTTCTTTGAATAAACATAAAAGAAATCAATTTAATTATAATTATATTTTTCATTATTATTATTTAAATTAATCAAAGGTGATATATATCACTGTTATTTTGTCTTTCATGTTATTTATGCTTTTTATTCTTATACTTATTGTTGTTGATGATACAAAATACAAAAAAAAATACTAATAACAATCATATAAAAACACAAATTATGAATTAATTAATAATGAAAAAAATACAGTTTTTTTTCTTCATTTAATAAATAATTAAAATGATTTCTTTTATTGCACGATACAAAAGACAATAAAAAAAATGTGTACTGATGTTTTTTTTTTTTCTTTTTAGTCTGTCGTTTTTTTTTTCAATTTTAATTATTCGATTTAACCACTGTAATTACGTTTAAAAAAAAATATTGCAGATTTTGTATTTCTATTTTAATATTAATAATAAATAAGGTAAGAATTGTTTCTGTTCTAGTACTTATTAAATATAATTTGCAAAAATAATTATAATAATATTAATTATGCTAAGAAGCTCTGATTAAAAAGTAAACAGCAGCGATCACCTTTAGAAATGATTATTTTTTTCCAATTAATTATGCTATGAAGTAGCATTTTATAAGGATTTCATTTAATAATTTTTTTTTAAAGTTCTTTATGTACAGGAATCAGTCATAAATACGAAAAAAAAAAAACAACCCCAACCAGTGTTTTTACTTTTGCAATTCGTTTGCTATTATTTTGTCCCTTTATTTATATTATTCTTCTGCAAATGATTTTTTTACATACTTAAATGTCACATAATTTAGTATTATTAAAAGATGGTCTGCACATCCAGGAATTAATAGAAGAACAATCAGGGCAGGAAATTGCTGAAAATATAGAATTCGAAGAATTCATTGAAACTAATAAAAGATTGTTGTATACTTCTAATTTTGAATAAATTGTTTATTTTAAAAAATTAAGTTTTATTTCTTTTTGAATTTTCTTTATAGATTTCTAAAAAATCTTTAAATATTACATTCGTTTCTTTAAGAGTTTCACTTATTTGGTTCAATTTTTGTAATTTTTGTTTTTCAATTTCGTTTCCAATTTCCCTTTCTTTTCTTAACCTTTTGCAGCATGAAGTACTGCTGTTTTGAATAGTAATTTTTTTCCTGGAACTGTCTTTTTCATTTAAACTTATATTTGAAGCTGCTTCCATGCTGTTTGATGAATATAAGCAGGACGGTTCGGCAAAGGTAGAGGATATGGAGGAACCTACGTTTATCGTTTCATCTGTTGCAAATATTTCTTCAAAGGCTTCGAAATACTCCCATTTAATTGGGCCATGTCTAGACGTATTTATCTTTTTCTTTATCTGCATTAAGATTTAATATTATTATGTAAAATATATATTGGTTTATGCACAATAAACACTTACTTGTAAATAACTTTGCTTCATATTCCTAAATTTTTTATCGACTGCATCAACCGAAGCAAGTATGTTTAAACACTCATCAAAAGCTGTAGATATTTCCTGCCACAAGTCCTTCTTCTTCAACTGAGAATTTCTAAATTTTTGTGCTCTTTTCTGATACTCCGATAACAAAAATAGAATCGTCTCATGCGTCCATTTAATTTCTGTTTTCTCCATATTCGACAATGCACCTACAAAGAAATTATATGTATTTCATGGTTTACGTAATATATTTTAAATATATAATATTAATTGTACTTACACATATTGTTTAAAGAAGAATTTTCAATATTTTTGTCCATTTATTTAAAATTTATTTATATTAGTATTAATATGTTGTGTAAACGAAACGACACGATATATATGTCATACGTCAAAATAAAACTTTGAGCTGAATTGAAAAATTATACGCAGGTTTTTTGCTCAGCAGCTTTGCTCAGCGATCCATCCATTGAACTAAGCGCAAAGCAGCGCCCATTGTTTATTTTTGTCAAGATTTGTGTTAAAATCGAAACTGCGACCCAAATAAATTGACAAAAATTTTATAGAAATTTGAACCTAATACAGTAGTTGAAAACTATGAAGTAAGTAAACTATTTGTTGCTTAAAAAATATGTTGGAAACTATTATAAGATGTTATCAGTTATAGAAAATAAATATCTTTAAAAATGTTAGATTTTTTAAGAAAATTTTCTTTTCAAATACGCCATGGTTATTATTATTGATGCAAAATGTAATATCTTTTGTTTATATTTAACTCGCATTTAATACCTGGCATAGAACGTTTATATGCAGGGACCTACCACCAATTGAATATTCATTGAAAATTTATTCAAAAAATGTTTTCCCAATTTATTTACATTCAACTAAGGCGACAAATAAAATTCATTCTAAGTAACTAATAGTCTTTTTAGAATTTTTATTAAATTTTATCTGATCTTATTTATTTAAATCTAGTCTGTTTAAAGTTTATTTGAACCTTATAAATAATCTAAGGCCATCGTGTATACAAACTGAGAATGTCACTATTAACGCGACTGAATCAATGAAAAATTTATCCGCAGACAATTGACTAAAAGTTAAAACTTTGATTAATATCAGTGGTATGGTATAATGCTGAAAAGTTGTACCTTTTACACTTTTTATCGCTATTTTCGCAAACGATTTACATGGAAAAGGTTATTATAAACACAAGCGTGATGTTTACAAGAGTTTTTATAATGGTATAAAACATTTGAACAATCGTTTATTGAGATTATTTCAAGAAAAATTGTAATTTATTTTCTTTTAATTACAAAAAAGCTAATAATGACGAATAGAATTAAATTAAATATTGTAATGAAATTTTTAAATTGATTGTGATGAAAATGAGAATTTATTGCGGAAAAATTCCGTTTCGGTGATAATAAGTTAAATTAAATAAGAGAATTACCTCAAGGGTAAAATAACAAGTAAAAACTTTTCACGCATTTTATATAAAAATTATATTTTTTATATAATAAATAATAAAAAAAATTATTAAAAAAACCCTAAGGGTTGTTTTTACATTATCGTATCATCTTACAAATATTTATTTATTAATTTTCTTTGCATTAAAATTTTTGCTATTATAAATATTAAATTTTAATTAAAATATTTTCATAGTGTTATTAAATTCTGATCTTATTTTTATTATAGTTAGTTGTGTTATGCTTCCAAGGCCTAATTAGTATTAAATATTTATTCGTATAATTGATGGAAATAATAAACTAAGTGATATATTGCAACGATAATAAGGAAAATTATAATCTTTAATATAGGAATTTTCACTTGTTGATATATATTTGTGGTAAGAAAACATGTTTTTTTAATTGTACTTGATAATGTATTCATTTATTTAAAGCAATAACTATGTCATACTTTCAAGAATAAAAGAAAACACTATAATATTAGTGAAGTGAAGTGATGAAAAAAGAAATAATCGAGAAACATAATTTAACAAAATCATTGAAGATCTATTTTATATTAAAATTAAATAAAAATTTTTCGATTTCTTCTGAATATTTTCTTTCGCAAAATCAATAATCTTTTATCACTGTATATAAGTGCAGAAAAAAAAAATCACATTTTCTATGCATAGAAATAAAAAAAAAAGCGAGAAAATAAAATTACTTAAACGAAATAAAATGAAACGGAACGTAATGGGAAAAATATCCCAAGAGAAATATCCATTCTGAACTCTTATAGTATTTATATAAATTTTTATTTGATGTCAATTTTTTTCACATTAATTTTTATTTTCTATTTTTGCATTGTTAAACAGGACTGGATTAAAGGGGGTAAACAGATTCTATATTATATTTTTCAAATATATAATGTTAAAACAAGTGTTTTGCCGCACATAAATACTATAGTTTGCTTTCTTTATATTAAGAATGTTTTAATAAAAATTGATAAGAATGATAATAATCTTTTGTGTAATTTAGAATTCGTTCCTGTTTTTTATGAAAAGAAAATTTTTTATAGCCTTATCCCTTACCTATCCTAGCTCTACCTTACCTAGCTCATAATATTCCTTGAATAACCTTTATTCTGGTTTAACAGAAAATAATATAATAAAAAGCAAGACATAATAAAAAATCTTTTATGTTCAGATAACATCTATATATCACAATGTTTATCAATTTATTTATTTTATTATTGTCTCTAAGCGAGCAATGATAACAATGATTGCATAACATTAGGCGAATTTAATTTAAATTTTTTTATGATTATTATTTAATAATTATTTCATAAGAAAAATAATCAAATGAAAATTAAGATTTATAATTAAATTAATTGTGATTAAATAAAACAGAATAAATAATAAAATAGTTAATTAATTGACTTAATTATGCAAAATTTACATCACTTACCTGGGACAAATTAATTGATTTTAGGAAAAAAGGAAGGAATTAAAATGCTATTATGATAATTATCTACTTGCCTTATATAAATATTTTATTAAATATAGTTTCAATCACGAAAGTAACTGCTCTATGAATTTTGACGTACTAAATTCTTTATAATTTTCACGGATTTAATTATCGCTTACAATCCTCGTTATAAAAGAAATACTTAGTTGATGATGATAGATGTTTATTTTAAAAATTTATTCACCAATTCGTATATTTCAAACGTTTTTTTATTAGTTGCTTTTTATTGTTTAATGTTTTTTAATTGTTTATCCCGACGTTTAAAATGCAACTAAAATAATCATTTTTATAAGTGTTTATAACTTTTTTTCAATTACTTAATTTATTCCTTAATTACAGAGTACAGTGATTTATACACTGTGCATTTTATTATTACATTTCTATTAAATAATTTATGCATTGATTCGAGAGTATTAAAAGTTCAGTTCTATGTATATAAATATTAGAAAAATATTTAATCCTTTTGTAAGGGATTTATATGTGCAAAATTAATATGTTTCCATCAAAACGCATACATTTTTTTTAACCATATTTCTAGTCTAGAGAATTAAATAAACAACAAAAAAAAAATGAAAATTATTTAATAGATTTTATAAGTAAAAAAAGAAAAATAGAAATAGATCAAAGAAAATATTATAAAGCTTAAGGAAAAATGGCCGTTTTTTTGTGACTTAAATTTATCTGCTTTATAATATTGTCGTTTGTTTTTTCTTTTTTACTTTATTTTTTTGAATTTCTTATTTTTTTTAAGACATAAATTTTAATATATTTTTTTATGTTATTATTATTATTATTAAATACAGAGTAAGTACTACATTGAGTAAGGTAAAAATATTCATATTTTCTATATACATATAATATATATATATAGAAAATATAATCGGTTTAGTGGAGACACATTAAAATCAAATAAATTATTCAAATTACATAAAATCCATCCCCTAATAGATGTTTGAAAGAGTTTTTATTTATTTATTTTTGTTGATGTTATTGCTGCTGTTGTTGCTGCCTTATTGTTAAAAATAACGATGTGTATGTGTATATTCCGTTTGTTATTATTGTTAAGGATTTATTTAGCATTATTTAACAGGTTGATTGAAATGAGAAAAGAATAAAAAAAATTTTCACAATTTGTTTTTCGTTTTTCTATTTTATTTTCTTTTTTTTTTTTAAATTGCATATAGAAATTTGTTTATGAAAAAATTAATTTATTTTACTTTAAGAAAAGTACATTCTTCTTAGGTTATTATTGTGGTTTGGTTATCGCATCCATATTATTTAAATTAACCTATTAAAATTGCGTTGAAAATTTGAATTGTTTGTGTATTACAAGCTAAGTGCCTTATATGTTCTTAATTATTTAATTATTGATATTTGTGTTGTAATACGGAAAATGATTAAAAGTCTGTTTATTGAGGAGTCGATTATTATGTAACAAAAGTAATATCAATGATTTATAACCAAAAATAATTAAAATAAAATAAAATATTGACAAAATCATACAAATGAAAATGAGAATAAAAAATGGTAAATCAAAGATAGAACTATGCAAACGTTATAGCAAAGTATAATAAAAAATGTAAGTTTATATACAGAAAATACAATGAAACTATAGAATATTTAGTTTAGATTTATATAATTAATAATTGTAATACAAAATACATTATAATTTATTTACTTTATTAGAAAAATTATTTAGTTAATATTAAACCATCAAATTTAAACAACTGTCTGAAAATGTTGCAAATTTTATTATATTATAAAACATTTTAATAGATATAAACAGCGTAGTTATCTCTCCCTCATAGTTCTTATGTTTGAATTATTTTTTTATTAATTAATTGTTGTATACCTATTTTTATCAACCGGTCAAAATGACCGGATGACTTTAAAGGCCATTCAAAAAATCAGTAAAATATTGTAGATCAAATGTATTCTGATTTTGTGCAGAAAGTTCTGTTGCCAATTGAACCCAAACGCTTTTTCTAGTTAATTTTTTCTACTGTAATATCTTTATACAATATCCATGCATTTATTGCAGCTAAATCTAGGATATTCAAGAATTCCTGAAGAGGCCACCTTCGAGATCCTGATTTTGTGCTGCACTTTCTTGCCATTTGTTCCATTACGTCTACCCCGAACTTCATTTTGTTATAAAATGCTATATTTTCAGGAACTTTTTTTGTGTTAGAGTAACACGGCACTTTAAGATATTACAAAATGGTTAGTAATGACCAAGATGCAATTTTATACTAATTTAAACTACTACATATTAATTATGAAAAATAATGCCTTTGTTAAATTATCCTAAATTTGTAACTAATCTAATTTTATCTACTGTTATTAAATTAGCACCGTGTTAGAACAAAGGATTTAGTCCGTTAGAGTCTTCTTATAATATGTGTAATGCCAATGAGCTGAATAATCTCAACATTCACATGTAGTGAGATAATGTGTAGTCGTTTTGTATAACTATTTGCAATTTTTTTTATGTTTTATTGAACAAAAACAATAAATAAAATTAAAAATAATTTGTTGTCGGTAATTTAATAGCAAATTAATTAATTAGCAAATAAAAATAATTAAACTTTAATTATAAAAATTTTATTTGCTGCTTGCTTACCTAATAATTTTATGATTTATTAGATAAAATAAAAACAAAAACTTATCATAATTTGCTTGTGGTACTCAATAATTCATTGTTTTTCATTTATATTTTCGCTTGATTATTATGAACTCAATTGCACTCAAATCTACTGTTGCTGTTGTTGTTGTTATTATTGATACTTCTTTTTCTTCTTGTTTATTTTATTTAAAATAATAATTTTTTTTTCAGGTATAATCAATTTATATTTATTTTTATTATTAATTTCTTCTTATTTTTTGTTTATAGTTAAATAAATTTTATTTTTATTGACATCGATTAGATAATAAATTTGTTTTTATGATAAGAAAAAAGAGAAGAAAAAGTATAAACATTATTCTTAAGTATTTATTGTACGTTAATAATTTTGGCTACTTAATAATTTTTATTTAAATGATTATTTTGTTTAACATTGTTTAACTTATAATTTTTTTTTTATTTATATAATTGTTGTTTTTTGTTGTAATGAACTGAAAATATCCGGTGTATTCTTTGTTTTTACCTTCAATGTTTTTTGTCTTTGAAAATGATTTATGTTTTTTTATTATTATTTTTTTTTAAACATTTTAAAGGCAAAATCACTCAGTTTTTATATAAAATAAAATAAAATTTTTGATCAGAGCATTATTGCACAAATAGTTTCAGTTTTTTTGCTGTCATAATAATTATGATCATTATTATTATTTTGAGATTGTATATGAGAAATTACACTTGATCAACAGCATTTATTGTTATGACGCTACTATGGAGACATTTAAATTATCTTTTAAATAATTAAATATTACATGTAATTTTGGTAAAAATAAGCTGAAAAATGATCAATTATTGGTTAGTAAAATAACTGAAGACACAATTTTCTATCTTTCTCAAGACACAAAAATTGTATTTTTTTATTAAATAAATATAGAAATACAGATCAATTAAATTATGATATTAATATTTATTTCCACACATAACCGAGTTAAAATTTATAGAAAAAAACACACATAAAAAGTGTTAAAACAATCAACTGTTCCAATGAAACACTGTCAAAGTTATGCTTTTCATTCACAAATTAAACAGAAAGTTTAATAATGAAAAACGCATAATTAATACATTTTGTTACAAGAAAAAAGGAAAAATACAATTAACTTATAGAAAATAAATAAGATGAAGATGCAAAAAAACAAAACAAAAACAAAAATCTTATCAAATAAACAACGTAATAATCACGCAAAAGTCACGTTTTTAAATTTACTATCAAAGAAAAAGAAAGAAAATAATAAATAATAATAATTTTCGTTATCATAATTATTATTATTTTATTTAATTAAATTTTAATTTATTACTTATTGATATTATGTTTTGTTCTCTCAATAAAATATTTGCCCAATAGAAAAAATATATATATTTTTTTTTGTGAATCTTATCACAGAATCATGGGTTTTCCACCAAGGATTAAATTAAAAAAATAAATTTTTTTTTTGTCTATCCATTTTTGTTATAAAAACACTTTGCAAAGTACATTATATTATTAAATATAGTTGGTACGTGCGTGTTTAAATTGTTTATATTAAATTAAAAGCAAAAAAAGGAAAATTTATTGCAAAAATGTTTAAATTTCTACTTTTGACTGTATTTTTACCAGCGTTCGCGTATGGCATCGACTTTGGCACATGTTAGTGGATATTTTTTTTTTTTTGTGCGTTTATTTTTTTTTATTTATTTATTATTTTATTCAATAAAAATTAAGGTGGAAGCTCACCAGCACCAACCGAAGTACGTGTTGTTGGATGCGATGTGGCACCATGCACATTAGTACCATATGAAAATTTGGAATTCGATATGGATTTCATTGCTGCCGATAGTACAGATACATTAACTATTGATGTTGTTGGTAGAGTTGGCATTATCTCAATTCCACTTGACTTAGGTGAGGAATTATCAGAAGGATGCCAATTCTTAACAGCTGGTAGTTGCCCAGTTACTGCTGGTGATGCAATGACATTATCTGTTGCGACACCAATTGAGTCTCCAGTTACCAATATCAATCTTACCATTGAATTCCGCCTTTTTAAAGATGATGGTAGTGACTTAGTATGTTTCACCGTTCCAGTTGAAATCACTGGTTAATTCTATGCAAAATAAATAAATAACTTTATAAAAAAATAAATCAAACAAAATAAATATTATTAATTAAAATTTAATTCAAAATTTCTTGTTTTATCATTTGAATATTAATTGTGTTTTCTTATCAATGATTATTACTATTATTAATATTATTATTGAATGAATCAAAATAAATGCATGCAGCATATGTATATAGTGGAAAAATCAATAAAATATATTATTTGGAAATTTTTAAAAACAATTTCTTATATAGTAAATTCAACAGAGCAGCGAAGAAAATATTTTTTTTTAAAGGTTATTGACGTAAGTACGACTCGTACTTATAATTTTACAGAATAGGCGGAATAACTAACACCTTAAGTCTTGCTTATTGAAGCATATATATTTCCATTGTATTCATTTCTTCTTTATAATTCGTCGCATTTCAACAGCGGTACACCATATCTTATATTATTTATTTTGAATTTTTAATATGTTTTAACGGATGTTATTTTTACAGATGCATTAGAATCCAATTATATGTTGCTTGATTTGTTAATATTTATACACGAATCTTTTCTTGTCATCTGTCTTATCTTTGATGTTCAATTTTCTACTTCCGTTGAATAACATAAACATGTGTATTTATATCTAAATTCTTGTCTAGATGGTCAAATATATTTCTCTTATAAAAATTGACTTTTTATTATTTTAATATTATAATAAATAAAATAAATAATTAAAATTAGGGAAAAGGAGGTACAATAATGGCTATTTTAAAAAGCAAAATCGATATTTCTTTATACAAAACAAATTTAAAATAATGCATTTCTCATTTTCTTCAGCAATTAATGGATAATAAATTAAACTTTTACGAGAGAAACATTCTAAAAAATAAAAATCTCCATATAAGTAATTGACAGATAAAGCAGACAAAAAGTGCAAGATTCCGAAGCGCTTAGAGGATGCAATCAAGTTCAAAGACTCCAGCATAGAAAGCAAGAAAAAATTGTATAGATTAGATTTGCCAATATTAAGATGCAAAATAGAATCGTCAAGTACTACATCCGCAAGGACACAAATTAACAAAAGTCTAAAAATTTATAAAGAATTCAATAAAAGTATCAGCCTTTTATCAGCCTTTGAATCAGTCGTATGTTAATATTTATGATATAAAAAAAATATTTTTTGCATACAAATATATACATATACCTGTCTAATTTAAAATTTAATGTAAATAAATCAAAGATAAAAATTAAGTCAAGGTCATAAAAAGTACATTGATAAATAAATTAAATGATCAAAAGTCGACAATTCAATTTAATTAGTTTGCATTGTGATAATTTATTTGTGTTTTAATTTATATCCTAGTGAATTTTTTTTATCAAAATTTTCAAGTGATGCAAACAACTGAACACCTGGTAATCTTATTGAAGTTTTTTGTTTTCTTTTAGTCAAAATATTTAAACAAAAAAAAATAAATTTTATCTTTTTCGTTGACTTTTTTTTCGTCCACTATTTAATAATTAATTAAAAAAATTAGAAAAGTAAAATATTTTTCCGGGTTTGCATTTACTTTCAGTTTCACTGTCTGCTACATTAGACATTATTAACATTTGTTAAAAAAAAATATTTAAAATTAATAAAAATGTTTAAAATTCTTTTGTTGGCCGCCTTTATACCGGCAATATTTTGTGAATTCACCTTTCAATCTTGTAAATATTCTATAAATTTGTATTATCTAAATTAATTATTTATTAAAAAAAAAAATAACCAACAACAGGTACCGAGGGTCAAACGCCTACAGATGTTCGTGTATTAGGATGTGATTCACCACGTTGTGATTTATTCTTAAATGAAGAAACAACAATTGAAGTTGATTTTACCGCACGTAATTATTTATTCCTTTTCTAAAACAATACAATTTTGATAATTTAATTAATTTTCTTTTCTTCTTATATTTTTTAAAAAATATAAAAATATTTAGCAAGTGACACGGATTCATTAACAGCATTTGTATATGCACATTTGGGCATTATTCAATTGCCGTTTGATTTACCAGATGATGTTAAAAATGCTTGTAATCATTTATTAGATGGTTCATGCCCGGTAGCACAAGGAGATGAAGTAGTTTATTCACTAACGATGCTTGTTGAGGCACCAGCTTCTAATGTCGATGTTAGCTTCGAAGTGTTTCTTCTTGATGATGCTGGCGCAAGAGTTTTCTGTTTTATGGCCGACGCTACAATTTTACCATAAATTAAATATTGTAAAAAATATTTAAAATGTTTAATATTTAAAATATATAAATAAATAATTAATAAAAATTGTGCATACATTTTGGTATTTGCTTATAAATATTTGTTCTTTGGCATCGTTTATTATTCATTTAAACACTGGGAATTGAAACTTTAGTTTTTAAAGAATTTTTATTGTAAAGTTCCACAGTCTAGTTCAGTTTACTTTACTGTACTGTACTGTACAAGTGCGAGGACAAAAATAAACCTCCATACCATCTAAGCCTTTCTAGCTGTGAAATAATATTGAACCAAAATAGTCTGAAACACAGACAACGAGCATCACAGTGCTGACCAAATATTTTCTATACAATTATTTAAAAATAAAAATATAATTGGTTTTTAAATAGTGTAAAAAGTTTTATTATCGTCAAATTTAAATTGTATAAATCATTTTTTTTTTTAATTTATGGTGATCCAATGGTTGTGTCAATGCTAAAGCATCCAATAAGTGTATTTGTTTCATCATACATGGAACCTTCAATGGTAACTGGAACATTGTTGATTGGTGCATCGACTGCCATTTGTAGACGGTATGAGACTTCTTCGCCGGGTGCAACTGGGCATGCACCAGCAATAAGGTTTGAGCAACCATCAGCTGCCTCTGGTGGAAGATCGTATGGGATCTCAATAATGCCCATGAATGCTCGGACAACAGCTGTCATAGCGGTTGCTCCTCTTGCTACAACAAAGTCAATTTCAATTGTTGATACTTCGCCAATAATAAGACCACAGTCCATTGCTGGACAATCGGGCATACGAACATCTGTTGGGAGGTCACCACCACCTCTGCCTATTATCAAGAACAAATAGCAAAAAAAATTTTTTGATTAAATAACCATAAATTAAATTTTAAACCAAAAAAATTCCTTACATGTTGTCCAGATTTGTCCGGAAACTAATGCTGGTACTAATGCCAATAATAATAGCTTGTACATTGTGATTTTATTTTTGTTTTTAAAAAATAAAGTACTTATTTTTTTAATAACACAAACCGTGTATACTGGTCTTAAGACCAATTTTGTTACTGAATTTATAGTGAAAATATTAATCTCATTATTTTATTTTAATCATAATTTATCTTTGGGGTTTTTTTTTTATTAATATTTTTAATTTCTTCATTGAAAATAATAAAATTTATCTGGTTGATAGGCATATTTTTATTTTTTCATATAAGTAATTGATTGAGTATCAGATATAAATTAATCAAGCAAAGATAATTCGTTTAATAAAAAATAATAATAACAATAATAATAAACTAAATATGTTTTTATTAATTTATAAATGCAATTAAAATTATTATTTATTATATTATGATTAGAAAAAATATTTTTTAAATGAAACAAGAAAACAATAATGATGTTTTCTCGCCAGTAGGTACTTGAGTTTAAGACAAAATTATCTTATTTTTTTCTCTTTGAGTTTTAATGAAATTTTGTTGCAGCTATAATGACTAAATTATAACTTTTAAAAGCTAATAATAAGACTATTAGAAAATTTCCTTTATTTTAAGTTTTATTGATCAAGAATTTGCTTTATTAGTAATGTTTTACTGCTTAAATAAGGTAAGGATTATTTTCCTTCTAGCATAACTAAAAATTTGGAATACATAAAACTATACACATAGAAAAACTCAAATGCATATCTTTCATCAGATCTTATACTGATAAATAAATTAAGAATTTGTATGAAATGAATTAAAATTGCTTCTGTTATTAACGTGCTTATTGGCTATCTAGTGTCGCATAGCATATTAACGGACCGGCTAATAGATAGATAAAATACCGGCTAATAACGAAGAAAATAAGTACAATCGGTTGAATTATTAAGCAATTAACTACAAGCACTAAATTTTTTGCTTTAGCTGCAAGTCTCCTATAGTTTTCTATTAACCAAGTAGAAAATTATCTAATCCTTGGTATAGTATTTACCTTCATTGGTGATATTTCGGTAATAATATTTATTCAAATAATTTTAATAAATATTTTATATCGAATTTTTATCAAATTCTTATCATCATTTGTTTATATTTATTTATTTTATTATTTAAGTATTAATTACCTGTCGTACGCACCTGAAATATAAAAGATAATTATTGTTGTTTTGTTTTTTGGAATAATAAGAAGGAAAATAATAATTTTTTTATTTATTAATTTTTATGAACAGAAAAACACTTTTGATAAGGTTTGTGGCTGTTTTTCTGTTTTTTATTTTTCAATTTGTTGAGATAATTTTAACACTTTCAAAAAGCTCTGCTTGAACAAAATAATACAAGCATACGATTGGTTGCTATAAAAAAAAGCTTTATTCGGTTTTAAAATTGGAATTATACGTAAATTATACATTTTATAAAAGATGTCAGTAATAACTATTTGGGCTTACTTATCATTATTAAAATAATCTTTTATTTGTGATTAAGAAATATTTTTTTATTACTTGTTGTTAAACTCTGATAAGATTTTCAAGACTTTTAAGTTTAAAAAATAAAAATTTAAACAGTTTATCACATCTAAATTATTAATGGTAAACGTTTAGCTAATTGTTTCTAGAAAAAAAATCTTAAAGTTTGCATTTAATGCACTTTTTTATTACTTTACTATTATTTAGGCGACATAGCGATGCGTAATGTGCATACGTTGTTGAACAAAAATAAGTAAAATTATTTTAAATATTAATATTTGTTTTTAAATTTAAATTTATCTAATCAATATATATTTCTTTTTATTTATTAAATGTTTTATAATGATGATAAATCAATTTTAATGAAAAAATTATTTATATTAAAATCGATTTTTTTTTATTAATTAGTAAATACAGTTTTTCGTTGGTTATTAGACTAGAAAACAATTTAGTTGGCAAAAAAATTGAATTAAAATGTTTAAATATATATTAAGTGCATTTGTTGTTGCTATAATTTTACCAAATTTGGTATTAGCCGTTGATTTTCGTCAATGTGAGTACTGGAGAATTATTTATTTGCTTTTTTGTATAAAGAAAATTTAATTTTATTATAAGGTCGCAATGGAAGTCCTACACCAAATGAAGTAAGAATTCCTGATTGTGATGTACAACCATGCACTTTTGTGCATATGGATCCCTATCATTTAGAAATGGATTTTACTGGTTATTAACAGTTATTATTTTAAATTTTTATTATGAATTTATTTTATTTATTATTTATTTATATATAAATATTTTAGTGACTGATGCAACTGTGACTACCACGTTGCGACCACAGGTGTTTATTTATTTCTTAAGTTTAACAATACCGTATACAATCCCAGATGAGCGATTAGACGCATGTGAAGATCTTTTTGTTGGTACATGTCCATTAACAGCTAATGAAAATGTTTCATACATGATCGATTTACCAATTGAGAGTCCCTTCGACAATATAGAAGCTGGCTTTGAATTTTCACTGGTTGGTGATAACGATGTCGTTGTTTCTTGTTTTGAAATTGATGTAATTATTGTAACACCTACAACTGTATAAATTATTATCAATAAATAATAATAAATAAGAAGAAGAAATATATATATTTTATAAATTTGTTTTTTTTTTATTTAATTGTTTATCAAAATTGCATTAAGCATATTAAGTTTTTCGCATGCATCAGAATGTTCAAGGTGACAATTTGGCAATCCCCATATCTTATCAAGAAATACTTTTTCTTTAGATTAATAAATATAAGAGTGAAAATATTATCTGAATAAATTATTTAAATAAAAAAAAAGTATTATTCTCAAATCGTTTGGGTTTTTTGTTAACTTTTCATTATCGCATCGATAAATACTTAATTCATGTATCAATGAAAAATATTAATTAATCAAATTAATTATTATTTTATTGATTAATTTTTTATTTATTCAAATTTTGCATAATTTAATTGTTAAATAATATTTTATTATATTAAATAATTAATATAATAATATTTTTTTTTCGATGATTTGTCATGATGATTACCACAGAGATCACAAGAATTTATTTCAATCATTGCAGGATTTAAATTTTTTGCAATTGAATAAATAAAATAAAAAAATATTTTATTTTGTATTAATTTCGTTATTGATTGATTTTATTTTCGGTCACAAAGTAAAAGCCATCAGACAAAACTATTCTCGGATTGTAGTGGTGTCTCTGAAGCATACAAGGGATGAACCATCATCTCCGACCATGGCTGATGGCACATCGAAATCGACCTCAAATGTACGAACTGCATCAATGGTAAGTCCGCAATCGAATGTTGGACAACCTTCCATGCGAACTCCAGTTGGAAGTGGAGCACCATTTGCACCTATTTAAAATAAGCTTTGCTTTATTGTTCTTTCAGAACATTGTTGTCGTGCAACAACAAAAGGTGGTATCAGAGTCAAAATCAAGTACTTGAACATTTTAAAATATTTTTTATTTTATAATCAATAATGTTGTCAAAGTAATCAAAGAAAACAATGTGCTTTGCTGGTGGTCAAAATTTCACCTTTTTATAGTTTTGAACAAATAAACTATCTATCGATAAAGAAATTTCTTGGAAAATTTATTTTCATTAAGTAATATCTCAGAGATTTTGTTACCTGATGTGATCTTTATGAAAAAAAAACAATTAAAAATTCGATAATAATCTAGTTATATAAAAATGCTTTTTTTGCTGTATTAATTTTTAAATCAATAATTGCAGCTACTTTGTTGTCAATTAACGAATTCAAGGATTTTGAAGAAATATATTTTTAAAAAACAACAAGGGGCAAGAGGAAATGCAATATATAATTTTAATCAATATTAAGATAAGTGATTTCATTGAATTTTTCTTTTTTATTTTCTATTAATATTTTTTTTTTTTTCGAGATGCTTCTTAGATTTAAATCTACGTAGAATATATAATTTTAAAGTAAAACGTACAAGTCCAAAGTCTTCTTGTATCTATAGGGTATTACGAATTTAATAATATTAATAAACAATTGATAAGAAAACAAGAATAATTAAATAAATGGCATAATTATACTGCACATAATAAAAGGTAATAAAGATTTATTAATTCGTTTTTTCAAAAAGAAAAAATAGAAAAAAAAAATAACACAAGCTGCTAAAGGTAAAAAAAAATTCACTTTCATTACTAACCGAAAAATATATATGTTATCTTTAAGAAGCTCTTGATTTTTTTTTTTTTTTTGCTTCGTTTTATTCATCGCTGACGTATCATAGACTAGATAAATTTATTCATTGGTCAACGTATAAATAGGCAATGTAATTCAGTGTACAAATCATTCAGTCTTGTTTGATTGCTGTTAACAGTTAGTTAAAAAAGAAAAACAAAAAAACATATCAAAATGTTCAAGTACTTGCTTTTGGCCCTCATCCCAGCTTTCGTTGCTGCTCAACAACAATGTAAGTAGCGTAAAATTTCTTGTAATTGTAAGGAAATAATAAAATATTGGAAAAATAATAATTATTGAATAGGCGCCAATGGTGGTCCACTCCCAACCGGAATTCGCATGGAAGGATGCCCAACATTCGATTGCGGACTTACAATCGGCACAGTTCACACCATTGAAATTGACTTAGATATTCCATCAGACAGCAGCACAATGACAGCCACAGTTGAAGCCTTCTTACCCGATGGAACCCAAGTTCCATACGATTTCCCACCAGAGGCAGCTGATGGATGTGCCAACCTTGTAGCCGGAAGTTGCCCAGTTAGCGCTGGCGATAGTGTCACCTACCGTCTTACCATGCTCTTCGAAGCTACCCAAGCCCTTGATGTAGTCGATATTGAAGCCAACATGGTCGGAGATGATGGTTCATCCCTTGGATGCTTCAGAGTCACCACCTCAATCATTGGTTAACTTTCTACTTGCTTTTGATATGTAAAATAATTAAAAAAAAAAAACAAAAAATTGCAATAAATAAATAAAAAATATTTGTCAAAAAATTAATTGATTTTTATTTTTCACATTGAATTAAATTAATAAAAAAAATATGCCACCGTGGTAGACCTTGTTGATAAAATTTCTCTTATCACCTAATAATTATTTCTTTACAGTATTATCCAACAATAAAAAAAAAACACGCTCTTTACTAAGAAAATTGATAAGATTACACAAAAATATTATCAAAAATATTTATTAAAATCACCTCCAGCAACAGCAACAATAGAACATTAATTAATTAATTGTTTTACAAATTTATTTAATTTTTGATTTTATCGAAGTATTTTTGTAATTGTGGAATTGATATCTAGTGCGTTTGTCTGTTAAAAATAATAAATCAATTGAATCATGAGTATGAATGATTAGAAAATAAGAAATGTAACACTGGATTAAGCTAGAAAGTATAATTTTATTACAAAAAAATATTTTTCTTTATGAGGAATTCAGAATCTTACAAGTGCAATGCTTGATCTACTGTACTTGTCGTTTTCGTACCTCTAGTTATTATATATGATTTGCTTTTCATCAAACTAGCAACACTATTCTATTCACTAAGTTGTTTGGTACTATGCTATGATATATTTATCTAATTAAATGCTATGATGTTTTAAAAATAGGTTTTTTAAGAAAGACAACATATACATAAAATAAAAAAAGGCTCTCTGATAAAAACTTTATTGCGATCCCTGGAAAAGAATATTGGATTGCATTAATACGACAAAAAGTTATGCACTTTATGTTATTTTTTAACGGGAAAAGGTAAATCGGAGGTTTTAAATACAGTAAAACTTCGATATAAGAAATTTTGCGAAACTAAAATTTTAAACAGATATAGATCGAGTATATTTTCAAATAAATCAAAGTTTTTTAATACTTTCTTTTCTCTGATACATCGTAGAAAAAGAACTTCATTTTCTTTAACTAAGTTTAATTTAACGAAATCAGGAAACAAAAAAGTTTCTTTTCTCGGGGCTACTTAAATCAAATGTTGCTTTAATGGAAGTTTTTATTTAATAAATTTTACTGTTTTTTATTATATAAATTAAATATTGACGGGACATTAAAAATTAACATTCCGCGTCAATTTCATTATATTCAAAGCTTTATTTTATCTCCGTGCGAAATATATTTGTTTTTAAATATACATTTTTTTTACTCAATATTATTATTAATTAGTTTTTTTTTAATACTATTAATTTTACCGTTTTATCGGAAAATTTTAATTGATTTACCAGTATAAATCAACCGTCGTGTTTTTGCCGAATTTCTCGGTAAATCGGTATACTGTTAAACAGTATTGGATTTCCTACTTGGTATAGCTTTTTTGCATATATATTTAGGCGAATAAAATTTTATCATATCATTTATGTGTCAATTTTCTTATCATAAGAAAAACATTTTGGCAATATACCGTATAGTAAAATAAAATTACCTAAAATAATAATGAATAAAAGAGTCACTATGTCTGGTTATGTTCCTTATCATCGCGATTTAATGACGGAGAACCACAGATAGTTTTTTCCTTGCCTATCTATAATTACGTTTCAAGTGCAGTGTTTTGCACAAGTTACATGGTATTTTACTGCACAATTATTTATTTGAAAATTATTTTAATTCTTTTTTTTTTAATTATTTTAAAATAATTTATTGTATAAAAATGTGACACTTATCAATTTATTTGTTTTTTATCCGTCACAAATAAATTGATTTTATTTAGTGACTGGACACCAAAATCACCTTAAAGTGACACATATGTTTTTTTAGGTAAAAATAATGAAAACAGTTATTATTATAGATTTACGCAGTGTTTAAGCATAAACAACATCAGCACCAACTGTCATGCAGGTAAGAATATGTAATATTAAAGTAAAACGTACAAGTCCAAACAGTGATTTTTTAAGCGTTTGGGGGGCCCCAATCGGTTCTTCTTCAAAGTTGGTTATTTGACACATTCTTCATTTTGGACTTATTCGACATTTACATTTTGCAAACGAAAATTGATTGTTTCTTTTTTTGGATTTCCTTGAATATCTTCATTATCACTGAGTATAATACTTTTTGATGCTTCTATCGTGTTTATATTTTCAAAGGATTCTGCTTCTGTTCTTTCGAATTTATTTGTTTCCGATGAACAAAAGAACCGTGTTAGAGAATTTTTTTTGTTGCGATATAGAAATTTCTCTTTGTTTTTGTTTTTTTCAGCACCAATTTTTAATATTAAAAGCAAACGATTCAAATTAATAAATTAAATGCTAAACAATGTAAGAATATAATGAATTTCAGCAAGGAATCAGTAGCAAATTTTTTTTAATATAAAAAAAACTAAGAATTAGTAGACATTGTGTGCTGGAAAAAAATTTTCAAACTATGTGTCTATATTTTGTTTAGACCTAAAATATCAAATGCTCGAATATTAAATAGTAGATTTTACTATAAAAAAAAATTTCAAAGTAACTTTTGTACATTGCATTCGTAATGCATAAATTATTGAGTAAAAATATCTACAAATTGTAGCATTTTGCCAACATTGTCTATTCATAATTCGAAGTAAAATAAATCATTATTCACTGAGTCCAAAGTCGTCTTGTTTCTATAGAGTATTACGAATTTAATAATATTAATAAACAATTGATAAGAAAACAGCAATAATTAAATAAATGGCATAATTATACTGCACATAATAAAAGGTAATAAAGATTTATTAATTCGTTTTTTCAAAAAAAAAAAAAATAAATAAAAAATAACACAAGCTGCTAAGAGGTAAAAAGAAACTCACTTTCATTACTAACCGAAAAATATATATGTTATCTTTAAGAAGCTCTTGATTTTTTTTTTTCGTTTGATTCATTGTTGATATATCATAAACTAGATAAATTTATTCATTGGTCAACGTATAAATAGGCAATGTAATTCAGTGTACAAATCATTCAGTCTTATTTGATTGCTGTTAACAGTTAGTTAAAAAAGAAAAACAAAAAAAAAAACATATCAAAATGTTCAAGTACTTGCTTTTGGCCCTCATCCCAGCTTTCGTTGCTGCTCAACAACAATGTAAGTAACATAAAATTCTTTGTAATTCAAAGGAAATAATAAAATATTGGAAAAATAATAAATATTAAATAGGCGCCAATGGTGCTCCACTCCCAACCGGAATTCGCATGGAAGGATGCCCAACATTCGATTGCGGACTTACAATTGGCACAGTTCACACCATTGAAATTGACTTCAATGTTCCATCAGACAGCAGCACAATGACAGCCACAGTTGAAGCCTTCTTACCCGATGGAACCCAAGTTCCATACGATTTCCCACCAGAGGCAGCTGATGGATGTGCCAACCTTGTAGCCGGAAGTTGCCCAGTTAGCGCTGGCGATAGTGTAACCTACCGTCTTACCATGCTCTTCGAAGCTACCCAAGCCCTTGATGTAGTCGATATTGAAGCCAACATGGTCGGAGATGATGGTTCATCCCTTGGATGCTTCAGAGTCACCACCTCAATCATTGGTTAACTTTCTACTTGCTTTTGATATGTAAAATAATTATAAAAATAAAAAAAAAAATTAAAATTGCAATAAATAAATAAAAAATATTTGTCAGTAAATTAATTGATTTTTATTTTTCACATTGAATTAAATTAATAAAAAAAATGTGCCACCGTGGTAGACCTTGTTGATAAAATTTCACTTATCGCCTTATGAAAAAAAACATGCTTTTTAATCAGAAAATTGATAAGATTGCACATATCAACAATATTTATTAAAATCACATCCAGCAACAGTAACAATAGGACATTAATTATTTTACAAATTAATTTAATTTTTGATTTTATCAAAATATTTTTGTAATTGCTGAATTGATATCTAGTGCGTTTGTCTGCTAAAAATAATAAATCAATTGAATCATGAATATGAATGACGACTGGTACACTGGATTAAGCTAGTTAGTATAATTTTATTATAAATATTTCATTTTTCTTTATGCAGAATTCAGATTCTCACAATTGTAAAAAAATCTAGATCTACTACTGTAAGTGCCATTTTCGTGCCTGTAGATATTTATGATATACTTTTCAATGTGATACGCTTTTCCTAGTCATATTTATTGTTTGTAATTTTAGATTGCATGAAGTGTTTTGATTTGTTTTTTTTTTGCATATATCTAGGCGAATACAATTTATTCATATCATTTATGCGTCAATTTTCTTATCATAAAGGAAACATTTTGGCAATATAAAATGAAATTAAATTGACTACAATATGAATGAATAAAAGCGAGTCACTATGTCTGGTTATGTTCCTTATCATCGCGATTTAATGACGGAGATCCACAGATAGTTTCTTGCTTATCTATATCAAAGTTTCTAGTGCAGGGTTTTGCACAAGTTGCATGGTGGTTTGATGCACGATTATTTAAATGATCATACATTTTTTTAAATTATTTTATAATTTATTATATAAAAATGTGATACATATGTTCTTTTTACGTAAAAATAATGAATAAATGTATTATTATAGTTTTAAACAGTGTTTAGGCATCAACAACTTCAGCATCAACTTTCATGCAGGTGAGAATATTATTGTCCTGGTCCAAAAGTGCCAATTGAATTGTAAGTTTAATTTTTGGATATGAAATATCAATTGGCATAAGTAGATTGTATGTAACATCTTCAGTTGGTGAAAGTGGACAAGAATTGCCAATTAACCAGTTACAACCTATTTTTTTCTCAGCTGGTAAATCATAATTTACTGTTAGTCCTAAAACTGTAGCTTTTACTTCAGGTGTAAATGATACAACATCAGCGGTGGTGCCTTATTAAAAAAGGAAAACAATGATTAAAAGATTCAAAATTTAATAAATTTATATGAATTACCAATAGTGAAATCAAGCTGCATATCAGCATCAGAACCACGAACTAATTGGCATGGAGTTGCATCACATCCAGCAATACGAACTTCTCTTGGTAAATCACCAGTAGTACCTGAAATACATTATTTTTATAATAATTTTTTTTTTATTATTTTAAACAAAGTCACTACTTACAAGGGTTTACATTGACAATGCCACACAAAATAGCCGGGATAAAAGCAGCAACCAATAAAATGTAACGAAACATTATAATTTTCTTTTAATTTTTTAATTGTAATAAATAAATTTGTTGTTTAATCTGGGGACAGTGAATCCAATTTAATAAATTCAGATGCATTTGTCTAGTCTTTTATACTAAAACGAATAACTATTTTACTTGAATGATAAAAATAGTTTTTTTATTTTGTTAACACTGATAATAATAAACATTTAGTAACAGGTGTTCTTTTTGTTTTTGTGTAAATTTTCTTTATTGTAATTCTTTTTAAAAATCGTAATCAATTAGATTAATCAGTTTAAGTTTGTAATTCACTTTTTTTTTATTATATATTACTTCTCAGGTGTTCAATTAAGCCGTATGCAGACAGAATAGTCATAAATTAAATTCAGAAATCAGTAAATTGTCATTGTTTATTAAAAATAAAGAATATATTCTGATTTTTATTTTTGCTTTTAAATCGCAGGTGCGGTACTTGAAATTTAGGCAAACATTTGAAAAAAAAAGTAGAATCATGATAAAAAGTGTCTGGTGATTGCATTAATCATTTAAAATACAATGTAATGCACTTTTTCAAAGAGCACTTTATTTAATTAAGTTTTATTAAATTAATTTTTTTATATTTGTTATTAATTTCTTTTTGCACAAAATTTAAGTAAAGTGTACTTAAGAATTGAAACATGTTTCACAAAAATTTCCGTTTACTTAACACTATCGCCATCTGTCTGAAAAATATGCTATAACAAATAATGAAATTTTTTCCTAAGTAAAAATTTTCAGTATTTAAACCAATTTTTGTATAGACAAATAATTAATTAATTTACTTATTTTTTTTTGCAATAAATTTTTGATAAATGAAATTTTCTAGTAATAAATAATAAAATCAAAAGAAAAAGTATAGCTTTTTAAATAAATAAATCATGCCTTAAAAGTTTCTTTAGAATATAGGTAAGACAGGTAAAAAAATGTTGCATGATTATTGTTTTGTATCTTCTATTGAGCATTCAGATAATTTTCTAATTATCAAATTCATCAAAAAACAATACTAAATAGAAACTATTAAATTAATTTATATTTATCAAAATTAATTATATATGGGTAACACATAGATTTAGGCGAGAATAATACATTCTTATCATTTATTGACGAATATTCTTATCATTCATTGATTATTTTACTTTTTTATTATTAATGGTAATTTTATTAGGAATATAAAACACAAAATTTTAATTGCCGAAAATTACTTCACATAATAACAGAAAAAAAAAAAAAAATAAAACAATAAAAAATATATTAATTAATTCATAAAATAAAATAATTAAGGTAATCAATTAATTGTTTGTTATTATAGCTAATCGATTTTAATTACAATCGACATCTTGTTTTTGTTTTGTATAAAATAAAGGACAAACCTGTTAAAAAATATATTTTATATTTTGACTTTGTGTGATTAACCAATTAATTTTGCAAAAATGTTTCGTTTTCTATTTATTGCATGTGCAATACCTGCTTTGGCAATGGCGTTAGACTTTAGTGCATGTAATTATTATCCAACAAAATGGTATATTTTTTAATTGTAAATTGTAATTTTATTCTTTAAATTAAGGTGGTGAAAGACCAGTTCCAACAAGTGTTACTGTGGCTGGTTGTGATGCCCAGCCATGCGATTTAGTTAACGGAGCTGATATAACAGTGACCATCGATTTTGTTGCAGGTAAGTTACTTCAATTTAAACATTTATGCTTAAAATAATTTTTTTAATTTCTTGTTTCAGCAACTGATTCTAATTATGTTAATCCTAATGTAATAAGCATTGTTGGTGAGGAATATTTTCCCTATGAAATCCCAGAAGAATTCCACAATGGATGTGATAGCTTAGTTGCCGGTTCATGTCCAATAAGCGCCGGTGGTTCTTACAGTTATTCCTTGACAGTACCAATAGCAACAACACAGCCAGCAGGTACATCCGGAACTATCCGATTTGCCTTGTATGATGCCGATGAAAATACTTTCGCCTGCTTCGAAGCGGCTGTTAATCTTGGTTAAAATTATTTGTATTGAAAACTAATAAATAAATTTTTTTTTCAAATTTTATAATCAAAAATAATTCATTGTTTTTATTAATTGTCTTTGTTTTCACTTATCTGTATTATATGAAAATTTCACATGCCATATAAGTGGTATAGATGATTTTGTTATTTCATTGATGATTGCGTACAATTGAAAAAATATAATATACAATATACACAATAATAATTATAAATTTAATTAAATTATAAGAAAAAAAACAGACAAGAAAAGAAACATTAAAGTAAAGAAAGAATCAACAAACAAAATTCTTATATCATATTTAATCTAAATTCTAGTATCACATTCATTACATAATAAAATAAAATAATTATTTAAAAAAAACAATACAACAAAATAATAAATAATAATAATAATCAATGACGAGATTAGTTTTGTTTTTAATTAATTAAAAAGAATAAATATAATAATAATAATAATAAAAAGAGAAAAAACAATTGTAAAAACACAATTAATTTAATTTTGCATAAAAAATTTCTTATTTTTTTTTTCCTGTTTTTAATTAATTTGGAATTAATTTGCATTTTTATATACATATGTATATAAGTAAATTCTTAAATTATTAACATAGAACTATAACAAAATTTTTACTATAAATTAATTGTATTGTAATAATTTCTTTAGTATATTTTTTTCACATTCATTAATTAATTATTTAATTAATTATGTAATTTAAACACACAAAAATTCCCATAATTAATCATAAAATTATATAGTATATAGATAAATGATTAAATGCAATTTCACTTTTATTAACAACATTGCCATCTGTATGAAATGTAACTTAACATTTACCAAAAAAAAAGCTTTGTTTTTAATGACTGTTTATAATCTCTTAATCAAAATGAATTAATAATAATAATAAAAATATAAATATGTAATTAAAAAAGTAAAAGAAGAAATTACTTGTGAAGGTTTCATTGTTTAGGTAGTACGTATATAGTAGCGTGGTCCATTATAATAGCCTTTCTTGTGATTTTTATTCAACAACTAAGCTAACGGAAACTTTATAGCAAATAACCAAAGTATCTAAAGCATCGTATAAACTCCACTGTAGCGTTCCGCGTAGCTGAGGGCAAAAACAAATTTAAATATAAGTAAACAATAATTAAAAAAAAAAAACTTTTAACTAACCGCTGGTAATTCATCATCAACAAATAATTCAGCGGTAAATGTTAATCCGTCGACACTTTGCTGGGGACAATTTATGCCATCACAATTTTCTGGTGTGACTAATGCTTTTGTAGGCACCGTATTTATTATCCAGAATGCGGCATGCATTAAATTTGAAGTTGTAATGATTCCTTAATTAAAATAAAAATAAAACTTTAAATGTCATAAAGTAATAAAATAAAATTAATTTTATCAATAAAAAAGATTTATTTTTAATATCCACATAGAAAGCCCGTTTAATTCCATATCTCTTGTAAGAGCTTTAGTTTATCTTTCTTCTTCTTTTTTTAACGTTCGTGTGCTTTTATGGATTAAAATAATTTTTGTTTTGTGCTTCTCTTATCACATATTGCTCATCGATCTATTTTTAAAGTTTTTGTTTTCTTTTTCAAACAAAAAATTAATTAAATAAAAAAAAGTATTTAAATCAGCGCAAAATACCCATATGATTTTGATAAAATAAAAAAAAAAAAATTAAACAAATTAGCACTTGACTTATCAATTATTATTTAAATCAGCCAAATAGATATTTTTATAAATTATTATTATTGTTATTGGGATAATCTAATCACTTTATAAGTTTTTTTTCCAGTTTATTTTAAGTCACGCATAATTGACATGATAAAGTTTTGTTTACGTTTTTTTTTTATGATAAAGAAATAAAATCATTTTTGCGATATTTAAAATTAATTCAGTTTGCTTGAGAGGGTTTATTCAAAAATAATTGATATTGTAGCATTTGTATATTATTTAATTTCTTTTGACTGTTTTATAGTAACGAATTGAAAAAAGATTTTTTACCAAAGCAATATTTATTTAAATGTAAATTGAAAAAAAAAACCTTTGGAGAATCGTTGGTTTAATCATTAAACCTGAAATTATTTACAATAATCACCGAAATAAGTAAAAATTTTATTGGGCATAATTAATTGTCAATCTCGTAACATCTTAAAAAAGCTTTTAAATCTCAACGTAATATCCGAGCAAATATTACAAAAGCTGGTTTATTTCAGTTCAACGTGTTTAACGAAAAGCAAATAACAAATTATCAAAAAACAATTAACTGCAATTATAAATTGATTTTTCTGTTTGTGAAAAATTAAAACAAAATTTTCTCATATTTTTTCTACTTAAATGTTAATAAATCAATTTTTAATCATTTGACACATGCTTGTCTAATTAAAATAAATAATTAGTATAAAATAATATTTGAAGAAAAAAAACACTCAAACACGCCTCATAAATATAAGATTGATATTGATAAATATTTTCGGAAAATCCCGAAATTGGATATCGTAATGAATCAATTTTCTATTTAGCCTATTTGTTGCTAATCAATATCAATTTTATTTAATTATTTGATTAATTAATTAAACGTATATTTTTTTATATAAATTTAGAAATGACGCGTATCTAATTTAAATACTTATCGATATAATTACACCAGGTGTTTAGGAAGTCGATGAAATTTTGTTTAAAATTAATCAGCAAAGCCTATTTAAACTCACCCATAAAATATGAAATTTCTATTCTTGTGATTACTCATCGTTAAAATCACATGTTAAATAAAGCAAAAAAATCACCGTTGCAGAGCTTAAATAATATTAAAATATTTGTAATAGCTAAAAGCTTTTAACGCACTTTTAATCAACCGTAAACACTTGTTTATAGTAATTTTATTGATACATTTATTTTATCGAAAGTATTTAAATAAAATTAATTTTTCAAGACAAAAGAAAAGAAAAAGCGTATTTATTTAATAAATCTGACTTAACCAATTAGATCAACCAAGTATTTTTTAATATTAAACTTATTTTATGATTGGCTGTTTATATGGCGCTTACAAATATTTCTTTATTGATTGGCTAAAACGGTTGTTACTATTTTTCGTTTAAACATTATACAGATTATTTCATTTAAATTGAGCTTTCTTTTATACCGTCGGTAGCGTTTACTAAATTTTCTCTATAATTATAGCTTACCATCGCCAACAAACTCCACAGTTACATTAACTGTACTTCCAAGAATCATTTTGCACGGTGATATATTACAATTGGTTATTTCTATACCAAGTAATTCATATTTAGAGCCTGCAAAGCAAAACAAAACAAAAAAAATATTAATAAACAATAATTTATTAATACCGTGCTAAAAATATTATAATAAATAAAACTAATTAATTTATTATATTGACACAGGTAAGTGAGTTATATTTATCACAATGTAATAAATAAATAAATAAATAAATAAATAAAATTAAATAACTCTACTATCGATTAATTATTTTTTCAATTTATTACTACATTTATAGTAATTTTTTTAATGAGAATATAATGGTTTTGTAAATTTATTTTTTTTCTGTAAAAAAAAAACACTTAACGTTAGAAATGAGATTAATTTAATCAGGTTTTATAAGCAAATAAAATAGATTATGATAGTTAAGTGTGCCTGTTTGTTTCTATTTTACGTTAAAGGATATAATTTTTATGTTGTCATTTATCATATTGGGGTCACATTTATTTATTAATTATTTGTTTAATTATTTAATAAAAGAAACTAGGCTTTTTTATTTATAACTTTTCGTTAAAGCTTTTTGCTTAATTAAATACTTATTAAAGTATATGTTATTAAAATATTTACTAGATTTATCTTAACTTTTACAAAAATTAATGTTAAATGAAAAATAAATTAAATCCATGAATTTAAGATTTATCTTGGTTTTAATTTGGGACTTTGCAATTAGCCTTAAAAATTTATATTTAAAAGCAGTTATTTATTATTAACAGCAATTATATACATCAAAATTAACACATTTTATTAAACAAAATATAAACTAACCACAATCCTCGAATGGTAACATGCGTAAAGAAAGTTCCGTTGTTGCACTATTCATAATTAAATTATCATTTGGATTAGTTGTCACTTTAATCGGTGTACATTTTGTTAACAAAATTAACCAATTAAGTGTCGTTAATAATCCAAAAATAATCCTTTTCCTTTGATTTAAGCAAATACGCATTTTATGCACATAAATTTTTATTATTTTCCTTTTCTGTTATTTCTTTCTCTTTAATACACTTAATTAATTATTTTATTACGAAAACTCTTTTCAAAAACACGTGCGTTTATTAATAAAAATATTTTCTCTCAAAAACCACTTCTTTGTTTTGTAAATTTTTCTTATTAATAACAACACAAAGTTCAATTATGCTTTTGCTTTGACGTTAAAATTTTAACTGAAATAAAATTAAAATTGGCATTTAGGATATATTATGATTTGTGTTAAAGACAACAGGTAGAAAAAACAAATAAACAATATTAAAAAAAAAAAAAAATAAAACAAAACATTATTGTGATAAGATACAGAAGTAATAAAACATGGGTGAATTAAAAATAAAAAATAAAGTTAAGCATATTGAATAAATAAATAAATTAATAAAAGCGCGATACGAAGAGGCAGCTATTACGATTGTTATTTATTTTATTATTGATAATTGATCAAGTGTTTTTCTTTTGTATTTATTTTATTTTATTTAAATGTGCTTAATGCAATCTACGTCATTACTAGAAATATACTAAATACAGTAGATATAATCATAGTTGAGCGTAAATTTATAGTAAAACTTGCGAAACTTTTCATTAAAGTTTCTTTTAGGTAGTTTGCTTCTTTTTTTTTTTTTGTGTATAGATAATTATTAATTAAACTCCTCTAATTATTTAATAAATAAATTTAAAATTAAAACAATACGAATACGAACGATACGAATTTATATAAATAGAAACGTCATTATTTGCGTGTTTCGTTTTGTGATTCAATTCAGTTAATTTTTTTTTTATTGATTTATACTTTTCTAAGATAATTTCAAAATTTTATTATAAAATAATCGATGATTAACGTTGATTTGCATGAGATTTATTCGATTATATTTTTATGCTAGTGTTGTCTATCTGTCGTTTCTAGACGTTTTTTAATTTTTAATTATTATTTTAATATTTGAGTTTATTTCAATGATCAGTATAGAGTGGTTTTAAAAATATAGATTAGAGAATAATACATTTTTTGCTAATGATTATTTCAAAAGAAAATTTTCTTTATTTGTATAGTTTTTATAATAACAGTTTTTCATCCATATTTATTTAAAATTAATAAATTTACTCTCCTAGATCTTTAATTGTACCATAAATGTTAACAATTTTTGTTGCCTCATCTCCTTTAGCGAATAAGATTTCAATACGCCATGCACCTGGCTTTAAGAAAACGGTATATTTTTGCATATTCACTACATAGTCTGTTGCTTTGTATTCGCCCTGCAGTTTAACAAAACAATTCAATTCAAATGTAATTTATTTTAAAAAATAAATTCTTTTACCTTAAGCACTGGACAGGTGTCATAGTGTGGAAAATTCGATGTATCCTTTAATTTTGGATAGAGATAAGTTTTATAAATTGTTTTCATAAATTCACAAAATGACATCTCATTCATTTTTAATTTAAATAATTCATAATTCTCATCATAATTCTCACTGATATACATTTTCATTTCGATCTTAATTAATTAAATGAATAAATTATTGTTATAATATAAAATCAATAAAAATACCTTATACGTATCATCAATATCCGTTAATAAGTTTACATCTGTATGAACGTTAAAAGCAGTTGAATTTATTTTCTCGATTTTACTCGTATGAGTAAAATACTCCTCAGCACCATTTAATAGCTCAATTTTTTCGAATTCATACTCGTAATTCTTAAAGAAGAATAGTTTTGGTAATTATAAAAATTCTATAAATTATATAATTAGCTTACTTTAGCTGAAAAGCACAATTTTATTATTAAAACAAAAATAAGAAATATTCTTTTCATGTTTTTCTTTCTTTTTTTTTCTATCTCAAAGCAATTTTAACCACTGAAAATGGATTTAAACTGATAAATTATGATTTGTACATTCTTTATTTATTATAATAATTTGCATTATTAATGTCTAAACTGTAATAAAAAAATATTTTAATTTGTTTTATCATTTAAATATTATAATAATTAAAAAGTTAATCTAACTTTATGACGTTATTATAAATTTAGATTATAAAAATTAATTACCACTATGGTTATTAACCATGCAATATCGTTTAAATCTTGTTATTTTTATTTTATCTGCTTTAATTTATAAATTAGCGTGATTAATTTAATTATTTATATAGTTCAATTATATTTGATGGCATATATTTGCATGTTTTTTGCTAATTTTTTGTTCTTAACAATTTTCAATTTATTTTTTATACAGTGTCGATTTTTTTTTGCATGCAAAAAAATCTAAAAAAAGCTACAAATGTATTTTAATACATTTTCTGTTTAATTTTAATTATAAGTTTTATATTTTATTTATTAAAGAACAATTATAATTTCAATTTGATAATTAACACCCTATGCAAAATATTTTTAAAAGTATTTTACATGAACGATATTTCTTCTTTTTTTTTAAAAGCAACATTAATAAAGCACGAAGATTTGTAATTATTATTGTTACCTCTGGATTTCCTCTAGGAATGTAATTGTATATATTTGTATGATTTCTAAATTTTCTTTTTTCTATTCTATACGTTAGTTAATAATATTTTTATCCGCGTCTTAAAAAGTGACTAGAAATGATTAGAAGAATGAAATGAAAGATTTATAAAATATTTAAAAATTAAAAAATGACGATTTTGTCTTATTGAACAGAAACAGTTAATTATTTATACGTTATAATAATTTTTAACAGTAGATTATGATAAAAGATCTAAATAATAATAATAATCTGAAACATGATAATAGAAATATTTACATAGTAAAATCGTGTACTGATACTTATCGTAGCATAAAAAACTTGAAAATAAAGAAAACAAGATTATGGTAAAAACAAAAAAAAATCTATATAAATTAAACTAGTTAGCTAATATAATTCTCAGAATTGTCCTATTAAACCACAATGGTACAATTAACATTTAATTCTATTGTTTTTCTAAGTATTCTATTAACCAGTTTGTTCCTTCTTGGACAAGTAAATATTAAAATAAAAAATTATCTTAATTAACATTATTTATTATACTTTATACTTACTTTATAGGCTACTTTTGATGTTGAATTAATTAAAATGCAGACACTTTTTAATGATAAAGATGATCCCATATTTTCATTTGAAGGATTACGTGCGAAGAAAATAAATCGTACACATTATGGCCTTAGTGGAAATTTTTTGTGTAAAGTGGAGCTTGATGATAACTTTTTGGTATTATGGAAAATATTTTTAAATGTTTTGATATATATTTATTATTATTATAAATTTAATACTTCATGGTTTGCATTAGATTTCAGTAGGTGCTAAGCACAGTCCACGAGGTAATAATCAATATATTGTATCGCCGTTTAAAATTAAACCGACAGCAACCTGTGAATTTATGAAAACAATTTATAAACAATATTTAATGGAGGGTTTGAAAAGTACTTCGAATTTACCTACAGAAGATGCATTGTGTGATATAACGAAGGCAATTTTTTTTTTTATCATTTTCAAAATTCTTATTTTTTAATGCTTTTTTTTTTTTTTTGTTTATTTTCACTTTTAGAAAGAATATTTTATAAAAGATTTTCTATTTGATGAGGAACAATTACCGGACACATTACAGGATGGTTTATGGTGTTTTTCTTTAAATTTTCATAGTAAAGACGACGAAAAGGTGCTAAGTGGTGTTGAAGCATACTTTAAGATAACAAAAGAATTGCAGGTAGCTTAATAAAAAAATTTATATTAATTAATTAACAATATTGTATAAGGAGAGCACATATTGTATATATATATATATATATATATATATATATATTATAAATTCAATAAATTTTGTGTGATTAATTCGATAGAATTTTTAATTAAATATTTAAAAACCAATTTTCATCAGCACGTGTTGTTGTTTTGAAATTTCTTCTTTATTTGTACTAGCGCTGTTGCGATAATTTTTTGCGTTAGTCATACTTATATACTTTTTCCATGTGCGTTCTGATAAAACGAGAAATATATTAATAAAATGGATAAACTGACACAAACTAATGATAATAGTGAAATAATTAATTTTCTAATAGCAGAAAGTGAATACTTGGTAAAATTTTGTTTGTTTTTGTGATTTAAAATCTAAATCTGCAAGAAATTATAATTAATGAATTATTTGTTCTCAGGATAAGCTAATCAAAATTTTTGGTAACGTTTCAAATAATTTACACACATTTTTAACGAATTTACATAATCTTTTGAAAAATTGTAATACACATAATAAAATTCTCGAAATTGAGCATCATTTAGGTGCCTTTAAGGTTTTATTAATAGAATTAAACGAGTGTATTGCATCAAAAGTAAATAAACCAATTCCAAATGAAAATGATGCAAAGTCACCAGAAAATGAAACTTTAATTCAATCAAATGATAAATCAGAGATAATGGATTTAGCCAGATACACTAATTATCACAGTCAAGATTCAATAAATGATTTTTTAAATAAAAAGTATTGTTATTTGTATTAATATAATTAAAAAATTGATTATGTTCATAAACAAAAAATTGTCCACAGAAATATAAATAATTTTAATTTATTAAACATTTCAATGGGATCATTGTTAGCATCAATGCTATGGGTCTATTCAAAGCAGGAAAATTTCGTTGACATTTTATTAACGAATGAGGTAATAACTTTTTATTTTGTATAAAAAAAAATTAATTTATTTATTTTAAAATACATTTTTCTAATTAATTAAATATTTAATTTTGTAGAATTATTTAAAAAAATTTATTATTTTGTGTGACTCAACTGTAGAAAATTTTTTATTATTATATGCTAAAAAATTGCCACCAATAAATTCGATTAATTTTAAATATGTTATATCGATTTGTGGAATTTTGACAAATATTTCTGCACAATTTCAGGGCCGTCAGTATATAATGTCTTTTAAGGAAGGCCTTATCTATATAAAACATGTTTTTGAATATATAAATAAGCTTTATACGGATGGCGGTGAGCCCATGAGACGGTAAATTTATTTTTATTTAAATATTATTAAATATTGTATTTTCCCTTTTTTTGTTTAGAATATTCCTCATGTTTCTATGTAATATAGCAAGGAATAAGAAAGGTTTAGCATTTATGCATTATTTGGATAACTGTATAATAAGCATAATTCCGGGTTTATATGTCGGAAATTCTAATAATGTTAAACTATTAACCTTGCATTATTTAATTGATATGCTAACCGATTGTCCAATGGATATATATTACATTTTAAAAGAAAGCGTAAGGTTCATTTCATAAGTTCATTAGATTAATAAAAATTAAAGATTTGTTTTTTTTTTAGATAGCAGATAATTTACTAGAAGAATTAAAATTGTCTGGAAACGAACAAATTACGGAGGCGACCGAGATACTTTACAGTCTTTTAATAAATAATGCTAATAATAGTTTTGTCACAAAATAAAAATGTTATAAATATCTAAAATGATGAAATTTTTATTTTCTTTTTGCTTTTGATTCTGCCGCACTGGATGCTTCTACAAATGTCCTTTTTAAACGACTTGACTTTAATTCCCTAAACTCCTTTGCTATATCTTTCGATAATGCTGCTACTGTTTCCATTGTTTCATTCGGATATCTTTAAAAATCAAATTATTAAATTTTTGTTTGGAATAATATTAACTTATCTTACTTGCAGCCCAAAAATTCTACATTGATAAAAACTTGTGCCAAGCAAACAATTTCATCTTCAGTAAATCGATCTCTATGAACTTCCATAAATGATTTTCTTAATTCCCAGTGTTCATCACTTTCGTAATCTGTACGATATTTTTCTACACTCCATTCTGTATCAGTGGACATTTTTTTTTATTAATTTTTAAATAAGTAATTAAATATTTTTCGTTTTAATTTTGTCAAAAAAAAAATGATATATATTTGAGGTTATAAAACCGAAAACAACTTTTTTTCGTAACGTCAAACTAGTTTTCGAAATTATACCAGATTAAAAATATAGCATTGTGACAGGCGTGTGACAATTCAAATAAAACTTTTGTTTATCGACTTTTTATTAGAAATTAAGTTACAATTTTAAGTAGGATTTATTGGTGAAATTAATTCATATTTTTCAGTTAATTCGGTATCATTTTTTAACAACTTTTGAACAATTTCCGATAAGCTGATAAATTTAAATATAATTAATTGACGATTAGTATCTTTACCAATAGATTTTGACCGCAAACCATATTGATTCGCTAATCTAAAACAATTATTAAACATTTATTAATTTACAAAAATTAAATAAAAATATTAATTACTTGTGTAATTGTGCTCTTTCCTCATTTGAGAATTCTGGATTAAAAACAAGCTCAGCTAGTTGACTACTTTCACGGTAACTAACAAATAGTTTTTTATAATATTTTATATCCAATGTTTCAGATTGCTCATTTGCTGTGCATAAACCTTTGCGTCCGACATTCATTTGAACTCTACAAAAAAGAAAACGTTATTTTAAACGAAAATTACTTATTAAGCCCAAGTTATACTCAATTGGTTTGGTTATTCCGTCTTTATTAGCACCTAAACCACCGCCACTCCAGCCCAATAACTTCATTAATTTGTATCCCTTATTTTCTTGATTTAATTCGTCATACCCAGAAGACTTTACATCACTTTTGCACTTTTTTGAAATCGCATTTGCATTACGCATTAAATTTTTGGTCTATTATAAAAAACGATAACAATTTAACATTGCATTTTATTAATTATTTAAAAAATTACTTTTATTGTATAACAAAACGTTTGTAGTTTTTTAATTAAATTATCAGATGCTTCTGGTTTCGCTTCATTCTTTTTATAACATTCACCACCACCTTTGGCTAATAATTTATTTTCAAAGTAAATATAACAGAATCTAAATAAAAAAGATAAGAAATATTAAAATAATAAATAAAAAAAGCATTATTTTATTATTACGTTTCATCATCTTCTGAATTATTTTTAAAGATGAACTCAAGTTGAATTTTTAATTTACCCGAACTAATTTGTAATATATTTGAGGAATTTGTATTGCCAGGATCGAAAATAATGAAGTTTTTTAACGCTGGCACATTTTTAATATCTTCAACAGTTAGTTCATTATCTTTTGTTGGATTCCTTTCATAATTGGAAACTATTATTTTTGATCTTTTAACGGTACTGGGATTATCATTATTATTAAAGTTTGATTTTCTTTTCATTTTAATTTCAGCCGCTTCTGATGCTTTTACAAATGTTCTTTGTAATCTCTTGTTACGCCGATTTTTAATCTCTATACACAGATCTTTTGATAATTCCTGTACTAGTTGTACAGTTTCTATTGGATAGCTAAAATCCAATAAATAAATAATAATTTTTAAATATCAAAAAAATACTATTTACCTGCAACGTAAATATTCAATATTTACAAAAACTTGTGCTAGGCAAACCAGTTGATCTTCAGGAAATTTTTTTTTGTGTTTCTTCATAAATGTTTTACGAAGACTCCATTGCTCAGCACTTTCAAACTCATTTTTATATATGTCAATGCTCCAATTTATCGGAAAATTCATTTTTAAATTAATTTTCCATTAACAAAATACAATTAAAATTAAACGACAAAAACAATAATAAACGAAAGTGACAGTTAAAAAAAACTTTAATTTTTTTGGTTATATAAATGCAGAACTACCAACCATCGCCAATAAAATTACTAGTTTTTTTTTGACATTTTTATTAAATATGCATATATACGAGTTTCCAGTTTATTCACCAAAGTTTTAAGTCTTTACAGGCTGGGAAAGTGCTTGCGACTGTTTTTTGGGATAGGTAGTCATAGGAATGAAGAGACAATCATGTTCGTGAACAATTATTTTGCAGAGAAAAACGCCGAGTACTATTTGGACGGGTTACAGAGATGGGAGCATCGCTGGGAGAAGTGTGTAGAGTTACAAGGAGACTATGTTGAAAAATAAAAATTCTGAAAAAATATCTTGTATCTTTGTTAGGCTGGAAACTTTTCAGACGACCCTCGTATATATATTTATATATATGTAGAAATTTTAAATTCATATAAATTAAATGCTACAGTTATAATAATATTAAAAAGAAAAATATTTAAAAAAAAAAAAGATTGTATTTTTTGTTATTCTAAAAAATCACGGTACAATGTGGTTTTGCTTCAAGGAACTTTTGTACCCCTTCTGCTGTAACTGATGTACCAGTTAAATCTATATACTTTAAATTTGGTGAACATGATACTAAATGTTTCAAAGAAACATCGGTAATGCCCTTGTAGTGGCGTAGCACAAATTTTTCAATAAATGTATTTGGTGAACGTGGCTCTGCCCTAAACCAAATAATGCCTTCTTGTACATTGTTCCGGGCAATACCATAGCTACAAATACCTCTATCGCTGACAAGCGAGCGAAATAATGGATAATTACGTTCAAACACATAGTATCGATCATTTGGTACTCTTTCGTTTTCATTAAATAAAAATCTAAAAACAGAAATTAGAAAATCAAAATTATAAATTTACTTTTAGTCATTTTTTTTTCTCTTACATATTGCGATTGTTTGGTTCCAGATTTGCATGTACTATAATTACATGGTTTCCTCTGACGTCTTCGTTTCGCGGATTGTTTTCATTGAGTGGTGGATTCTCAGGATTAATTGGATCAGGTGGATTGGGATTAGGCTCTACATTTGGCACAGGTATCGGTTCTGGTGCAGGTACGGGATTTGAAAGACGTCTTCTACGTTCCCTTCTGATACCTGGTTCTTCAAATACACGAAAGTTAAGATTATGCACTTGCAAATGTAATCCTTCTCTTGGTATTCCTTGCCCACGTTCTATATGGTTAAGAAGTCTAACATTTCGAGCTGGTCTCTCTTCATTTTCGTTTAAAACTTCGTCATCCTCAACGTCACTGTCTTCTTCATACATAGGTGCTGGCGGCGGTTGATTATTAGGCATGGCTCTTTCTAAATTTATACGCGGCTGTAGATAATGCAATGTCGTGTTTGGAGACTCACTTCTTAAGTATAATGGGCATTCCATTATTAACTCTTTTAGTGTCGTAATTATATTAAAACACTGAATATCACTATCAGAAACGGGAGTATGCGTTAAATTTAATATCTAGGAATTAGAAAAAAAAAAAAATAGATATTATTATAAATTTCATTCAATAAATCAATATATGTGAATGCATACTTCTAATTTTTTAAAGCCGGAACGTGAGGCTATACTTCCATATTGGACACAATCTTTCATTGAAATACAACCAGTTAAATTTAATACTCTCAATTCAGGTAATTTTGAGAATATAAGTAAATCGTGTGTCTGAAACCAATCACAATTGACTACATTTAATTCTCGTAAATTTGGTAAGAATCGATGCATTTGATAAAAATTTATATGCTGGCATTTAACAAACGATAATGTATGTAATGTTACAGGGAAATTTTTTATGCTCATGTCATTTACATTAAAAAATCCATCATATATAGCCATATTGGTTAGTCGGGGACATGTTTTTGCAATTTTACTCAGTACATTTGGTGTTAAAGTGAAATTTTTCCACTTTTTACGTGGTAATGTGTTTGTTATACCACGAACCTTGAAATCGGTTGTGGACACATTTACATATTCTACTAAACTTAAAATCTCGGAAGTTTTAAGTGGTTTACTTGAAATGTCAAAAATTTTCCATAATCGGCTGTCCACAGCGACATTGCTCATTCGGGTACAAGTTCTACAAATAAATTCTCGTTAAAAAGTGGGAAGCAATTTTATTTCAAAGCTCACTTTAATACGTTAGCTAATGAGAAACAATCAAGATACTGAAATATTTCCAATAAAATCTCATCGCTAAAATTCAATATGTTTAAAGATTTTTCAATGTTTGAGTGTTTTGCTTTCGGCACATCATTTTCTTCCACATTTTCCTCATCACTCAAGGATAGTCTTTTCCTTTTACTGCCACAAGCAATAATATTGGCTTCTGACCCCATTTCTCAATCTATACACAAGACAATTATTAAAATTTTGTTTTTACATTTTTAATAATTTATAAAGAAATAAAAATGTGTTTTAATTGATCTACCTTTTGTATTGTTTATTTTATTTTAATTATAATAAATTTTATATTATTAATTTAAAAAAATAATAAAAACTTTTATGTTTGTGTTTTTATCTATTTATACCCATGAATGTATTGGAGAGATATCTAAAACTTTTAAATTTATTTTGCTTTTTGTGCTTCAAACTAGTTGTAGTAAATTCGATTATTTGTTGAATTATTTATTTTTGTTATTATTTTTTTAATACACAATTAATAAATTATTATTTTAAACAATTACATATATTTTCTTTATTAGTTTACTTTAGTCGCACAGACATGGCAGCTAATGGATTTACGCTTATAATAATTGATTATGATGATTGAAAATTACTGTTGGTATAAAAGTAATAAATATAATAAAAAAATAAGGTGAGAGAAACATATGATTTTCGAAATTTCGATATTCTCTCATATATCGTAGAGAACAAATATTCTATTGAGATATTTTGTTTAATTTATGGTTGCGTTCTTTTTTATAAATATCGGTTCATTATTGTGAATTTTAATTTCAGTTCAATGAAATTATAAATGTCAAAACAATATAAACAAACTTTGACAATTATAAAGGTTATGCTTAAATAATTTAGTTTAATATAAAAAATTTAAAATCATGTCAAAAGAACCATTAATAAAAAAGAGTAGACGACACAATAAATCGTCAGAAAGTGAGGATGAAGATGCAAATTATGTTCCATATGTACCAATAAAGGAGCGCCGCAAAAAACAATTACAAAAATTAGGCAGACTGTTACATTTGACGTCAGAGGCAAACGCTGGCAATGGGAAATCTTCCAGTGAAAACGAATTCGATGAAGAAGGAGCAGAGGAAGCTTGGGGACGGAAATTTAATATCAGTCTTTTGGATCAACATACTGAATTGAAGAAGCTGGCAGAAGCAAAAAAAGTGAGTGCTGTTGAAAAACAATTGAAAGAGGAAGAAAAAATTCTTGAAAGTGTTGCCGAGAAAAAAGCCCTTATGGGTGTTGCAGAGTTGGCTAAAGGTATTCAATATGAGGATCCAATAAAAACCAGTTGGAAACCACCACAATATGTGCTTAATATGCCGGCATATAAATTTGATGAATTACGAATGAAACATCGTATTCTTGTTGAGGGTGAAGATATTCCACCGCCACTTAGAACATTTAAAGAAATGAAATTCCCGAAAGCTATTTTAAATGGCTTAGAAAAGAAAAATATAAAAAAACCGACTCCCATTCAAATACAAGGATTACCGACGGTTCTAGCTGGTCGTGATTTAATTGGAATTGCATTCACCGGATCTGGTAAAACATTAGTTTTCGTATTACCCTTAATCATGTTCTGCTTAGAACAAGAAATACGAATGCCATTTATTAAAAAGGAGGGTCCGTATGGCTTAGTTATATGTCCCTCGCGGGAATTAGCCAAACAAACAACAGACATTATAAAGGTAAGGTTGTTGTTTGTATTTTTTGTTCTTTTGATTCAGATTATATAATATAATCTATAATAAAGTAATATTCACATTTATTTTTAGTATTATTGTCAACAACTTTTAGATTTTGGCATGGCAGAAATTCGTTGTTGTCTGGCAATTGGTGGTGTTCCGGTGGCTGAAGCAATGGAAATCATACAAAGAGGAGCACACATAATGGTAGCTACACCCGGCAGACTTATGGATATGTTAGACAAGAAAATGGTATCATTAGACATTTGTCGATATTTGTGCATGGATGAAGCAGACAGAATGATTGATATGGGTTTTGAAGAAGATGTTAGAACTATTTTCTCCTATTTTAAAGGACAAAGACAAACACTTTTGTTTTCAGCTACTATGCCAAAGAAAATTCAAGTACTTATTTCTTTTTTCTAGAATCAAATTTTCATTACTAAATTATCTTTTTCATGTTATATATATTTTTAGAATTTTGCAAGATCGGCGTTAGTAAAACCAGTTACGTTAAATGTGGGCAGGGCAGGAGCTGCATCAATGAATGTTGTACAAGAAGTAGAATATGTTAAACAAGAGGCAAAAGTTGTTTATTTATTAGAATGTTTACAAAAAACAACACCACCTGTTTTAATTTTTGCTGAAAAAAAACAAGATGTTGATGCAATTCATGAATATTTACTATTGAAAGGTAAACATTTTTTTTTCTCTCATTTGTATTTCCATATTTTAATTAAAAATTTAATGTTTATTAAGGTGTGGAGGCGGTTGCAATTCATGGTGGCAAAGATCAAGAAGAACGTTCTAGGGCCGTAGAAGCTTTTCGAAAACAGGAAAAAGATGTGCTAGTGGCCACAGATGTTGCGTCAAAGGGTTTAGATTTTCCCGATGTACAGCATGTTATTAATTATGATATGCCGGATGATGTAGAGAATTATGTACATAGAATTGGTAGAACTGGTCGCTCTGGAGACAAAGGTCTGGCTACGACCTTTGTTAATAAATCTACTGAACAATCGGTGCTACTAGATTTAAAACATTTATTAATCGAGGCAAAACAAAAAGTTCCCACATTTTTGGCTGAGTTATGTTCAGAAACTGAAAAATATTTGGACTTGGGTGATACGCATGGTTGCAGTTATTGTGGCGGTTTAGGTCACAGAATTACAGAATGTCCAAAATTGGAAGCAATACAAAGCAAACAAGCATCTAACATCGGCAGAAGGGATTACCTATCAAATACAGCGGCAGATTATTAAATTTTAATTATTATTTTTACTGTAAAATAGATTAAAGTGGTTTTTATTTAAATATTTAATTCAACGAAAAATAAAATTAAGAAATGCTAACACGATGTATTCTTTTATAAATAAAAATTCTAAATGTAATCGTTCAAATGTTTTTTTATTTATTTTTCAATAAAACAGCATTAGTTTGTAGCTCCTAAAAAATATAACTGAAAATAAAAAATTAATTAAAACATATAAAATGGATATCGATGAACAAATAAATCCAGAACAGGAAGTTAATCCTATTAGTTCTACAAGAGAATTGCGAACACAAAATGTGGATTTAATGAATAATTATATTGCATATGCAATGAGAAAAAGCGAACAACAGGTTTGACTGAATTTTGTATTTTCAAAATATTTTTATTTAAAAACGATTTTAACATTTGAAATAGAAACTTTTATCTCAATTGCCACCAATCGTAAGAAAAAATGTATGCGCCTTAAGGAAATTACAAGTAGAAACTACAAACCTAGAGGCGGAGTTTCATAGAATGGTTTATGAGCTTGATCGAAAATATCAAGAAAAACATTCTGAAATATTTAATAAAAGACGCGATATAATTAAGTAGACATAGTGAAATAGCTCTATTTAAATGTTTATAATTATATAATCTTTATTTATAGTGGAGTATATAAGCCATCTGAAGATGAATGTGATTATCCATATTTAGAATTAAATATTGATCCAAGTGATGCTATTGACTTGGCTGAGTCAATGCGGAATGTCACATTAGATCAGAATTCTGAGGGTGTACCAAATTTTTGGTTAAGCATTTTCAAATATGTACCTTTATTTGAATCCATGGTCAAAGAATCTGATGAGCTTGTTTTAAAAGTAGGCTTTACTTAGAAACTAGCTATACATGATACAGTAAAAACATTTTTTTTTCTCTCTCTTAGTATTTAGATGATATTCGTGTCATTTCAAAACCACTTCCTGATTTGTCCTTTACATTAGAATTTTATTTTTCACCAAATGAATACTTTTCGAATTCTGTTCTTACTAAAGAATACTTTATGAAGTGTGCACCGGATCCTGAAGATCCATTCTCATTTGACGGTCCCGAAATTTATAAATCACGAGGATGCGAAATAGATTGGAAGGATGGTAAAGATTTAACAGTGAAGACTATCAAAAAGAAACATCAATTAACTCAAGAGAGAGGTTTGTGGTTTATGTTAATGTTATGCAATTTTTTTTTTTAAATATATTTTGCTTAGCTGGAAATCCGAAAACAGTCAAAACAGAAACATTTTTCAATTATTTTGATCCTCCTGAAATACCACCAGATGAAAGTGATCCCCAGTTTGATGAAATAAACGTACATAAAATTTGTTTTTTTTTTATTTATTTAAAATAACTAATTTAAAGATATCTTTTTAACGACAATATTTTAAGAATATATTGGAGGCTGATTTTGAAATTGGTCATTATTTAAAAGATCGAATTATACCGAGAGCAATACTTTACTATACCGGTGAAAATGATGACGATGACTTGTCAGATGATAGTAATGATAGCACAACCACCGATGATTATGGTGTATCTGAGGAGGAGAATCATGCCGATGAAAATACAAATAATACTAATATTGATGGTGAAGGAGACGTTGCTTTATAATTTTATTTTAATTATTATTTACTAATAACTTTTTTTTTTTGTTTTTAATTAATTTCTTATTTTAATTTAATTTCTCATTTTATTTATTTTTTTTTTTTTGCTAATTTAAAAAATCAATAAAATTATTAATTAGCAAAAATCTATCACTAATTTTAATCTGATTATATTGATTTTCTAAGCGCGCGCGACTGTGACGAAGGCGATTAAATAATAAAAAATATTAATATAGAAAAAAGAGAAAATAATAATTAAAAAAAAAAAAAAATGCCACACACACAAAATTAATTCAATAAAATTTAATTAATGATTATAATATTAATTCAAGGAGAAATAGGATAGATTTTTTTACTAATTTCGAATTTTATGTTATGTATTAATTATATTTATTTTAATTAGTTAATTTTGGTAAATAAATATAATTAATTTTATTTTTATTTTATTTAAATTTCTTTTTTTTTTTTCGCATTATCATAATATCCTTAACGATATCATCGTCCTATATTGTGAAGCAGCACAACAATCACTGTGCGTGTACACAACATTAAAGTTTAGCCTCACATTTGTTGTGTTTTATGATAATTCCGATAATATAAATTTATGACAAAGAGATTTACTTTTTCTATACGATTTATCTTTATCAGATCGGTAAACGAATCATTTTTTTTTTTTTTGCTCTTCAAGTAAAAAGTTATGTCTTGATATGCTCTCGTTTAGTTTATGCTTCTTGACATGGCTTATTTCTTACTTTTCATAATTTCATTATTTAAAGGTGAATGCATTAAATTAATAGCTTTAGTTTTATTAATTCTTTTTTCTATTTAAAATTGCCAACAAGAAAAAAATAATACTTGAAAATTTGTTTAAGAAAATTTTTTGCTTTAAAATATTTCGACTATTAAAATGTTGAAAAAACGGTTCTCCGCCGTTTAGAACTAATGTAAGTGGTTGGAAGGAGTTTAGTTAGTTTTTGTTTTTCATTTCTGTTTTGCTGATTAATGTTCTGTGATTTTAGCAAGTAAATTTAAAGTACTTAGCTGTAGAACGTTGGTAAGTTTTGGGTAAGAAATTCTATTGCGATTAAAAAAAAAAGATTCGTTTCTTGGTAGTAAATTCACAAGTTCTACATTACAGATTCTGTATTGTTAATCACTGAATGTTTTTATCTGAAACCAATGTAAATAAACTTTTGTGGAATTATTATTTTGATGATATTTGTAGAAATTTGTTTTTAATTGAAGATAAATATGATAAGGATAAAAAGTGCAAGTGTTTTATCTTATTTTATTTCGATTTTTTATTAAAAGTACTCTGAAGTCTCTTATAGTACGGGTTTAATGAGTGTTTCTTAACGTATTTCCAGTGAAATTGTACTGTAAAACATGTTTTGTTGACATCATTCTTCCTTCAGTCAGAATACTTGTTGTTTAAAATTTTTCTTATTAAAAATAATACCCCGTAGATTATATCATTTTTAATGACAATAATTAACATTTAAAACATAAATAATAACATTACGATATAATGAATTTAATTAACATTTATTTATTTATTTTGTATTCAAAAGAAAAAAAGAAAGGGTTTTTATTATATTTTTTAATTTTTAATTAATATTTATTATCCATATTTTATTTTTATTTATTTATTGCTAAAGTCTTACTCTTTTATTATGTATATATATGTATGTATATTGAATATACAGCCACAATCACTTGTTCTCATAACACATTTCTCGTCTTTGTTACGGAATTTAATACTTTGTTATTTTACTTTCTGTTTGTTTATTTGATTTTTTACGTTTTTTCTTTTATTTTTATTTTAAAATTATTAATTAATTATAAATTGGATTTTCCATTAAGAGTATAGGGATAATATTTATTATGTGGCTTAATGCCTTTGAGATATTTATTTATAAAAGATTTAATTAATTATTATTAAGCTTTTAAGACATATTGACACCTTGGTTATTTTAAAATTACTTCAATTACACTCAAGTTTCAAAAAATGAATTTTATTTTATATAAAAAAGAAAATAATACATTCCCCTGTTGTTGTTATTAATAATAATAATAATAATAATTATTATTATTATTATTATTTTTATGAAAGGAAAGTAGATATTTCTACTTGATTTTATGAATTTTTAAATAAATAAAAAGTTCTCGCATTTAATTGGTAGATATTTAATTTCATGAATTAAATTTTTACTTTTTACAATTAAATTATAGAAAATTAACTATGTTGTGTATTGTACAGGATAAACAATTTAATTTAATTTATTTTATTGATATTTTGATTTAGCTGACAGCCATTGTGATAATCTAAGCAATGAATCTAACTAACTAATTGAATTAAATCTTATAAAACCAATTAAATATTATTATTAATATTGTAAAAATTTTTACCGATATTTTTAACGCCTCTAGTCTTTAACAGGATTATATTTGCCTTTGTATATGCCAAACAAATTGTTTATTGTTGTAGAAGTTTCATCAATGTTTTTAGTTATTTAATTAATTAAATTTTAACTTATTCATAAAATTTTTCCATAAAAGAATCAATCTAAAAAGCATTCTTATTTACATATGATCCAGAACCAGAAGCTACAAGAAACTTTTGTAAAACCTTTTAAAATTTTTTTGTTTCCAAGTATGGGAAATATTTATATATTTATACATTTGGGTATGTGCCTGTCTGTCTGTTTCAATGTGCGTGTGTGTTTGTGTGTGTGTGTGGATACAAATTGATTATAAAGGTAATACACATCATGCTTTTTTATTTATTAACTAAAAACTAAAGTTTTGTCGCAGTTTCTTTTTTTTTTGCGTTTTGATAATAACAATTTTAATAAACTAAAACCATAATAAAAAGAAAATATAATGCCTAAATTTTCAGTTAACGTTAGTTACATAAACCGTAAACGAAGCTCACACACATAACATAAAGAAAATATGACAAAAGAATCAAAAATTGAACAGAGTAATATCATATATCTAAGTGCGTTGTTTGTATGATGATAATGTTGTTGCTGTTGGTTCTGCTGTTAAAATAAGTTTTTCAAGTCATTAAAAAAAAAAAGCAAAAAAACGTAAAAAAAGAAAAGAAAAACGCAAGGAAATACATGAAGTAAAAAACACCAAACTTCTGTTATTAGGTTAAAAAAAAAATTGCAAAGTATTTTTTTTTTTCATGTCTTATTCAGTTTATATTTTGTTTTGTTTAAAGTATTTATGTTTGCTTTGTTAAAATAAACATACCATATCATATAAGAGCTTTTTGTATGTTCGTTTTTGTTTTTCGTTTTATTCTCTTCTGTTCTCTGTATTCTTTTTAGTTTTATTTATTTTATGATGCTGTTGCTGTAATACCATGATTAACATTAGTCGTCTCGCTACTTGATGCTTATATTATTCTTAACAAATCGTGAATGAACATTTTATTTATTTTGTTTTTCTCTTTTCTTTATTTATTGTATTATAGTTGTTACGTATGTATAAAGTCTAATCATTACATTAACACCCCTTAAACTTATGAACTTTAACGTTTATATTATTTACTTTTTTTTTAGTATAGTATCTTCGTTTTTTTTTTCATTTTATTTTTCAAATTTTCAAAGTAAATTAATTAGCTTAAGTCTTATCTGTAAGCAAATTTTCTATGCTGTTATTAGAATTTATTTTTTTTTGTATTTAATAATTTATTACTGCTATGTTTGCTTTAAGCTTTTTTTATGCTTAAATTTATTATTTATTCAGTTATAGTTTTGTTTGGTGCTTATGATGCTTTTGGTTCCTTTTTTTATATGCTTGCAAAGTATGAAAATGCATATAAATTGTTTTTTTTTGTATATTATTTATGTTAATGATGAGTTGAATTATTTCTATTCGCTTATAAGCTTCTTAATATTATTATATTTTGTATATGTATATGTAGTTTATTATAATAATTAATTTATTAAAAAATAAAGTGTTACATATGTAAACATCATCAAATGAGTCTTATTTTGACATTTTATACTATTTTTTTCACTCTATAATTTTCTAAACTTATTTACTTAAATTTAATATAAGCTAATATTATGTGAGCATACAGATAACACAACTAAGTGTAATTAGTAATTTTACAATAATTACAACTATGTAATTAGTTTTATTTTCTCATAAAAAATCTCTACTTGTCTGTCAAAACTATATGAATATAAAAAAATAATTATAAGCTTATCAATTATGCAAAAGCTTAATCGAAATATTATATAATTATGGTAGCGAAGAGAATAATTCATTTTTACGCTTTAGCACCAACAGTGTTGTTATGCACTATTCACATTTATATATATAAGAAACTAGGATAATACACACTCTAATTATGTTTTAAATTACAAAAAATTATTCTATAAATATTATTTAAAAAATTCATAATTCTTAATGCTTTTTATTATGTGTGTGTGTGTGTGCTTGTGTGTTTACAGTTTTTAACGTGGATAATAAAAAAAATCGTGTAAATTCATGATAAGAAAAAACCCAAGTCAAAAAAAAAAAAAAAAAACAGAAAAATATTTAAGAAAAATTATTATTTATATTAAATATTTACTCTTATGGGGGATGTTTTTTTTTGTTTTTGTTCTTTCTTTCGTACTTTGCAATTTCCTTTATTTAAAGTAAAAATAAAAAAGCATAGAAACTACACTCTATAGGGATGAATTGAGTAAATTAGAAAAGTTTTAATAGTATATGCTTATGGTGTTTATGTTAAACTTGTCATTATTAAAAATGTTAGCAAAGTTTTCTTTAATATTTTTATTTTTTTAGTGTATTTTTGAGCTTTTAAAATACTACTGTAGGATTTAGCTTTTTTTTTTATTAATTTTTTTTTAACAAATTATGACGCAATTTGATTATTATTATTATTATTATCATGCTTATTATTATTATTATTACTATTATTATGTTTTGACAATATGGAACAATATGGAAAATATAATATTCTTGTTAAATATAAATAATATTCGGATAGCTTTATTAATGTAATAATAATTTTTTACTTTATTTTTTCTTCTTTTTTTTAAAAGTAATTCTAAGAAAATCATTTATTACTTCGTTAAGAATAAAAATATATTTTTGTATAATTTTTCTTTTCTTCTATATTGATTTATGATATTATTGTGAATTTTAAAATAGATCTGAAGCAAGAAATGTAAAATGAAAAAAATATATATCTGGTCTACCCGTTGTTATGGTTAATAAATATAAATGTAAATTGAAGTGTAATATTAAACCAACTTGAAAATATGATACAAAAATGAAATTGAATATTGTTAACCGTCAAGAAAGCGACATTATTATTTTACATTTTTTTTTGTTTTCTTATTTCTATTTTAATGTAAATACAAATTATACTTTATTCTATTCATCGTTATATATATAAATATATAAACTTTTAGTCGCTTTTAACATTAAGCATTTAAATAAATAAAAAAAAAAATTATATAAAAATAAAATTCTTGATTTTATTTATGAATTTCATTAGAATTAAATTTAATTTCAATCAAATAGAACAATAACAATAATGACAATAATCTTTTACAACTAAATGATTTTAAATCCTTAATAATAATTTTCTGTTGTTAAAATAAATTAGTAATTTTAAGTAAAATCTTAAAACATAACTTTTATTTACAAAAAAAAAAAAAATGAAGAAAAATACCAAATTATAATTTGCTTACAACAAAGTTTTGTTGTTCTTTTTAATAAATGTTAGTCAGTTGCCCGGAAAAAAGGTAAATAATATTATTTATATTATTATACGTTAAACAATAAATAAATTTTAAATAATTATATATACATTTATGGTATGGTAAGCTTATTTTAAACACTTAATTGTCTAACAAAGATAAAATAATCAATTATTACCAGGCGTCTCCATCGCATTCTATTTTCATCGCGTTTATTTTTTATTTATTTTTTTTTTTTGTAATGAATAAATATTTTCTGTCAAAAAATAGAATAGAATAAATAAAAACTGAATATAAATAAAAATTATATACATATATGTTAACAAAAAAATCAGACAGCTTTCATGCTTTTTCTATGTAAAAATACTTCAATTTTGTAATTTTTGTGGTTTTTTCTTTATTTATAAAATTAGGCAAACAGCAAAAAGCACACAAAATATGTAAAAAGTTTTTACTCTTTTTTTTCTTCTACATATAAAGTGTTTTTAGTTAACTTAATCTGGTATTTATTTAAAATATTCTTTTATTTATTTATTTTTTTGTTTACTGTACCAAAAAAAGCTGAAAAGTTCTCTTAATTTATTTATATTGTGTCGGTTTAGAGTGCAAACGTAGAGATTTTTTTTTTTTGATATTACAAAACATTTATTTCCTAAATTATGCAAAATACATAGCAGAACATTGAGAAAAAGCAAAACAAAACAAGAATTAACCAAAAAAATATACCCATTATAATTGTAATTTCAAAAAAAAAAAGCATCTAAACAAAACTTAAAACAACATTTCGCAATTTATTAGCGAATTTTAAGAAGAGGTTTTTATTTTTTGCTATGTGTATAATATTTTGACAACCTTTTGTTATTTCATCTCTTTTATTACAAAATGTTATTATTGTTTTTATTTGATTTGAAATAAATAAAAAGCAGTGAAAATATTTTCTTATAAAAACATAAAATATGAAAAAAATCAAAAAAAAAAGAAACGAAGCTTTTTCAATTGAAAAAAGACTTTTCACAAAAATTTAAAAAAAATCATTTTTCCGGCATACAAAGTGGAGTAAGGAGAATATCTAGATTTGTTATTTTTTAATTTAATTGGTTTTATTATTGTTTCTTCATTTTTCTCCCAGTTTTTATTTTTTTGGCCTTCAATACTTCAATCTTCTACTCCTCCAATTCCAAAGAAATGTGTATGTTTGCTTTATTATTATTTTTCTACCAATTTACATACAATTGCTTTTATATTCTTTATTAAATGATTATTTAGAGTTAAATGGAGAATAATAAATATTATTGGATTTTTCTTTAATTTAATTTTAAGTAATTTTCTTTGCATTTTATTCTGTTTATCCATTTTAATAGTGGAAAGTTTATTGATTTTTTAAATTTAAAGCTTGTTTATTGATTCGTTGTTTAATTGTTTTCTTAATTTTTTTTTTACAAATATGCAGTAGAAGATTGTATTGATAATAATTTTGTAATTACTATTTACAATTACGATTTTAATAGGTTTTTTTAACAGAAAAACTCCACTCTTTTACATAATCAATTTTGTCAATAACAAACTTATTTAATAAAATTAAGTTGAAAATTAAAAAAGAATACAAAAACTAACTTTAAAACTTAGTAAAAATTACCATAAATATCATTTCTTAAGATGAATAAAAAACATTATCTCCAGACAGATATTTTTACAGAGAAAAATTACTATAAAATCCGTTGAATATCTAGTCAAGTGACACTTTTTAAGTATTAAAAAAAATAAAAACAGAAAGAAAAACTTTCAGCATTTGTATAACCTAAAGATCGTTCAGTGTCAAAAGTGTTAATAAATAAACAATAAACATGATGTAGGAGTAACAAATTTTCTGCGTCAACAATAGTGGGTATTTATAGCCTTTTGAAAAACTTTAATAAGAAATGCAAAGAAACGTAAAGAATTTCATAAATTACATTAACTTATCAAAACCTCCAATGGAAAAGATCAACTTTGACGAATATTATTGACCTTAACAGAAAGTCAAATCGAAGAAGATTAATAGAAGTCAGGTTCATGATCTTGAAATCTATATTGATACAAACGGTAAAAGTTATTTCTCATTATTATATTTATTTATAAAAATTTTTAAAAAGAAATTATAAAAAAATAATATTTTTTACTCGTTATTCGCTTCCTACGTCATTTCTCTATGTATTTTCATTTCATTAATTTTTTTATTATTATTGTTATTATTGAAGAAAATTCTATTATTTTATCTAAAAAATTTCGAAAAGATATATGCACAAACTGTGATCATTAAAAACACAAAATCATTCAATTCATTTACTTTACATATTTATTATTGGTTCGCTTATCATTTGTCAATAAAAATAATTTTTCTTCTCTGATTAAAACAAAAATTCCTTTTTTTTTATCTTATTCTCTATATATTTCTTCTTTAAAAAAATATGTCCTTAGCTTTTCTTTCTTTATTATTATTTCTTTTCTTTTTTTTTTTTAAGAAAATAATCTTGACAAAAAGATGATGCTTAGCTGTATAAATATATTTATATAAATAATTTTTTTTTTGTTACCCAATTTTTTAATAATGCAAAAAAACAAAATTATTAAAGTTTGAAAATTGAATTTTTTTTTTTTTTTGTTTGCCTTTTCCATTTAATATTGCAAATATATTGAAAAAATAATCTTTCTTGTTTTTTTTTTTTTGCTTTATTTTCGCTCATGAAAAATATTTATGCATAAGGAATGTTGATATGAATTTATTTTACATATTATAACCAACTAAAATGAATAGAAAAATAAACTTTAAAAGAATTTTCTTTTTTTTTCTATTAATATATATCCCTTTTTTTCGTTTCTTTCAATTTTTATATTTTCTGGTCATTTTATATTCATGTATCCAAGTTAGCATATTGTCCAAGTTTGCTTTAAACTTTTATTAAACAATTTTTACTATTTAACATATAAATAACTTCCTTATCGTTGGTTAGAAATAAATACCTTATTTCACCTTAAGAATCATTAATTTTTGACTAAAGAACAAAACAAAAAAAAAAACAATAACTTAACTTGATATTTAATGGTGAAGGAAATTAAGTTTATTAATGAAAAAAAGGAATTGTGAAATAACGCACTTTCTACGTGATAACAAATTATTAAACTAATTTAAGCATTGTGTAGCGAATATTAATAAAATTTATATATAATAAAAATTCATTTTAAAGCTTTTATCATTAAAATTTTACAAACACAAAAAAAAAAGAAATTCGAATCGAAATAATAATACTTTTTTATAAAAAATAATAAATTATTTTTTATGTTTCAATAAACACAAAGAGGAATTTAATTTCTTTTTTTTTCCTATAAATTTGATAGATTTTAGGGTGTGATAATTTTTTTTTTGGTTTACTTTTTTAACACGAAAAATGTATTATTCAAGAAACAATCATATTTAATCAGTTAATTATGATGTTTTATTTGTTGCGTTTTTTAACTAAAATTTATAACAATGAATGAATGAAAGGCTTATAAAGCATGAATAGTAAAGCTTTAATTTATACGCTTTGTTCTTTTTATATGTATTTATGATATAATTTTCTAACAAACGTAATCTGCACGGTATGAAAGGCTTAGAAAGTATAATACTTGTATGTATTAATAAGGTATTAATCTTTTAAGGATCTAGCTAATTAGGGTATAATTACGAAAAATCTTACGTCAATGGTATTATAAATTTATAATTTGTCAAAAAATTCAACGAAAAAAAGAATGAAGACATATCCAGCTGGTGTATGTCTTTTACCCAATTCATTGTTTAATTCGACACGATGTGTGGAACGCTATAAATCCTTAATATGCCAATAAATACAAACAAAAATTGTACTCCTCAAAGCATACCAATAATTAAAGCTTACTTTTGCCAAATAAAATAAACGAAATATTTGTGCTTTCAGAATATAAAAACGTGAAATAACAAACAGAAATAAATCAGAAATACATAAACAATTCCTTACGTTACTAAAACAACATAAAAATCATATAAATCTAGATAAGGAAGTTGTGATTTTTATAAAGGCAATATTTTTCTATTCGATATTTTTCCTTTTGCTATTGTTGCTTGCTAAGGAAATATGGAAATTATGAAGTGATATTGAATCCGGAAATTACTTCTTTTGAATTTGTTAAGGTATTTATTACATTATATATATATATTTCATATTATTTATTTATTTCTTTATTTATTTGTTGCTTCTATAGCGGTTATTGTTTATTATTTCTATTTTTACAACATTTTAAATAGCTTTGCAAGCTTTAATTTTATTAAGTAATAAATTCCTTCTATTTTACTTTCATAATTTCATTATTATTATTTTTCCTTTATTTTCTGTTGCCTTTTTATAAGTAAAAAAAAAAAAAACAAACAAACAAAAAATTAAATAATAAATAAATAAAGCACAGAATACAACAAGAAAATAAAAAGTTGCGGTTTTTTGTTGCTTACTTTCTCTTTTTTTTTTGCTTTTATCATTCGCATTTTTTAGATTAGATATAATAGGATATAATAAAATAGATTAGATTAGATTATTATTATTATTATTTTTTATTTTTATTTGGTAAAGAAATAAACAAAGCAGAGTACAGATGAAAATAAAATTAATAAATATCATCGTGTATCAACAAATAAACCATAATAAAATACGAATGATTGCATTGCTATATAATTCACTGCCATAAGTATAATAAATATGTGTGTGTGTGTGTATTGTTTGCGTTTATTTATTTATTTTTTTTTTTTTTTCATTTTATCATCCGCTGTTTATTTTCCATTGGATATCATTGAGAACTGGACTGAGAAATAAAAAATAAAACCGTATATAGAGTTGTAAACATTAACACATAACATATAACATCGACAAACGGCATATAAACATTATTTCAACGAGTAAGAATAGAAATATAGCTTTTCTCATTGTAATATGTTGAAATGAAATGGGGGCTGTAAGAAGAAAAAAAAAGTAAAAATAAATAAGCAGACACACACCGGCTAAATAAACGAAGCTTTTACTATAGCCAATTCAGTTGTTGTATCATTTTACATGTAGATATGTGTATACGTTTGTTATTTGTTAGCCTGTGGGCTTGCTATCCACCCAACACAAACTGATAAATTATTATCGGTTTAAGAAAGAGTATAATATTTTTTACCTTAGAAAAGATAATAGTGTAGTTACCTAACATACGTAAGTAGTAAACTATCGAACCACACAATATGCTTGCTGCTTTTTCGTTTTCGTTTTCTTGAACACTGCAAAGTAGAAAAAAATTTAATTTCTATTTATTTTTTGAATCAATCTTTAATTTTTTTTTGTAAAGAAACAATTATTTTTTTTTTGTAAATTAAAAAAAAAATAATCTTTTGTCAGTATAAATAAGCTTTTTTTCAATTATTAAAGACAATTAGGTTGTCTTATAAAAAATCAGAGAATCTTATTAAATTTTAATACCTACCTGACCGAAAGCTTATTATTTAATAAGGTTAATAAGTGGTACACTTTAATACTGTATAACTTTAATCCTATACAATAGAAAGCTTTTGCTATTATTAAAATTAATACTACAATAAAAGCTTAGCCGTATTTAAGTAATTTAAAAACATAAATAAATTACAAATGCAAAATTTAATGCAAATTTAATTTCTTCATTTTCTTTATAAATTTGTGGTTATTTTCTTGCATTATATATCAAAATGAAATTGAATAGATATGCCATATTGCGGTATTTAAAGTAAGCGCATTTGTTGTGATTGTCAAAATGAATAATATAATTTAAGAAAGTAAAAAACGTGTTTAAATTTATTAAAGGAAATAGGAGTTTCTAATATGAAAAGTGTGCACTGTGTGCTGTACAAGATAAAAAATAAATTCTATCAAGTCATTAATAGATACGTCGGATGTGCAAATAGTATCATAACCACAAACTGTCTAAACAAAGTATTATAAGTGAAAGCAGATGATATAATTTTTCAAAAGAAAACCTACCACAAAGGCGTTAAAAGCTTAAACATTTTATGGTAAATCAGTGCATAATAAGTTAAATTTATTAAATAAGTAAAATAATCTTTAAATATGTTTTAAAAGTATAAATAAATAAAAAAAATTATTTCTGCAACAATTTAATAAATTTATTATTAAAAGTGCTTTATCTATTTTTATCCACTTATACTAAGTTTTGTTTAAGAAGTGATTCAAAGTTATTATTTAAAGTTTTTAGTTATTAATAATATGAATAAAAATTGGCTGCAACACTTTAACCTATTTTAATGAAAATTTTTTTTTTATAAAAGTAATAAAATAAAACTCCGTATTATCAGTTTGAAATTAATAAATAAAATTAAATAATATTTATATAAATTTTCTCATTTCTTGATAATACTTAACTAGCCTACAATAAAATTTTAATAACCACAGAAAATTGTCGTTGTTTTTTTTCCATTAAATTTATATTATTTTTTGTTGTACATTTTGTTTGTGCTGTTTGTTTCTTGTCAATTTCAATTTTATTATAGAAAATTGCCTTTTTTCCTCTATGCTTTTCATATTACTATTCTATATATATATTTAGTTTGTATATGTGTATGGTTTTAATGTATTTTGCTTTTATTTTGTTGGGGTTATTCCAATAATGTTCTATTATATACGAATTGTACATACTGGCAAGCATTTTATTTATACAGATATACTGTGTCCATCGACAAGATACAGCATTTTCGTTAATATAAAAAAATAGAAAAAAAATAAAGAAGAAATAAACGAAACGAAACAAACAATGTTGAGGAAAAGATTAATTTGTAAATACATTTTTATATGAAAGAGCTAGGCTGAAAAAAGTAGACCAAAGTAGAAATAGAAATGCAGAAAAAAAAAAATACAAAAATCTATATGCAATCTTCATAAAACCGAAAAAAAAAACATAATAATAATAATAAAAACGACAGAAATTATGATAAAAACCCAGAAAAGAAAATTAAAATATTTCGTTATCATTTTTTTTTCTCTCTGTATTTTCGTAATAATATTAAAATGATAAAAAAATAAGAATAATTTGTTTTTTTTTTTTACTTTTTAATTTAATTCACTAAAGAAGATTTATGAAAATTCATTTATTCATAATAGCAGAAATTTATTTTAAAATTCAAGAAATAAAAAAAAAATAAAAAATAATAATTGATTAATGTTACGCCTGGATTGGTTGATATTTTAGATAAACTGCTTGTAGCCATATTTTCTGCAATTTCAAAGCTGTTATTTTTTTTTTTTAAATCAAAAAAGGAAGGAGAATATGAAGATATAAAGACTTGTACAGAATCATAGAATAAATGCGACCTGCTTTAATGATAAGAGAGAATAATGTCTACTTCAATGTTACATTTATAGAAAATCGCTAGACTGGAACACAAAGAATAGGCAAATCAATGAGTATTTTTTTTTTTTGCGAAAATGGATTATTGGTTATTCTTTGTATACAGAAAGGATTTGATCAGCTAACAAACAGAATATGATGGAAGTAATTTGTATTAGGATATATGTATAGACATTTTGAATAATATTAGATTTATCCAAATAAAATAAAATGATATAAGCTGTAAAATGGCTTAAATCAAGTGCGCGTTTCATTCTTATTCACGAGTATTAAGCTCTTGGATAAGGATTTTTGTTTTTAAAATTAATTTTTGTTAAGGAACATTTTTTTATTTTTCTAAAAAACATATAGACGGTTGTCAATCAGAGTTATTAATCCAACAGACATCTCATAATTTGTGGATTGAAATTTAATCATTTTATTTGCACTCTACAGCTTACGGTTATTTTTTAAATAATCACACTGGAATTATTGATAAAATTAAATATCCGCAAGCAGTCTTCATCTAAGTAATTAAAGAAATAAATTTCTCTTGAATACGTTTTGTAATTATTAATATTTAAATATTTATCTGAATTATTTTCTTTGCATTTACGATGAAAAATCATTAAAATTTTTAGATAAAATTCTATTGACGTTATTCACCCCTTAAACGTAACATATAAACATTACAAATTCAATTATATAATTATTAAAAATAATTTAATTTAAATAAATAAATTAAAATTAATGATGAAAAGTCATTAACAGCGAATTTATCGTTATCTGTTTATATTTAAAATTTTTTTATAATTATTCTAATTGTTTTTTTTTAATAAATTAAATTTCTAAATATCTGTTAATAACTTTTTTGTTGATATTTTCTTTTTTTACAATTTTCTGTGACTTATAAACTCAGCATTAACGAAAAATTTCAAAAAAAAAAAAAAAAAGTCTTAAATCGTTGTTTATTTAAATTCTAAATTATTAATTAATTTTCATTTTTAGAATATTTTCAAAATCAACGATTCACTGACAAAAATAAAAATAATAAAATATAATTCATAGCAATAAGAGAAATTTATTTATTTATTTTAACTTTGTTTCAAACATTTTATATATTTTTAAATTTTGTTTCTATTATAGAAATTACACATTTTATAGTATAATTGTTTTATATTTTCCAGCTAAATAAATATTTAAATTATTAACTTAAGATTTAAATTGTTATTATTATTATTATTATTATTATTATTATTATTATTATAATATAATCATTTAAATAATATTTATTTTATTTTATAACAATGACATAATAATGATTTCAAAATTGAAAATAAGTTTTTTGTTTAAATAAATCAAACGAAGCAAATATTTTATAAAATAATAATAATAATAATGAATAAAGTTTTATATGCAAATATAGAAATGGGAATTTAACTTGCAAAAAAAGAAAAAGAAATAACAATTAATTTTTTTTTTTTTGAAAATTATTCTATAAATGGAAAATAAATTAACAATTTTGATAATAGTTTAGGAATTATAAATTTATTTATATACAAATATATATATATATATAACAGTTTATATGTTTGCAAATTGATTATATATTTATTTATTCAACTTGTTAGGATTTTAAGAATATCTTTTAAGTAAATATTGATAGACAGGACATGATTGACAGGTGTATTATATGTGGTTTGTTTTATAGAAAAGAAGAATATATATATAAATAAATAAATAAAATAATGAAATTGGAAAATAGAACAGCAACAGGAATAATAATAATAATAACATTCTCTTATATGACAGGGATTTAGCTGCTGTCTGCAGGACAACATGACTGTCTAAAATATAACAATAGTGACATGTAGGGTGCAGTAATATACATTAAGAATATTTTAGACTAGCCTTAACCAAATAAATATATAAATATGTATATAAATATATTCTACGTTAAATATCCTTTAATCTTTATATAAAAGAATCACCTGAGCAAATTGTTTACATTATTTTTTTCATGTTTCACTTAGTTAAAATAACCAAAAACATTAAAAAGAGAAAAAACTAGCGAAAATAAATGATAATTTTTCCTATATTTTCAAGCAATCAACACTTAATACAGCGACTAATAAAACAAGTACCCTAGTAACAACAGAAATAACTAAACTAAGAAATAGGGGAAAAAAACACCACATTTGTAATCTTTATTAACTTGAAATGAATGAGAGAAAAAAAAAGAAAGAAAAACAATTTTAAAGTAAATAAAACATTTCTTAAGTAGATTTTAAGGGTTTGTTTAGCTTTTTATTTTTTTTGACTCTGATTTGGTTTGGTTTGTATTTTGTAAATTAAGCTTAAAGATTAAACTACTTTAACAATAGTACTTACTATTTGGTTGTTATTTTTACTTAACTTAAGTTTAATGTAGATGAAAATAGTGTTGTTTGGATTTTTCTTCATCTATTTTTTGTTAGTTTAAATAAATAAACACTCAACATTTAGGCTTTTAAAATAATACAACCATGTTGTGTACAGTAGGTTAAAGAAAAATGTTAATGTTATAAAGTAATGCTAAGTGTTGCACTATTTGCCAATGTGTCATATTAAAATGTTTTAATTTTGTATTTTGAAAGTAAAAATCGCTAAAATGTTAAAAAAAAAAATGTTAGATCTCCATTTGAGATCCGATTAATCGATGTTTATATCAACAAATTGTTTAACAAATTAAATTTACCATTTAGCTATCACACGTTTTTAAAGATAAATCTGAATACAAAATAAAAACATTTAGCGAATAAAAGTTTGATAAATTTAATTTTCCATACAAAAGCTCAAATCGTAAACATTTTTAATAAAATAAATAGATATTAATGCTTTTTTTTTGGTTGCTGGTATAATACGATTTAATTCTTTGTAATAAAAATAAAAAAATTAACAAAATAAAAAAAAACGTTATAAGAAAACAGTACACGAACTAAGATCGAACGAGTAATCATAAAGCAAATAAATTTCAACATCCCACGCATTATCTATAAATAATAATAAAAATAATTTTTTTTTTCTTTAATAAATTGAACTTTACATTTTTATTTTTACTTTATTGAATTTTACTTTTTTGTGCTTTTCTTTTTATTATTTTTCAATTTTATTATTTTTTTTTTTGTGTTTCTTATTGCTTTAAAGGATAAAAATATGCAAGTGAAATGTTATCTGTTGAATATAATTTTCATGATAAAGTTTAATGTTACATATCTGCATTTTATTTTAGCTAGAGCTTTTTTACAATTTAAATACAATAATTTTCTTTTTATTTTGTTACTTTGTATCCATATCATTTAACTTAAGACAAGTGCAGAAAGAAAGAAAAAAAGGTAGCAGAAGTAGAAGAAAAGAAATATTAACTAACAAAATTTATTCAACCATTGCTCTCCCTTATTATTATATTTTATTGTTCGGTTGTTATAGAATTTATTTATCATTTTTTTTTTCTTTCTTGTGTTTTATGTAAGTATGTATGTACAATTGTTGGTACAACCATTTATTTTATACCGCAACTTGCGATATATTTATTTATATATTTTTTATTATTGATTTTTTTTTTTTTTTATATTTATACCATTTTGGTTCATCTTCTTGCGTTTTAGTTCATCTGAGATTTTTATACGATTTTATTTTTCGTCATTTATTTTCTTTTCTTTTTTTATTAGATTGTATTGAAAATCGCAATTTTATTTCAAAGCATATAGCAGTGATAACGTTTTTTGTTTTGTTTGTTTTTTGTTTGAAAAAATAAATAAATATAAATAAGAAACAAAGGAGAAGAATCCTCTCTTCATGTATAAATAAATGTTTTCTTTATATCGTTGTTGTTCGTTATTATTATTATTTTTCTTTTTCTATATGTGCTACATGATTATTTATAAAAATTTACTATGCTGTGAAACGGTTCGTGATGATGATAATAATGATAGAAACAAAAACAACAAAAAAAAATTATTTTACTTTAAACCAAAAAAACTGGTAAAACTTTCTCAATGGGTTTTTTACTTTTTTATTATGATTGGATTAGATTTGTTTATTTGTTTTCATTTATTATTGTTAAGAGGAATGAAGCACTTTGTTTTTATTTTTTGTATTCTGTATGTTTTGTTTGATTTTGATTTTACTTTATTTTGGTTAAATTTAATTCAAAAAATGTACAAAAACTTTTCAAATAATTTATTTTTATTTTTACTGCTGCTGTTGCAGCTTCTGTTTTTGCTTCTTTTTTTTTAATCAATTTGTTGTGATTTAAAACGTTTTTTTGATTTTTATTTTAAATTTTTATAATTTATTTTTGTTTTAGTTAATTTTTTTTTAATTAATAAATTGATATGGATTTTTTTTTTAATATTAGTTTTATTATTATTATACAAATCAGTTGATAATTGATAATAAAATTGTAATTTTAATATTTAGTAGTGATTTCATTGTTTTTATTAATTTAAATTAAATTTTATATGGCGTCTAGATAAATTTTTCGATGCAATTTTGTATAATTTTTAAATTAAATTAGATAAAATAATTTATATGAATTGATTTGAATAATAATATTGGATTAAAAAAAAAAAGGAGAGAAAAACAGAAACAAATTAAATTGAAAAAAGAAAATAAAATTTTTATTTATAAAATTAATGATTATTAAATCAGAAAAAACAAGCATACGCTTTCCAGAAATAAATATATGATTTTCTATGTTATAAATATACATTGTTTAGACTGTCGTAAACGATATTATTCATTAAATTTACGTAAATAATGATTTTTTTTTTCTTATTTTTTATTTACTTATAAAGTTTTAATAACTTGTTATTAATTTTTCTTTATTTTTTCAATTTTGATTAAATTTTCTTTATATTTAAAGTACAAGCATTAAATTTTTTTAAAAAAAGGATCATCTATAGTTTGCTTAACTGAATTTCAAAGCAAAAAGAAAAAATAATTGCTTACCAGGCGTCTCCATAGCATTTTATGATTTATAACTTTGTTGAATGAAAGTTAAAAAATGAATTTTCTTTTAGTTTTATTTAAAAGAAAAAAAAAAAATAATACAAACACTTATAGATAAATATTTAATAAAGAAAATATGTTTTTTTTTTTAACTTTCGTTTTAATATAGAAAATATCATGCACTGCTAAAAACAACCTTGAATGTCAGTAATAATCAGTAAAATCAATAAAATATATATTAGTAATAAAGAGAAATGAAAGAAAAATAACAACCACAAAAGGGCAATACCTTTCTAATAAATTTGATTAATTTATTACATTTTTGATTACAATTTTTGTTTACTTTTTTTTTTTACTATTATTTATTTATGAAAAAAAAAAAAATAATAAATAATTATTATACGAAAATATCATATTTTACTGATTAATAAAAGAAAATTATAGTAACGGATAAAATAAGCATGAAAACTAACTTTAATCATATTTATTAGCTTTTTTGTTTTTAAAAAAAAATAATAATAAAGTTAAACTTAAAGTTTTATTAAATTTCTTAAAGAATTTCTTTTATATAAGAGAGAAAAAAAAAAAAAAAACAAGAAAAGACTTTTAATATTTTAACAAAAGCACGCCATAATAATTTTTAAATAACTTTATTGTATTTATAATTATAATTTTATTTTTAACATTATTAATTTTAAAATATTTTGCTGAGCTTATTTTTTAATAGCTTTTGAGTTATTGTTTTGTTTGTGTTTTTTTTATATTATTGCTATTAAATAAAATTAATTAACTTTATTTTATTGCTTTAAAGTCTTAAGAGGTAAAGTGAATTTCTATTAATCAGCAATAATAATAATTAAATTACAGAAATTTAAAAGAAAAAAACTAATAATTTTTTTGTGTATAACAAGCTTAACACTTTTTACCTTTTACTCGTATTGGATAAAATAAAACCAAAACATTTTTATTTATTATTATTATTTTCATATTTATTTTCTTCATAATTAGTGTTGCATGTTAAGCATGCATAAATTATATAGTAACTTGTTTATATATGATTTTGGTTATTGTTACTGTTGTTGCTATTGTTATTGTTATTCTCTCTGCTTTTCTTCTTTTTTTTTTTGAATAAATAATTTTTTATTTTCGGTTTATATTTATTTAATTAATCTATAAAAAATTGTTAAAAAAAAAAAATCCACAAAAGGTAAAATAAAACTTGAATAGAATTGATATTAATATTTGTTTGATTAGCTTTATTTGCAAAAAGCTTTAATTAAAAAATAAAATATTATTATTATTATTATTTTATTTACATGTTTTGGATAACTGTGTGCGTATGTATACTTAATGGACAGTGAAATATTAAAATGTAATGAAATATGAAGCCTTTGATGTGTTAAAAACGTATACGAAAAAAAAAGAAGAAATAAATAAATAAAAATATTTTGTATATTTTCGTTTTTTCTTTTATCTTGCTAAAAAGTAAATAAATAATTAAAATACAAAAAAAAAAAAGAAAGATATCCATTTTCTGTGCAATTTCATTTATATATAATTATTAAAAATAAAATATTTACTATTATTATTACAACTAAAACAATTTTAACTATTCATTAGCGTAATGAAATACTTTAGTTATTTTCTGAGTAATTTTTTTTTCATTTTGTAAATATCTCTGTATATTTGCAATTAAACAACCTTAAACACCAAATAGAAAAACTCTTTTTCATAAATTTTCTGTTGTTATTTATTTATTTAATTTAATAACAAAAAATATATATAGATGCTTGTTTGTTGGTGGTATCAAAAGTTCTTTTTTTAATTTTTCTACTTTATAATCAAAATGTAAAAATTTAGAAATTAAAAAAAAAATAACAGAAATAATTGAAATTGAACAAGTTGTTACACACCGATTGTTAAATTATTTAAATGAAAAGTTTATAAAATGTTTTTCTATATATATATTTTTTGTATATATTCCGAGAGCTTTTCACCTGCTGTTTGTGCATCACATGCAAGCACAGCATGAAATATAATTTATCTATGTAACAAATTAAAAAATAAAAAATAGAAGAAAATAGAGGCAAAACAAGTATTGAATAAAGAAAAAACCATTGTGATTACAAAATTGATCAGATGGTTGATTTATTTATTTAATTTTCTTGTTATTTAATTCGTTTTTTTTTTGTGTTCTTATTTGTCTGATTAATTATTTAAACGTTTTATTTTATTATTAGATTTATCTATTTCCAGTTTTACATTAATAAAAAATACAAAAAATATACAGACAGCAGCATAGTCAAATATTAAAACATTTTTCAAAATCATTATTGATTTTTTTTTTGATTGGTTTCTTTTTTTATTTAATTTCTATTTTATTTTAATTATTAATAAATTTTTAATTATACCTAAAATCAAATTTTATTATCGATTTTTTTTATTTTTATTTTCTTAATAAACATAAATATTTAATATTATTAAAAGTCAATTTACTTATTAATGAGTTTAGAGTGTTTTATGTTATTATAAATTTTAATTAATAATTGAATAGTTAATTGAATTAAATTTTCGGTAATTTTATACTTTTTATCCAGTTATTTTAATAACGCTTATCACTTTATATAAATAATTAAAAAAAAAATTGAATCATTTTTTATCGTTTTTCCAATTAGTTTACTATAGTTTTTTTTTTTTGATTATATTATTTATCGTTTCATATAAAATTGTGTTTAAAAGCAAATAATTAAATTTTAATCTAAATTTAAATAACAATTAAAAACTAAGAGTAATTGGATTATTATTTGCTTCTTTTTTTTAGTCTTATTTGTGTAATTAATCATTCTCGGTAGTTTCTTTAGTGATTATTTTCAGAGAAGAATTTTTTATTTTAAAAAAAATTACCGAGACGCTAAATTAAACGTCTGAAAGATTACGATCGTGCATAGTTATTGCAAAATGCAGCATAGTGCATTGAATTCCAAATTACAAGCAACAAATTTTCTTTAATATATAATTATTCATTGATATCGCTGATTTTATAATGAAATTTAGCAGCAAAAAGAAAAGAAAAACTAATAAAAATGCATTATTAAAACAACTTTTGTCAGCTACTTTATCTACTATATTGTGTCATTATTCTTGCTGCATCAATAAGTAATAAAATTAATTAAATATTTTCTTTTATTTCTTATTATTTTCGATTAAAAAATCAATAATATTTGATTTTAAAAAATGCATATATTGCATACTGTTTTTTAGCTAGATAAATGAATAAACAAATACATTGAATACAATTTATCTCATGTAAATTAATGAGAAGAAAAACGAGATAAAAACAAGTGGTAAAGTGGATTACATTCATTATTAATTCAAAATAATAATAAATAAAATTTCTTTTACTGTTTCTATAATTTTTTTTTTTAATTAAATATTATATTACTTTTCGTGAAAAGTCATTTATATTCTTTGTCTTAAAGTAAATAAAAAATAGTAATAAAATGTTGAAAAAGAGAAGCTGATTTTAGCAGGGTGTTTAAACTGTAAAAAACACTGTAGTTTTCTTTTGGTGAAAACAATAGAAACTTCATCAGATAAACGATTGGGTATAAACAAGATTGTTCAGCACTATTACCCTGTTTTTGTTTAAAAGAAAATTGTTTTCATTTTTTATTTTAAATAAAAACTCAACAATTTATCAGAATAATTGAAATAAATATAACAGAAATTTTCCGTTTTTATTTTCTAAAATGAAAAGAAAATATTTGTGGTTTTGCAACATTTCATTTTTGTGATTTTAGAAATCTCGTTTATATTTATTTATTTATTTTTATTATTGAAGACACTGTGTATGATAGTGAGTTAGTTGTATGATCTTGTTTTATATTTTTCATGGTTTTTACATTGCCACTCTGTTATTTCTTTTTATTATTGCTGTTTCTGAGCTGCTACTTCAGAAGTATTTTTTTTTTGCTATAATTTTATTTATTTATCAAATTTTTATTGGTTCGCTAGCAGCGAATTTAAATAGCGTAAAGGATTTATATCATTATTATGACCTTTAATAAAAAATAATTGTAAAAATAACTAATCAATTTTATTTTATGTTTTTTTTTTAATTAATTGTTAAAAACTGAAATTGCATAGTTTTATGTATTAATAAAAAAACAGAAGCATATTTTGTCTGGAAAATTTTGTAAAATTTAAACAATAAAGTCATAACAGTTTAACAACTATCTGTTTATTGATTTTTCTATTATTATTAGTTATGTCGTTAATTTTTTCGCTCAAACACTATTTTTCTCTCTACTATTTCTGATAAAAATGATATTTAAATTCTTATTCTTATATTGATTTAGATAGTATCAACATTTATACAACAAATGATTATGTTTTTATTTTATAGTAAAAAACGTCAATTAGTAAAAGCATAGTGAATACAAGTAAACATTGCAATTTTCTTTTTTAAATAATAAAATTGACATTTAGATTTAACAAAACTCTTACACCCACTGTACCATATCAAGGTTTTACTATGCTCAACTTTTATTTTTTTTATCTTATAAATATTTATTTTATTTTTATTGTTTTAATTCAATTAGCGTAAATGAAACAATATTTACAAGCCGCAAACAATAACAACGAGTAAATAACCTAATTTTTAGTATATAAAAATGTATTAACAAACAAACAAAAATAAAAAAAAAAATAAACGGCAGAAGATAAATAAAAAATAATAAAAAAATAAAACGTAAAGCTTTTTCACATGAGGCACGTGTTAATAAAAATAAAAAATAAAATCGTTATAGATGCAATACTCTTTGATATCCGTAAGCCATATGTGAAAATTGAATGTAACTTCCGTCATGAATCTATCGATGTATTCAAGTACGCAGTTGAAATATCGATGAAAATGAATGATATCTGTTTAACAGAGGAAGAACAAAAAAAAATGGCAAAAAAACAAATTTTTTATGTTGTTATTTTCGCTTTTAAGGTTGGCGTGGTTAAAATTTTATGGTTTGTAACATATTATATATAGAGCTGTTATTTTTATGACTTATGTGTGTGCTCAGAATGAATGGCTGGCTGATATCCAGTATTTATGTATAACGAATATTATGAACAATATATATATAAGTATGAGCAATTTTCTATATATAAATATTATGCGTTATAAAGGCGCGTTTATATATACATATTATATTTATATATTTTTTTTCTCTAGTTATATCCTTTTTCATAACATAATAATATGTTCCCATATGTAAAAGTTTGTCTTCGTTTTAATCGATGTGTGTGTGTGTGCGCTTGGGTTTTTTTTTCTCTTCTCTTGCTTTCCTTTCTATGAGTAAACGACTTGGTTAAGCAACAAAAAAACACCAAACTTTTGAAGTGAGTTGTTTGTTACTTGATATTTAAGATTAAATAAAAAAAAAAAAAATTATACATGCTAAGAAGAAAAATCAAATATTTATACGAGAACATGCACAAATTTTCACATAAAGTCATAAAAGTTTTCCATCTGATATCATGGCAGGTTAATCTGTTTAGCGTTATTATTTTTTTTTTCGTGTCTTTTTGCTTCATTTAAAATTCACTTCGATAAAGTTTGATAGCTTTGGGATGAATATAGATTGTTTGTTTCGTTAAAAAAGAAGACTTCTCTATCTACTTATTATGATTATGATTATTATTTAACAAAAATACACTTTTTTTTTTTTAAAAAGCATATTTTTCGATTTTAAAGCATCAACATGCTGTTATTTTTTTTTTTTTGTTCCATTCAATAAATTTTTTATTTAATAATTTCTTTTTTATTTTTTTTTGTATTGAAAAATCGAAAAAAAAACACTTATTAAGCACTTCTGAAATAAGAATACTAATAAAAAAAATATATATATATATAAATAAATATATTTTCCGTTTTTAATTTATTAAAAAATGATTATGAAGGAAGAAAACTTTTTTAATTTAGAATTTCTGAAAAGTTTTTGCAACCAAATCAAACCTAAAAAAGAAAAAAAAAAGAAAATTGAAAAAGTAATGAAAATAATAATAATAATAAAGAATTAATAAAAGTTTAAATATTATATTTTAATTGCTAAATAATAATAATTTAATCAAAAAAAAAAATAAAAAAAAAATGTGAGAGATTATTTTTGTGCTTTTATTGTTGCCTATATATCAGTTCTTAATACGTTTTTCTTAGTAAATTCTGCTACTAAGTTAATTAGTTAATTTTGAAAAATTAAATGAAATAAAAAAAAATTAACAATAAAATAATTTTTTTTTTCATGACGAAAAAGTTTATTTTTCTATAAACCAGCATATATATTATATATGTACACAAAAGTTTTACAAATAAATTTTCGTTTAATTTCAATTGAAGTTTAATAAGATGGAAAAAAAAAGTTCTTTTAAAGGAATTATAAATTGTTGTTAATATCTTACATAATTGCAATTTAAATTTATTGATACAAAGAAGTAAAAAATAAAATAAATAAAACAAATATATACATAATCTTTCAGATGACGACAAAAAGTTGATAAAGAAACTTTGTCTTTAGCGAAAAGTTTACAGAAAAATCAATTATAATTCTAAATGCAATATTAATTGATTATTAAAAAAAAAAACAATAAAAAAGAAAGCAAAAAAAAAAAAAAAATAACGCGAATAAACAAACAATACAGCACATTAAATAAATAAATTAATAACTTTTGTGTTAATTAAGAAAAATAAAAAAACAGAGAAAAAAGTAGAATAAAAACCTGGCGCCTGCACTTGCGATATTTATTTATTATTTTAGCAACAACAAGTAATAACAAAAAAAACCTGGCGCCTCCACTCGTCGTTATTAAATTAATAATATTTAATTTCCAAGTATTGGTAAAACAGAAAACATGTCTTTTTTGGGTTTTTTTCCACGATTATAAAACATAAATGTGTTTTTATTTTATGAATTTTAATTTAAATTAAATAATTATTAATTTAAGTTACTAGCTGAAAAAACTGAAAAATAATAATAAAAAGAGTGAAAAAAACAGTAAAAGAAGAAAAGATTATACAAAAACATATATTTACAAAGTAAGTAAACAATTTGATAATCCAATTAACATTTACATTAACATATAATTATTTTTAATATAAATTTCCTCTTATTTTATATACTTTTTTTTTTTTGCGTAAATTATTTATTTGTTTGAAAATGTTTATCAAAGATTAAACTAAAAAAATGAAAAGAGAATATTAAAAAAAAAATGAAAAGAAAAGTAAATGAAGCTCATGCTGTTTACTTAACTGTTAAGCTTTCGTCATATAATAATATTTGCTATCGTGCTTAATTTTATACACAGTAATATACATTTCATTATTATTATTATTATTTTTTTAGCTTTATTATTATTATTACAAACGTTTATGTCTGTGTTTGTCTTTTAAGTAATTTGTTTTAATAATTTTTTTTTATTCTTTTATTAATAATGTTATAAGAAAAGCTTCGTTAGCTGAAAATTTTATCATTTGCTTATTCAGTTATACTTTCTTCTATATATTTAATAAAAGTTTTTTTCATTTATTTGAAAAATGAAAAAAAAGAAAAAATCAAAAATTTTATAATCTGCAAGTTTTGTATACAATTGAAAAACCTGTCATTAGCAGTCTGCTTAAATGATATTTAATTATTTATTAACCTTTTATTTTTTAATAACAATAATAACAATACTTTGACGTATTACATCGTATTATCGATTGAATAACAATTATTTTGCTTATTATTATTATTATTATTACAAATTATTATTTTTTTTTTCTCATTAAATAAAAATATAAAAATGTTTTTGATAAGTTGATTACTTTAACGATTAATTGTTCTGTGTCGGTTCTTCGTTTTTATTACCTATTTTTGTTTGCTTCTTTACTTTACTCCTTACTTTTTATTATTATTAAAATTGTTTTCGCTGAAGAAAAAACTCAGTAATATTCAAAGACACCAAAAAAAAAAAAATGTGTGTATTTTTTTTTTATCTACAATAAAATTTATTATGCTCATGACGCTCATAACAATTTAACACTTTAAATTCAATATTTACTATAATAAAAAATAAATTACACATAACAGTAAAAAAAAAGAACAGAAAAGAGTAAATAAATATTTAACTATTCAATATCCTTTAGAATAGTCCAATTTTTATTTAAAGATATAATATTTGTGGAATGCAGAAACAATCTAAAGCAATTGCGATACATTCTTGTAATACTTGGTATTTGTTATTTACATTGTTTTAATGCAAATAACTGTTTGAAATGTCCGAAGAAAATAAAAGTTTAAAAAATTAGAGTTTATGTTTAATTTTACCAGCATTAAAATAAAAAAAGACCAAAAATCATAAATATTTTTTTAGAATTGATGGGTTACGTTTTGAGTATCTTATATGCAACAACATGGTATATAAATCACATTTAACTGGCTCTATTTCACATACTGTATATACACTTTATATCACTGTATGGAAAGATACTATATCACAGTTTATATAACCTGTAAATCACACATTTAATGCCCATGATCTAATACTTGTTTTATAAAACGCAAAAGCACATTCTGAATGTTTGTATCTTGTTCAAATAAACGAGAATTATAATAGTTACATTTTTTTTAAAGATCTTAGTTAAGCTTTACTGACAGTGAACAACGCATTTAAATACCAATTATTCGCAATAATGACAATATAAGTAAAAGTTCTCTTTACCAATAACGCGAACTATAGTCTTGTTTTTGTATTTTATTATTTTGTTATTTAAAATAAGGGAGAAAACAACAGACAAACGAACATAAGCAAGAATAAAAAACAAACAAAAAAAAAAAAAAGGAGTATGAAAAGTAAATACAGAATTGCGGAAGAATAACATGAATTTAAATTTGTATCGTTTTTATTATTTTCCATAAAAAAAAAAAATATAAACAAAAAAGAAGAAACAAAGTCAGCAGCAAAAACATTGGCATAACACCAAACAAGGAAAATAACCAACTGTAAAGGCTAAAGTCAAAAGAGACGAAAATAAATTTAAAAACTTTGTAAGTAGTATGTAGTTTGAGTAAAAACCTTTTATCATCAACGCAATAAAATTATTTGCTAGAATATAGAGGACTATAAACGGACAAAAGATATAATACCGGATGGACATATTATTGAAATAGAATAGCTGAAAATAGATAGACTCTAAAGATATATATCTATATAGATAGATATAGATTTGTATAAAGGCTAGATAGAAAAAAATAAAATATAACAAATAAATATAACAAATATATATATATATATATTAAAGGGAATATATTCGTGATGATTATTTGTATTTGCTGTTGATGTGTAGCTGCTGCTGCTTCTGCTGTTGTTGCTCATCATTTTTTTTTACTTTATTTCCCTTATTTTCTGTTTCATGTATTTTATATATAAATATTTCTCTTGTTTTGCTATATTCAACCCCATTTTGCCAAACTTAACCCTGTTAACTTAACACATTCTTTAAAATAATTCAACAACATGGTATTTTACTTCTAGTTTGACAAAACAACAAGTAAAATGATGAAAATAACACACAATTCAGTGTCAAAATCATATAATAAAAACGAGAAAGTAAAGAATAATGATAAAATTTATACGTAAAGTATAGAGGAAGTAAATTTTTATGTTTCTATTCATTCATTTCATTTATTGTCACAAACGTAACTGATGATTGTTAGGAAGCAAAGTAACAAATAAATGTAAAAAAAAAAAACAGAATAGAAATACTGAAAAACATCTGGTATATCTGTTGCATGAATATAAAACACGTAATAACTATGTATGTGGAATTTTTAAATAATAAAAAAAAAAAACTAAAGTTATTTTTGCATTATCTTGTGCTAAAAAAGCTGAAAATCACATACACAAAAGCACACATGCACAAAAACCTGCTATAAAGCTAGTTAAAGTTTTAGTCAATTTCTTTAAAGGAAACAGAAAATAAAAACCGCGAAAAAAGAAAATTTCTTAACTTTTCTTTAAAACTTTCTTAAGCGAAAAGAAAAAAAAAAAATTATCAACGCTTAGTTAATTATTTTATTGAAGTTATAAAATTTATATTTTTATAAATAAATTGACTTTTATCAACAATAATAACAACACACATTTACGATAAAAATTTAAATTCTTTTAAAAAGTCAATTTAAACTTTATTATGGTTCCTTTATTATTATTATTATTATTATAATTTTTTTTTCTTCACTATGCCAAAATGAAAATGAATGAAGAGAAGAATATAAGAGATTTTTTTTTTTTTACAACATAGGAATAAATCTCTTTTCTTTATTAAACTCATTCTAGAGCAAAAATAAAAAATTGAAAGAAGAAAAAGTTTTTTGGTTTTGTGTATTTATTTCGTTAAATTTGTTCGACCCTTTTTACTATTTTCGGGTTATTTTTTCGCCTAAGCTTTATAAAAATAAGTTCTTTACAATATACAATATATATGTATTTCTCATAGAACTTTCTACGTCCCCATTAACTATATAAATTTCATATTTCACATTTTACTTGCAATTTATGATAGAATAGGGTTGCCCCATGTACTCCTCTATATCTATACAATATTTCTTGAGCTTTTTTTTTCTTTGATTTTTCTTTACTTGCCTTTGCTTCAAAGAATGTTATAATGCAAAACCAAAAACCATTTAAAACGATTTATTAAGTGTTTTTTTTTTATTAATATATTTTTCCTTCATCTTCTTAATTTTTTTTTGGTAAATTTTCATCTTTTTTTTTTCTCACTTCGTTCTAATATTAAGAATGAAAGTTCGTAAACGTTGAATACAAGAAGAAGTAGAAAAAAATAACATAAAATTAAATAAATCGTCGTCATATATTGCATAACGATCATGCGTTCCTATATTGACTACCGTTAAAAAAATAAAAAAGGAATAAATAAAAGTAAAGGAATAATAATAATAATAATAAAAACGATAGGCAAAAGGAGCGTTAAACTTTAATTTGTGTTCAAGACCATTTACATTCGCATTTTATGATGTGATTTTCTCATTTAAAAATAAATATATAAAGGGAAAAAAAAGAAGAAATAGATTTTCTTTTTTACTTATAAAATAAACGTGAGGAAGGCATTTTTATTTTATCATATTTTATTATTTTTCTTTATACAAATACATTAAATTTACAATTATGTCTATAGTTTATTGCGGTTGAACATTTACTTTTCTTAACTTCACTTAACAATGGTTTAACAATGTGTAATTTTGTTGAAATAAAATATAAATGCTTGTAAGTTGTTAGCTAATGTTAACGATTGTAATTTTTTTTTTTTTCTTTACTGTTTAGCTATTATATGTTGAGTCATTGTTAATGTACTTTCTGCTGTGCTTCTTTTTCATTGTTTTAATATTGTGCTACTCAATTTAGTGATTTGTTTTTAGTTTTTTTTTTTTTTAAACTTATAATAACTAAATAAATATTTTATAAATATTATTTTATAGAAAAGCTTGCCATTACACAATACGTTTGTAATGTAAACGCTTTTAGCTAGTAGTTTTTTTTTTCAATTTAAGGTAAAAATAAATATTATTTTATTGAAACTTATCGAATAAATTATTCATTGAAAAACTATTACAAATTTATTTTTAGAATGTCAGCATATGAAATTTAATAATAGAAAGCTGGTTTTTTTTTTTGGTGAAATTTTCACTTAACAAAAAAAAAGAAGCTTTTTAACTACCGTAAAAAAATGATTTCAATAACTTTTTACTAAGCTTTTTCATTGATGCAGAGTCTAATTGCAAAGTACCGAATTGATTTTGTAAAGGTTGAAAAGTTTTGAAAAACATTTTTCATTTTTTTATTTTTGGGAATATTACCAAAGTACATTATGAAGTGGTTAAAAATAAATTATTACCTTACGGTTTATTAGCTTCAGTAATTTGGCAATTAATTAAAAAAAAAAACAAAATTATCAAGTGTACTCATAGTTTATTATAATTTTTTGATTAAATATTATTTAGTGAAAATTTTATCAATAAAATAAAAACAAAAAATTATTTAATAAATCAAAGAAAATTACAAATTTTGTCATAAATAAATTTTCATGTATATTTTCAAAGTAATATTAACCAAATATATTAAAGTTTCTATACATGTACATGCTATCAGCTAAAATTTAGTTCTTAAATTGTGCTTGAAGCTTTTATTATATATATATTCAAGAAAGAAAAAAATCAACGAAATTTACTTTCAAACTTGATAAGTAAAGATTTTATTTAATTTTTTGTTTTCATTTCTTTCTATTTTTCTTAAATAAAACTTCTATTAGATTTAAATTTTATTAAATCTATTTCAGTGATTTTTATATACTTTTTCAAATATCAACACTATAAATTCCGTAATATAAAATATATATACATATCCATCAAAAATTAAAGTTAAAAAAAGAGAGTAAAATTCGTTAAACGCTTAAGTGACATTTATTGCTTAAAATTTATCGATTACAAATTAAATAAAAGTCAAAATCAATATATATTATTTATTTTATATAGAAAATTACGAACAAACTGCATACACGAGAGCAATATGTTGCATTTTCTATGAAAATAAAATAGAACTTTTATAAAATAATAAAAATAATGAATATAAACTTTGTATTAAATTTCGCTCGATAACTTTATATTTTTTTATTTTTAAACTTTGTGTAACCCAAAAAATGGCTATATGTCGTTTGTTTATTTTTTAAACTTTTACTATTTTGATTATATTTAAAAAGTTTAGAAAAATTATTATTATTAAAAAAATAAATATATATAGAAAAAGGTTAAATAAATTATTAATAATTATAATAATATTTTATTTATTTTAATTGTCTAGCAAGTTATATTTAAATAAATGTCGATTACAATCGTTGCATTTATTTAAATAAATAATATTTAATGAGGTGTTGAATTTATTTTCTTTCTATTTTTAATATATAATAATAAAGAAAATGAATGAGTATAATAAAATTGAAATTGATTGCATTTTTTTAATAATTAACAAGGTTGAAAAAAAATAATAATAATTGAAAGCAAAAAAAGAAACAGAAAAGCATTAGTTACTTTAAAGTTTGCATGTCAAGAATGTATTTATCATAAAAATATTAATATATATATATATATATACGATTTTTACCTATTTATTAAGCTTTTGCTTATTTTTTTTATTTTATTTTATTTTATTTAATAAGAAATAATAATAATTAATTATTTTTAAGTATTTAAGTCTGTCGAGTATATTTTTTCTAACAAGTAAATTTGTTTTAAAAATAAAAAAAAACGCTATGACGAAGAAAGAATGCCAAAGTTGACTGCATTTTCTTAACCCATTTTTTTTTTTTTTAATTTTTATTTAATACATTAATTTTCTTCTTAATCTTGTTTATATAAAAATTAATTTTATTTATTTATATTATTATTTTACTAAAATTATCTAAAGCTTTTTATAGTTATTTAGAAAGGTTTTTCTATTGTTGTTGCTTTTTTTTTTGAACAGAGGTGAAACACAGAGAGCTTAGAGACTACTATTGGGAATTATCCTGTAGTTTATCCTGTTACCAGTTATATTTATTGTTATTTGCAATTGTAAATCAGATTATATAAAATAGACAGTAGATTGTTAATTATAGTTAAAGCTCCCATAAGTAACCCTTATGGCATTCCACAAGTATCTTATAGAAAACTACGCTACTGATTTCAAGTAGATTATAGTCTCGAGGTTTTATAATTTTTGTGTTTTTCTTGTTTTAATGTTATTTTTTTTTTCCAAAACACTATTTTTAGCATCGTTATTTTTAATTTAAATTAACAACAGTGGAAAAGACTAACCAACAAAACCGTTTTAACCAGTACTGCCTATGTAGTTATAGAAATTTATTTACTTTACCATTTTATTTGTTTTCGTCTTTTTTTATTTTTACTTTATGTTTTGTTATTTTATGTTGTTCTATGTTTGTTGGTTTGCTTGTGCTTTTTTTTTTATTTCTATGAAAACAAAATGAATAATTGACGAATTTTAATGGTAGAAATATAAGTCAGTTAAGTAATTTTGTTAAAATAATAATAATAATAATAATAATAATAAAAGAAATTCTCTTAGTATGATTTATTAAGTTAATTTAAGTCATAAAAATGTATAAACATTTTTCGCTTTTTTTTTGCTAGTTGGTGTTTGCTTGCCATATTTTATATGTTATTTACTAGCACAAATGTGTAATTTAATATTAAATTATAATTTTGAGATGAAAATAAAATATAAATAGAAAGAACAATAAAAATCAAAGGTAAGTAAATTAAATAATTGTGTATTGGGGCTGATTTTCTTCTTTTTTTTTCTTCTATGTATTAAATAGAAAATACTGACGCCCATGTTGCTAAACACATTTAATTTGTGTTTTAATACTTAACCACCCATTCACTGTTTAATGTAAAATAATAAATATTTATTCAGGATTTATGTATAAATTTGCAATGAAAAGAAAGAAAGAAAAAAAAAAGGGAAGGATTAAAATTGCTTTTTTTCCATATTATTATTATTATTATTATTTATCTTTTTTAATTATCTACCTGCACCCCTATTGTGTTGATTTATTTACCTTTTTTTTTAATTTATTTATTTATCTCATCAATATGACTGTTAATGAAGTTTTTTCCCGTTTTTTATACTTTGTTTATAATTTGTATTAACAAAAAAATTAAGTTACTTTGTACAGTAAAAAGTAATTCACGATAATAAAGGAAAAAAGCTGCAGATTTTACATAAATTTTTAAGTAAGAGAACTGTAATCATGGATGAATGGTTTTTGGTGAAAGCTATTGCAGTTTTTTCCTTCTATAATTCAAATTATTGGTTAAAAACGTTGCACAATGCGATGCAATTAATTTAAATTCTGTTTGGTATATTATCACCAGTATTTGTTTTGTAATAAAACTTTCTTTTTCTGTGCTTTACAAGAAATTTAAGAACTCTTTTTGTTTGTTTTCCATAGATACTTTCTTCTTTTTCTTTGGTAGGGAAATTATTTTAAACTTATTGCTGGGAAGTTTATCAAAAAACAACTTTTATATTTAGTTTTTTGTTCATTTTAAAGTACTAATTTTATCGTGGATGGTAAAGTGTACTGTGCTTTTATATCTATTATTAACCATTTTTAAAGGCAAATGGCATTTTTAACCTTTTAGAATTTTCTTGCTGATATTTATACATAATTAATTATAGGTTACCTAAGTGTAATGAAAGAATTAACAAATTTCTCATTAATAACATTTTCTTTTATCAAAATTAATTTTTAATTGAAATACTTACCGTCTAGCAGTCTTCCGGAATCTTTAATAGAATTGAAAGGTTATTTTTTAATTTTCGTAATAAGAATATGCAGTATCTACTAGGCAAATTTAATTTTTTTGTATTTTAAAAATAATTTTCATTCAAAATTATTCCACACATGTGAATTTAACCTTATAATTTTGTCATTATAGCAAAAAATAGGAAAAAAAAAAATATTAATCATGCTTTTTTTTGCCGCAAAAGAAAAAAAAAATTAAATAAAGTCGCAACAAAGCTTTATTTATCATAAATTTTACATTTTATTTATGTTCTTGTCCGTCACACAAGCATAATAAATAAAGGTGACCTCACATAATGACTTCACGTAAATTATTATTATTAAAAATGAAAAAATGAAAAATAATAATAATAATACATAATAAAAATGTTGAAAGAAAATCAATGTTGGCATTAATAGAAAAAAAAAAAAATTATTAAAATATATAAAAAATTGCAAAAAAGAAAATTTTCTGTAACCTTTGTTTCAATAAACCAGAACAAGAACAAAAATAAAATTAATTAAAAAAAAAAATAAGCAGGAATTATTGAAAAAAGTAAAATCAGAACAAAAAAAAATAAAAACTTTTTTTTTTCCTTCAATGATTGCTTCAATTAAAATTAAACAAACAAAACGAATGGAGGAAAAAAAAAATTAAATAAACGTTTGTAATTTTTAAAAAAAAAATTATAATGAAAGCAAAGAAACAATTAATAAAGTACAGCAAAAAAAAAAAAGTAGAAGAAAAATAATATTAAATCGAAATGATTTTTAATAATTTATCAACGGCATTAAAAAAAAATAACAAACCACCATCATCATCACCATCATCAGTAGCAGTAGCATCAGCATCAGCATCAACAGCAACAGAAGAATAGCAAAGAAAATTGTAATGAAAACAAAACTGTTCATAAAATTTATATTGAAGAAAAGCAAAAATAAAAAAAAAGAGAAAAGAAAAGCCAAATCACTTTTATGGAAAATAAACACCTAGTATGTACCAGCATATAACATTATACCCAGTAACAAGTATCAAGAAAAAAAAATAATAAAAATATTGTGATGGCTTACAGAGGATTTTTTTTTTCTTCTATTTTATTTTTTTTTCTTTCGTTATTATTTTCTTCATTGTATTGTGTCTATAAAACTTTCTACTCTCCTTTTGTGATATTATTTCTTCTATTTTATTTTTATTATTTTTTTTTTTGCTGTTGCAAACCTAACCGCCCAACTGAACTCCACTGAAATGGTATAAAAATGTAAATTTTTTCTTATTTTTTTTCTTTTTATATTCTGTTACTTGACTTTGACGGTGTTTATTCCTCATCATTCCTTCTGCTTTGTATTGTTGTATTGGCCTTTTGTGACTATAACGAAGCAAAAATTTTTTTAGCCTTATTTTTTCTGTCTTCCGTTTTTTTTATTTTTTGTTTTGTTTTGCTTTTCATTTTACTATTTCCTCTGTCTAACAAAAGAAATAATAATAATAATAAAAAGAAGAAAAACATTTTTTTTTTCTTCATTTTCAATAAAAGTTTTTTAAGACAATTCAAGACGGAATGTAAGTAAGAGAAGCATCGAAAAAAAAAATGATAATAAAAATTACTGGTAATAATATTGGATGAGTATGTGGTGTGTTTCGTTGTTTTTGTTAAACTTTTTGCATTTTTTTTTATTTTTGTTTTGTTTTACTCCTTGGCTCATTCGGTGTTTTTTTTAAAATTTTTTTCTGTTTTCTGTTTTTTTTAGAAGAACCAAAACTTATTAATATATTTTTATTGTTATTTTTAAGTTTTCGAAAAGATTCGTATTTTTTTTTATTATTATTTGGTATGTGGCAAAGCAAAAATATAAGATTTAAGCAAAAAAAAAAAAAAAAACGAAGAAGAATTTAAATGTGAGTTCGAGCTTTTTCTTTTTTTTTCTGCTTAAAAATAATAAAAGAAAACAAAACTTGTTCGTTCCGTTCGTTCTGTTTATTGAATTGAATTAATTTTTCTTTGCAATTTTTTTTTTTTTTGTATACGTTGGTTCTCTAATGCTTATTATTTTTTTTTTTTTGCTTATTTTAAACTTTGGTACTTTTATATCATATGTTATGGGTCGCATTCAGTTATAGCATTTCTTTTGGGATTCAAATTTTTTCACTCAATTGAGTAAAAATGATAAACATAAAAGTTTTCACTCAATTTAATTAAACTTTAACTCGTATTTAATATATTTTTATAAAATTTACTTAAATTTAAAATTACTTTATTTGAATAAATTTGTAATAGTTATTACATGCCAAGAGACATATATTCACTAAGAAACATTATGCTTTTTGTATTTTCATTGGGTGTTTTTTCTCTAACAAACTTTAAAGCAAATATTTGCACAAATTTATTCTCGATTTAGTATCGTAATTTTTAATTTTTCAAATTTTTTAATAAATGATTCAAATATTTTTCCGGAAAATTCAAACTTCAAGTGCGTAATTGAGCGAGTTATTTGTTTCCATTGCAGCGTTATCCTTTCATTAATTCATAAAGATCAACGAAACAATATTTTCCAGTAAATTTTCCATCAATCACCGTCAAATATAAAAACAGCATAATGTTTCTTTAATTTCATAATGCAATTTTCTGACATGGCATTAATTTTCTTGTATTTTCTCATATAACGCTAAATACTTTAAGAAGCTATAAAAATTAAAAGCTTCTATTAATCAAAAACGTTTAAACAAATAAAATAAAAAAAAAAATTAGTAATTAAACTTGAAAAGTTTTCTCGATATTAAGAACAATAAGAAAATCTCAGACAAAACTTTTCAACAATAACAACAACAGTAATAACAAGAAAGGAGCAAAAACAAAAAAAAAAAGAGAAAATAAAATTTTCTGCAACTTAATTAAATAGCAGTAGTGGCAGCAGCTTTTAAGTAAGTAAATAAAATTAACTATAACACGAAAAGAGAAATTTTTCCGTTTTTTTTTTATATATATTTTTACTAAACCAAAAAACTATATATATTTATTTATAAAACGAGAGCTTTTAGGTCAACCGTAAAAATCGCTCATATAAACAAATTTTCACCTCTTTTTTATTATTATTATTATTTTTTATTTTATTTTATTTTATTTATTTTTTTTTGCCTCTGCATTATAACTTTGGATACCAATAATTTACGTTCCTATTTTTTGTTTGTTTATTATAAATAAAATAAACAAAATAAATATAAAAATAAATAACTAAGAATTTACTTTTAGCACACGCAAGTGTTATAAAAGCTCTTAATAGTCTAGCTAAGCTAGGAATGTAACTAGTTTTATATCATAAAAAAAAAATGACGTAGGGTATGAGTTAAACGGAGAATAAAATATAAACAAACGAGAATAATATAATAAAAATTAACAAGAGTAATTTCTTTTGATTGAAGAAAAACATTCTTTTCGGTTTATTTTTATTTCGTTTTTTTTTTTTTGTACTTTTATTATTATTGTTTTGTTTATATTTATCTGTTCTATTTCTGTGTTAAACATTGCGTGGAACCAAGCCAAAATTTGTAAGTTTTTCCATGGTATAGTTTTGGTATTATTTCTGCTAATATTTAAACGCTGGATTGTCGTTCCAAAAGCCGGTTCACTATGAACAAGTAAAAGTCTATATAATTTAAACTAGTGACAGTAATTTCTTTTTATATGCAATTTTCAAATGTTATATTATATTTTGACAATTTTAATAAATATTGTTATGAGCAAATATTTTAATTTAACATCACAAAAATAATGCATTTAGATCTTGCGGTAAATCTGATTTTTTTTTTGCATTCTATACAGCTCATACGTTAATATTAAAATAATCAATATAGAAAAGTCAGTGTATTATACGAAAGCTTTAATAATATGAGGTGATGTTCAATGCATTTGATTTAAAAAATGAATTTATATAACATTAAATCAAATTTTGATTTAAGTTTTTAATTAATTGATAATAATATTGATTGAATTATGGCATTAATTTAAGGATTAATGATATTTATGTGTGGATTATTATTTAAATTTTATTTATAAAAATTATTGGTTTTTTTAGCTTTTGACAATTGAGATTAATTATATATGAATTTTGGCAATAAAATATCGAAAGGACTTATGTTGGCAATATAGTAATACGCTTTTTGGCAATTAGTTTTTTAGCTTTATTCTGTGCATCTTGTGCAATAAAATGCCAAGATTTTAAATACTAAGCGGTTCATTTCTCTGGTTTGTGTGACTTTTTTTCGGGTTTATATCACTTTTACTTTTCTATATATTAAAAAAAAACCAGAGAATAGACTAGAAACAAACGAAAAAAACAACAACCAAGAAATGAAAATAACAAAACACTTTTACTTAATATTTTTCGCTGTTTTTATTTGCTGTTGCTATTCCTGTTCTTGTTGTTTTTATTTTATTATTATTTTTTTTTTTTTTTATATTTTTCCACACACATTTATTTTATTATTTATTTGATTAATGTTCGTAAAGGTTAAATAACATAAACAACAACATTATTAATCGTTAAATAAAGGAAAAAGATGAAGGAGAAGCAAGAAAAAAAAAACGAAAACATTTCATTTTTATAGAGTAGAAAATACCACAAATAAAATAAAATCTTAAAAGACTATAGAAAAAAAAATATACTTAATAAGAAAATTTACTGCAAAAATTTATTAAAGTTAAAAATGGCATAAAAAAAATTATCAAAATTAATTTTTCTTCAATTTTCTTTAAATAAGAATATTCGTTTCTATTTTTTCTTATTACTTAGTGTTAAAACTATAAACCGTAGGTTGCGAAATTTAAGACAAAAGAAACGTATACGAAAATCAAATCATATATAAAATGATTTTTCTTTGGTTTTATTTTCTATTTTCTTTTTTTTTTTGTATGTAGTAAAATAATTTTATTTTTACGTTGCTGCTACCTAGCTATAAAACATGCACTGATTACACAAATGTATATACGGTTAGGTAAACAAAATAATAATAATAACAAAAAAATTCAATAAAAACAATTGAAAAAAAAGCTCAAGTAAACAACATCAAACTTTTATTGTACGCTTTTTCATCGTCTTCTTCATTTACTTCTTATTCGTTGTTGTTAATTTAATTAATTAATTTATTTTAATAGTTTTCGTCCACAAAAGATAATTAACCAAAAAGAAATGAAATAAAATGAAAGCGTTTTATTATTGTTTAAGTATATTTTTATATATATACAATATTTAAAAAGAAAAAAATATAAACAAAACAAAAGAAATTATAGCTTAAGCTAATATATTCTAATGAAATTGAATAAGTTCTGCTTAAATTGTACTTTACTTAATATTCTTGTTTTATTAAGTAATTTTTTGGTGTTTTTTTGTTATCGTTTTTGATTTTTCTTTGTCTCTTACTCGTTTTGTTACGATTTTATTATTAATTTATATTATTTATTTTTGGATATTTAATTCCTCTTTTTTCGTATATTTATTTATTTTTAATATAATAAAATAATAACTACATGGATTCCTCCAGGGAAATTAATAATAAAAATAAACCAAAATAATAAAATAAAAATGTACTCGACTGTTGTTGTTAATAATAAATAATATTAAAACTCTTTTTAATATAAATAATAAATATTTATTTGAATTTAATGCAACTGAAATAATAATAAATTACACAAAATTTTACCCTTTATAACCCTTGTTTTTCATTTTTTTTAACACTCACGCAGTATTTTTTATTTATTTACCTGTCTTGTTAATTATTTTTTAAGTAGACTTTTTTTTTTTTAAGTTACGTTAAAAATCACTAAATTTATGATTATAATCTATAAATTATAAAAAAAAAGGAGAAAACACCCCTCAAAAGTCAATGAGAAAGTAAAAACAATCAAACAAACTAAACCATCAGAATCAAAAACAAAATTATTTTTCGCGTCATTATAAATGATAATTGGTATTCAGAGTTCATTTCATTACATTTTATTTTATTTTATATTTAAAAAGGAAATAAATGGTCGACGAAAAGGGGAAAAAGACGGAAAATGTTAATAACTGCAACAAAAAAAGCACAAGAAATAATAATCAAAAGTTTTTTTTTTTTATTTTTAACTTGTATAAAGTTTCATCGTGCTTTTTTTTTAAATGTGACGATTCAAAAAAGTAATTTGCTAAAATTGTTTGGTTTAATGAACCACGATGTAACCTCATTAATATCTTTTATTGCAAAACGATTGATAATTTCATTTATTTTTCTTTTTTTTTTATTCTCATTTTACCTAATTTTCATTGTAATTTGATTTCTGTATTTTAACTGATGAAAGTTTTAATAAAAATAATAGTAATAAGATAAATGAAATGAAGAAAAACACACCAAGTTCAATTTAATTTGCGTAAATTTTCTATAATTTATCATTGAATAGAACAACGATGTAGATGACGATAATGATTTCACGTTGTATCTGTTTTTTCTTTCCCGTTGAATTTTCTTTTTTTGAAACTGAAAATTTGTTGTTATTTTTTCTGCTTCTACGTCTTCTTGTAAATAACATTAAGAAAAACGAAAGAGAAATTTATTTAAATGGTATATAAGAAGAAAGACAGAAAGAAAGAAAAACTCTTTTATAATAAGATTTTTTTCCTCAATTTTAATTCCTATGAGAGTCTGTGTGTGTACACGATACGGACTTGTTTATTTTTTTTTTTTTCGATGGGTATAGTAGGTACGAACAGACAGAAAAATGTATATTATGTTTGAGAATTGCAATTTATTCAGTCCCAAAAGTGTTGTCTCATTAGCACTGATTTACAATGCTTGGGCTAAGAGAATAATAAAAGAAAAAAAAAATAGCAGAAAATAAATATTAATAAGAAAAAACTAAAGGAAAGGCAGAAAAAAATTGTTTAAATAAATAAAAAAAAGAAGAAAAAACATAGAAAAAGGAAAGGAAAACCAGATGAAAACGTTTGTAAAAAAAAGGAGAATATAGGCTGTCGTGAGTTAAAAATAATAATAAAACCATTCTATGCTAAACTAGATGTGGTAATAATATTCAATGGCCAAGAATGAGGTGTAAAATGGTAATTTATTTTTTTTTTGTTAGGGGAAAACATCAACAACCATCATGTTTATCCTCCATTAACCATTAACCATTTAATTTTATTTTGTTTATTTTTTATTTCAAGAAAAATGCACTTAAATGTTATTTACCTTTGTTAAAATTTAGTGACATTTTTCTTTATTTCGTCTGTAATTTTAAGAATTATAATAAAAGAACGGATTAAATACGAATACCATTGTTTCCGGTTGTTGCTATCCCAACATTTTATTTTTTGTGTATGCTTTTTCTTTTTTTGATCGTATTTTACTTTACTCACATTAAAGTATTCGCTGTTTATTGTTTATTAACATTTTTTACTCCCTGTTCTCTCATCATTTTTATTATAAATAATTAAATTCGTTTAACGAAAACAATTAAAAATTGAATGATTAAAGAGTTTTTCGTGAAAGATATATTTATATAATTTTGTATATAAATTCATCTCTTCTTTTTTATTATCATTATTGTTCTTATCTTAGAATTTTGGCTAAATATTCGGAATTTCAAATTATTTATTAACAGAATTGCTTAATAAAGTACGAAAAACACCTTTTTTTCTCGTCGTTTTCTTAAATATATATATATATATATATATATATATATATATATATATATATATATATATATATTAATTAGAAAATAACAAGAGAAAATTTTAAGTTTAATAAAATGTTTAACCTGAGCTCGTTAATTTTCTGTAGAAACAGTGAATGGTAGGTTGTGTACCGTGTACCGTGTGTCTGGCTACTCAGTTTATTATGTTACTTTTATTTTTATTTCCTTTTTTGCTTTTTATTAAATAAATAATTGATTACCAACGAAAAAAATAAACCTTTTTTCTTCATAGTTGTAAAAAAACATTATTTAACAATTAAAAACCAACAAATTTTACTAATTAATTAATTAATTTTGTTTTTTGATATTCTCTATTTTTGAGTCATCAATATTTTCATTATTTTTTTAAAATTTTTATTTATCATTATTATGATTACAATTTTATTTCATTAATTAATTCTGTTATGTATTTAAATTTTCTTTGGCAGGTACGATCAAAATGAAAAATAATAATTTATCATAAAATCAACATATTGACAATAAAAATGTCATAAATATGTTAAAAATGTGATAATTTTTTTTTCTAGATAAAAATTTATACAAAAAATATTTTCTCTTTTTTTTTTTTCGTTGATTTTTGCTTACTTTTTTGTTGACAATGATTCAATTATTATTCATAAAAATGTTGAGCAGATAATGAAAATTTATATCAATCTGTTGATGGCAGTGTTGTAATTTTACGCGAAGTATTGCATTAACTAGATTTTAGTGTGGGCTATTGGTTGGTAAATATGGGGTGTATAATGTATGCAACGTCATCTGTCATTTTTATAACATTGATATGAGGAAAAAATATTATTAATGCAATTTTATAAGTCAACAAGGATTGTTGAAGGTTTTTTTTGTTAATTTTCCTATAATTTTATTTTGTATGTAGATTGTCGACAGGTATGTACCGCTACAATTTGTCAAATACTGTTAATTATTTATTAATTAGTAATTATTAAAGTTATAGATTAGGCTTTTAACCTGCTCTTCTTTACAAAGAAACTTCAAGAAATCACAGTATTTGTTTACATTTATTTAACTTCATCTAACATAGTCTAAACAAGTGGTAAATACAAAAGGCTTTTTAAATGGAAATTACTTTTAATCGTTTTAAATTTAACAAGAAAAACCTTCGATTATTCTATGTGTACAAAAAACAAAGTAGAATTTTCCTAGATATAATAGTGAAAACAATAAAAAAAAAAACATAAAATATGTCACGTACTGTAAAATATTTAATTTTCATTAAAATAAAAATAATAATAAAAAAGAAAATACAAACAATAATGATATAATAATATATAACGAAGATCAACATTCACAATGAACAGTAGAAAATATAACAATAACTATATCATCTAATCATGTCAGTCTACAACACTTATAACAATAATTATTTATATTAAAAACGTGTCCGTTTAACATGATAAAAAATAAACAGACAGAAACAGTTCAAATTTCGTAATATTAAGAAAATAAGAAACAATAAAAAAAAATGTCTGTATTTTCAAACGTTATTTGTCACTTTTCTTGTTATTTTTTCAATTTAAAAAATGACAACAAATAAATGTAAAAAAAAAAATTATATTCTCTATGACATTTTATTGATTTTTGACATCATTTTTACTTTGCAATTTTTTTTTTTTTGCTTCCACTTTACTTTACTCACTGTGAAACGAATATTATGACGAATTCACAAAGATTATGTTCATACATATATTTGTAGAAGATATTTTTGCTTGTTTATGTAAGTTTTTATAATGTATGCTCGATAAAAACATATGTGCTTCCAAGATATCTAATAATTATGATATTATTGTTATTTAAAATGTTCGTATAATTTTATTTTCAAAATTTATGCTGCAATTTTACTGATTACAAGCAGTATAATATTATTTAACACAAAAAATCACTTAAAAACCACTTATTGTTATATGAAAATATTTATTATTATTAATATTTTTTTTTGTTTTTCTTTGTGAAACTACCTTAAGTTTAATATCTAAAGAAAATAAAAATGAAAATTATCGTTGATACAGCATTAATACTCATCTATTTATATATTTTTTTCTGATGAAAATAAAAAACCATTTTTTTTCTCCTCTATTTATTGTGTTTATTGTTAAAATGTTTGATAAACACATCAATATCTATATATATATATATAAACAAGATAAGATAATAAATATTGATATTAAAGATTAATTTTCTATTTAATAAATTTATTGCTTAACTCCTTTGTTGTATTGTTTAATAGAAAATAAGCTAAGAAATTACAGTGGAAGCTCATTTTATGTTTAATTAAACTAAAGTAAAAATAAAAACAAACATTTAATTTCCCAAAAGAAATTATTATAATAAAAAGCGCTTAAGCTTTAGCTTTTTGGTACTGAAAATAAGTAAAAACAAACTAAATAATAATTATTATTTCTTACCAATGTGCTGAATCTTGTTCTAATATAAAGAATAACTGTGTTTTTGTTTGCCTTTTTTTTTGTCTACTTAATTACATAAAACATTAGATTAGATGCGTATTTAGGGCAAATGTAAGCAGTGTGGTGTTTTTATTGTTTTCTGGCGGTTAAAAATTTTCCTTACATAAAGTATATTAAAGAGATAATTTATGAATACAATTTGGTAGACGAATTAAGACACAAGACCTAATGTTAAGCGAAATAAATGTAGTTAAAGAAAAAAAAAATTTTTTTTTGGTAAATTAAAAGTTAAAAAAGGTTCAAGCCTTTTTTTATATAAATTACATAAAGTTTTAAAGCATAATAATATAATTTAAGGAAATAATATTAAAGACATTTTACTATTTTAAGCATTGTAATAAGGTTTAAAAAATTGTCGCTTATTTTTGAATAAAATAAATGAACTTACCTAGATAAAACCGTTAATAAAAACTTGATTCATTTTATTGTTTAAAAACATATTAAAATCTACTTTAAGCTTTAATAATAATAATAATAAAAATAATAATAATAAAAATAATAATAATAAAAATAATAATAATAATGATAATGATGATGATGATGTTGTAAGCTTTTAACTATAATAGTGTTACTATTGCTGTATTTATGTGAAAATAGTTTAATCGTTAACTATGCAATCAACGAGAGAACGAATAAGTCTACTGTACACAACCTATATTCAAGTCAAGCTATAATACTAACCAAATAATTTCTACAAATAAAAAAACTATTTTATTCTCTTTTTAATGTAATTAACATAATTTTAGTTCTCGAAAGAACAAAACATACACAGAAGCGTTTTTATCCTAGTTAAAAGATAAAACTTTTTTATTTTAATCCAAAAAGAATAAAACACTAAAAAAAAAAAAAACACTATATATGTTTTCTCGTTAAAAAAATAAAGCACAGATTCAATGCTGTAATGATTATGTTATTGCAGGCGATGAGCAAAAAAATAAAGAATAAAAAGAAACTTTAAAACAATAGTTAAAGCACTTAAAACATAAAGGTATTATTAGATCTTTAACATTTAATTGTATTTTTGATTCGAATCGGTATTGAGTGGAATAAATTTATTTTTGCTGATTTTTATTATATTTTATGTGTGTGGCTTCTTTTCTGTTTTTTTTTTTTATTTATCAAAAAAACCTTATTAATTTCCAAAAATTAAAAAAAAGTAAAGAAAAACAAGATCCTTTTGCGATTAATAATTTATTATTATTATTATTATTATTATTTTTATAAAGAAAATATCTTTTTCATTATTTTTTCTTCATATTAAAGGAAATATAATCGATAAAAATACATTAATAAATTTTTTTTTCGTGAATAAATTAAAGTTGGTAAGCAAGAAAATAAAAAAGATTATTATTATTATTATTATTTTTCTATTAAATTTCTTAAAGAAATTGATTTTTATTCGCTCAACTGATTTTTTCTACTCGTTTAAATTGTTAGTTTATTTTATTTTTTTTATTTTAACAATTTTTTAATCTTTTTCTTAATATTATTTTATTTTTAATATGTGAATGCAGCAGCAAAAAAAAAATTGCAAAAAAGTTATTGAGATAAAATAGAATGAAAAGAAAATGAAAAGCAACAAACAAAATTCTTCTTTAAATGAAAAAGTTTTTTTGGTAATTTTTCGATTTGATTTCAGTAGCAAAAGGGTTTTTTTATTTTATCTACGTTGCTGTTGTTGTTATTGTTCGTTTTATTTAATTTTTTTTTACTAATAATAAAAGAGAAGAATAAATGTGAATAAAGTAAAATTTAATAGTTTTTTTTTTTTTCAAAGCAAATTATAATAAGGAAAATTACAACTATTTTTAGTTGATCCCCAAAAAAAAATTGAAGAAACTAACAAATAAACGAAAGAAAGAAAAAAAATTGCTTTTGGGATTTGTTAACATCGTCGAGCGAATACATAAAACATGTATTAATGTTAGACAAAAGATAATAAAGAAAATGGATAAAATTTACATACAAATTATATGAGAAATAATAATAAAAAAACGAAATTCTCTTATTATTATTTATTTTACTTTTTACTAGTTAAAGCTTTATGAAAAATTAAATGCAGAAAAAAAAAATAAATTACCAAAAATTTGGTTGCAAAATTAGAAAATAATGATTACGGAGAAAATATAAAATGGAAAATAAACGATTATATTATTAAGAAAATCAGGATTATCACCTTTAGTTTCTGGACGAATTAATAAATATTATGGATTAATTGCTGTGTTCGTTGGAGATCCGTTGAACCGAGCTTTTTCGAGAAATTAACATGCGATCCGGAGATTACAGACAAGATTTTCTTTAAAATGTCATGAAGTGGCAGATCTTTATATAGTCATGCTGAAAGGAGGTTTCAAAGAAGTATAAGCAAAGACAATCGAGAAATTTGTAATAATAAAATAAAATTTGTTTTTTGATAGATAACTTTCAAATAGATATAATATCGCTTCTTCTTAACATCGGACTGGTGAACTACTAAACATTCTGATTACTTTATTTATTCCAAAATTTAATAAATTCTCTATTTCCATAAGCGAACAGTCAGGATTTGGCCTAGAAGATACTTATTAAACAATTTAATAAATCAAAATCGTTAAATGATTGTTGCATTATATTTCAGGATGTGCCTATAATTATTGATTAAATTTATTTCATACATACATTTCTCTAAATTTCAAATTTAATTTTAAATTTCAACAGAATTCTTTACACAGAAATAATAAAGTTTTTATTTTTAAAGTAGAACCAAAATAAGTACGAAAATTTTCATCGGTATAGAACGAACAAACAAATTATGAAAGGAGTTTTAACCTTTTTCCAGTAAAGTTAAATAACTTTAACGTGGTATAATCATGGTGCATAACGATGTTTAATTATATGGTTTAAAATTTTATATAATATTTAAATTTAAAATTTACGAATTAATTATAATTATTTTAATCTATTTTCGGTAGTTAAGTATTTTCATTTCATTTAAATAATTGTTGAAATGATATTTTCGTATGTGGCAAGTGTAGGTGACCCGAATTCATAATAAATATAAATAAAAATTTTTTCTGTTTATTCAAGTATTAATATACTGAGTACTGATTATAACATATTTTTAAATCCACTTTACACGTATTTATATTAGAAAAATCTTTCTTTAACAAGAAAAATAAGTAAAATAAGAGCTGCAGCTATGAATGTTAAAAACCAATTGCAATATTTAAATTTAAGTTAACTTATTATCGGCAATAACCTAGTTTTAAAACGTATTTCATACATAATTTATATATATATAAAAGAAGAATAAATGACGAACAAAAAAAAAAAATGGGAAAAATTAATTCTGCTCACCGAAACGAAAGCATAATGTAAAAATCAAATAATGAAAAATAAATCAAGTACTGACGTACACTGTTGCAGTTAGAAAAATCAAACTTTTATAGAAATTTTCCACATTAAATTATGTTTGCTAAATAATCTTATTTTTCATTTTCATTATTTAATTAAATTAATTAATTCAACTAAAAATAAATTGTTTAACGAAGAAATTAATAAAGCTTTCTATTATATAAAATTCTATTAAAAATAAAAATACAAAAACCGAAACGCTTTTTCTTTGCATTTTCCTCAAAAAAACTACTTTACTTTTGTTTTGAAACTTTGTTATACAAAATTTAGGTTATTCAAATGCGAAACACACATTTATTCACTATTTAACAAGTTTTGTGTTAACCAAAAAAAATAATAATAGAAAATAGTAAAGAAAATTAAATTAAAAAAAAAAATGAAGTAAAAAACAAGCTACTTTTCCTAGCAAAAGCACAAACATAATGCATTTGCTGTTAAAATATCTGCTTAATGTTTTGCAAATTAGTTGTTTTTACCAGTTTCTGTGTATGCTGCTTTTCATTTATTATTATTTTTTTTTTTGTTATATAATTCTTGCAACAAAATAAATAGATAAAGAAATGTAATTAAAATTTATATATATATGTTTGTTGTTAGCATAATTTAACTAGTTATTAATTAAATTACAATTTACTTGAAAATTTCATTAAAAATATATATATTCTTGCATACAAAAAGTAAACAGATGAAATATTTTATTTAGAAATCAACAATTCACTAAAAATCAGTTCAATTTGTCACCGTTAAGTATACAATTTTTTATTCACTTACACAACAAGGAGCAACAACATCAGCATAAAATATATAAAGATAACAAAAAAACAAAAAGAAATGTATTTTAAATAATAATAAAAAATACAAAACAGTAGCTAAATAAATTATTTATAAATTGTTAGTCATAATACATTTAATACTCAACTGAATTACAATTTATTACTCGATTTACGCTGCCAGTAATTCGTTACTTTTTGTTTGATTTTTATTAAAATGTTTATTTTTAGCGAATCTATGGTATTTTGTATAAAAGTTCTTATATTTTAAAATTGTTAAAAAAATCTAACACTTTTGTCTACTGGATTTTCAGTCGATTGTACATGGATTTTCTAAATGATATTTCATAATTATAGTACATATCATAAGCTTAAGTTAATTAAGTAAATAGATTTTATTTCGATTGTAGAAATTGACATGCTAAGAAATTCATATTATATGTCAGATAGTGCAATGCTTCTAAAAACAATAAGTAGAGTAGATTTTATCGTATTCATTAAACATTTACATTAAGCAAATTGATGCAAAACTGTCAAGGAATATGTCCGCTATTATCACTTTCAATTACAAAATCAGTGTCAATTTTCATAAATTGATAATTCTAAGTAACTATTCATTATTAGTAAAAATAATAGTATATTTTAGTACACCTTAGGTATAAACACTAATCGTGTATTAAAAATAATAAAAATTTGAGTGTTTTATCTACAGTAGCTTGTTTTTATTATTTTCTTTAAACTAAAAATTATCTTTCAATGCATATTTCTCGTCTAAATCAAGGTATATTGTATAGTTATATATTTTTTTTTGCTGTTTATTTATTGTGCAAAAACGAGGGAAATAAAAAAGTAACAACCCCCAATAAACATGACGATGAAATGTACTTTATCACTTTTTTTTGTGTTTTGTTATAAAGTTTTTCTTTTTTTAGAGTTTTGTACATTTTTTTTTTTGCTGTTATACAAAAAAAAAAAAGGAAGATTTTTGTGTTCATTTTTTTTTGTTCAGAATAAAATGTTTTTATTTATAAATAAAATAAGGTGAAAGGTCACTGAATATTATATAATGATTGTTGCAATTGTTTAGTTTTGATTATTATTATTATTTTTATAATAACGATTATTGTGATTATTTCAGAAAAATATAAAATTAAATTAGAACAACAGCATCTAACATCTAATATTAAACAACATTATGCATAAAATGAATAAATTTTGCTAGTGTTTTGTCGTACATTCTCTTATGGCTTTTCTTTTATTTAATAAAATTTATTTTTAAAAATACAAAAATTCTAATAGATAATTTTATTTGTTTGTTTAAGCTTAACACTAAATTTACATTTTGTTAGAAGTTAAATAAAAAAATGTGTGCTTTAACAGTGCTTTACAACTTAGTTTTCTGCAAGATATTATTTCTTTGTGTAATAGATATAAGTTTCAGACGATAAATAAGTGTTTTTTTTTTCAAGAGTTCTTTCAATTATTTATTAATAACAAAAAGAAAAAGAAATTTTTTATGATACCTGTAACAGTTCTAATATTTGTGAACAATAAAAAAGCAAAACGATTGCAGATAACGAGTTATCATTCGTTGGAGCTTTTAAAATGTTTTAAACCTCTGTAATACATTATTTGCCTTTTTTGTATTACTTTTATTATTATTATTATTATAATAATTATTATTATTTGTAAGAATTTATATAACAATATAGCATTAGATGGTTGTGTCTACTTAAACCTTTTATTTCCTTTCATTTGCGACTAAATTATCCACAGTTTAGGATATTCATTATATTATTATAATAATAATAGTAATAATAAAAGTAATAATAATAATAATAAAAATAATAATAATAATATAAAGTTATACACTAAATTTCTTCTAAACTAAACATGTATCCAATAGGCGGTTATATACATTGGATTAACTCGTATACAAATTAACCTCCATTTACTTCATATATAAATTTTCTTTCGTTTTCTTTTTTTTTTGTTGGTTCAAAACTGCTTTGCCGGACAATGTTATTATTTCTTTATTATTATTATTATCATTATGTATGTTTTCTTCTACTTTTTCTTCTTCTTTTGGTTATTGTTTTTAACATGATGAGAATGAATGAACAGTATTTTTATGTTTTAATAACGAAAAACCAAAATAAATGTCTAGTATTTTTTTTCTTTATTTTGATTTTGTTAAAAAGAAAAAATTTAAAACGTGAATATAGAGTTTTTTTTTTTCTCAAGTATTATGTGTCTGTATGGTGGTTTTTCTTGGTGCGGTTGTTGTTGTTGTTGTTGTTATTTGCCTTTTTAGTTTACAAAGAAATAATAACAATAATCATAATAATAATAATAATAATAATAATAATAATAATAATAATAATAATAATAATAATAATAATAATAATAATAATAATAATAATAATAATAATAATAATAATATAAATATGTAACAAAGATTACATTTTGTCTACAGAAATAAAGAAATAATAATAATAATAGAAATATTTTCGGTTTGTTTTTTCCTTTTTCTTTTTTTTCTTTTTGATATAATAAATGTTCAAGAATTGGAGTAAAATAGAAAATCCAGTACTAATATAATCACAGATACTTTGTCATTGTCGAGACTTTATGAGATTTAATATATTTTAACATAGTCAAAACATGCAACAAACATTAGATTGTATATATATATCTATGTATACGTAATAATAATAATAATAATAATAATAATAATAATAATAATAATAATAATAATAATAATAATAATAATAATATTATTATTATTTGGATGACAGTCTAATATTAACAACAAGAACAACAACAACAGCAGTAGCAGCATCACCAGCAAAAAAAAAAAAGCACGAAATAAAAGCACAATGAAAAAAAATCAATGTATTTTCTGATTAGAAACGATAAATGAAGAAGAAAAAGTACCAAAAAAAAAAAAATCATATAAATAATGTGCCTGTTGGTTGAGCTTATTTACTTTAATTTTTTCGTTTTTTTTTTTAAACAAATAATACGAAGAAAAATTCTATTTTTTTTTTCTCATTTTCATTTTGCAAATAGACTTGAGGAAAGATTTGTGCAGAGAGTAAAATAGAAATGGTATAAAATCAAACAATTTAAAATGAAGAACGTGACTCAAGTTAAAGAAAGAAAAATCATATATCTAATATTGAGAGTAGATAATTTCGTTTTATTCTTTTATTTTCTTTTTTTTTTTTGTTTCAATAAAATCAAATCAAACCATGCTTTAGTTTAAAGAAAAAAAAAAAATTTGCAAAAAAAAAAAGCAGCTTTGGAAACCCAGGGATAGAAACAAGGGTTTTAAGTCTTTTCTTTTTCATTCTTCTTTTCTACTTTTATTATTTTTATTATTATTATTATTATTTTTGTTGTTGTTAAATTGGCAACGATTCTATCTGTCTAAAAAACAAGAAAAAAAAAAAAAACAAGAAAAAAATTCAAATATATATCAGCTTTAGTAGGATAAATAAATCGAAAATGATAAGCGTCAATTCTCCAATGTCTACCACATTGGATAGTGAATCGACTTACAATCGACCGTCTTTATTTTCTAATCTATGTCAAGAAAAAATGTGTGTTTCTGGTGTGTATGTGTGTGCATTATTTTATTTTTCCAAAAACATGTCAAAAATTTATGCCCACGATTTAAAATAATAAAAAATTTAAAAATTCTTTTTCTTTTTTTTGTCTTATACTGCTACGGTTTTAATAAACAAATCAATCATTTCTATCAATATTGATTTTTGTATTGAAATAATAATAATAACCGTAAAGGACATTTTGAGTTTTCTTTTTTTTATGTTTTTATTTCGGCTAAAATGACAATTTTGTTAGTGACTCGAAAAAAAAAACTAAAGAAGAAACATTTACGGATACTTCTTGTCCTTAAATATCCCTTGTTTTCCTTATGTTTTCTTATTTTCTCGCCTAACTGTTGTCAATATGTTGTGCTTTAAGCTGTTGTTGTTGTTTTTTGCTCCTTTAAAATAACAAAAACAAACTTCATTCACGTTTTTTTTCCAAAAAAAAAAAATTATTTTATTTTATTTCTTCAAGATTTCATGTTTTGAATATTTGATGGTTTGGAAATTTTCTTATCGCTAAATTGATATGGTATTTTTTCTTTCTTCTTATATTATTTTGTTTTAGTTTATGCTTTTTTCGCCTTTTTTGTATTTTTTAAATATATAAAAATATATTCAGCGCACTTCATTGTAAGACAATTTGCTAATGTTTACGTAAACAAAAGTTTTAAAAGAAATTTTATTTTTGTTAGTCTCTTACTTGTACTACGGTTGTTACCAATTAAGAAATTAGATTCAATAAAAAAAGAAGAAGAAAATACGACGAAAAAGATAACGAAACAATTTTATATACATTTTTTTTTTCATAATTTATATTCACTGAGCTTTTATGCTGTGTTTTTCTTTTTTTTTACTGATAATTAAATAAAAATAATAATAATGTACTATCAGCAGAGTACTTATTTAACATCTGTTTTTCATAGAATTATTTGAAATTAATTCCTTTGCTAAAATATTATTTTTCTATAAATTATTGTTTAAAAATCCTTTTTCTTATATAAATGACGAAAAAAAAAAATATGATGATTGGAAACAAGTTAATAGAAATATTGAAAGCTTATTTTATTGATGAAATTGTCGCAATGACTTTTAAATTTATATTTTTTGTAAAATTAAAGAAAAACTTCATTGTATTGTTGCTGATTTTGTTATTTCAACCACTGGATATCAGTCAACAATGAAAGTAGAAAATAGCAGGTGTCAGCAGAAAATATACAAAAAAATAACTATCTCAATTGCATAACCGGACAAACACTATTGTTCAGCATTCGAAAAAAATATCTCAACGAAAACACTCGCGTTAATTTAAGAAATATTTAAAATAAATTAATAAGAAAAAATAGTCTGAGTCCTTTGGTGGTTGTTTTCTGCTTCCTAAAAAACTTTACAAAAATAATAATAGCTTCTTAATCGTAATTTCTGTTTTTTTATTTAAATATTTCTTTTTGTAAAGCTTCTATAAAGGATTATTATTTATTTCAGTGTGAATAAAATTTCAAAGAGTTTAAATTTTCTGTAATTATCCTAGCCAAGGTTATTTTATTAAAAATAAAACATTAAGAATAGAAATAAATACATAAAGGTAGCTTATGGCAAGTTATTTTAAGAAATAACAATTATTCTCCCACGGGACTTAAAACAGTGGTGTCCTTATGTCAGCTATATAATATCTACAATTGTGACAGCGGCGGCAATAACAAATCTCCCCTAATTCAATTAGTTTCTTTTTTATTATTAAAATAAAATTAATTAATTCGCTGGGAAAACTTTTCTTTTATTATTTTGTTTTTTTTGTTGTTATTTCTATCCTTGGTATGTATTATTTTAATTTCTAAATCAGATGGTATTTTTTTTTTTACGTTTCTTGTTGTATTTTCTCTGATAAAATTTATTTATTCAACGTCTGTTTAGCTACAATGTAGCTACAAAAGATTACGTTTACCAATGTTATATTGAGTAAAGTAAATCAACCACCCTAAATATTATTCATAATTAAGATAAATTTTTCTTAATAACAACGAATTAAAGAAAAAATAATTAATACACAGTATACACAGAACCAAATAATAATAATAATAATAATAAAAAATAAAAATTAAATCATAAATTTTATTCTAAAAATTTAACGAATGTCCCACCAAGTAAGAAAATATACAGTGGAAACAAGAAAAAAAAAAAAAAACGTAAAATAATAAAGAAAATTCATGGCACACCACCATCTGTCACGCGTTTTCATAGTTTCACCGACGCCTGTTATTCTACAAATGCTTAAAATTGTTCCGTATCACGTGTTGCGATAAAAAAAAAAATCGCGCTCACACACACACACACCAAAAGCACAAAAAAAAAACGATAATAATCATAAAGAAAGAAGTTAAAACAAAACAAAGCAAAAAGAACACAAAAAAACAACGGTACATGACTTTAATTTAGAATAAAAAAAAAAAATACTGAAAAAAGCTCACATTATTACTGTTGAAAGCTTTTTTTCTCACATAATTTTCATGTTTTATTTTTCTGTTTAAATTAAAGATTTTTAATAATTTTTAATAACAATAATAATTTATTTCGGAAAAACGGGGGGGGCCCACTGGTTAGGATGTTTGAAATTCTGTTGGTTAGTAAAAGATATTTTTTTTTCATATAATTTTTAACAATAATAATAATTTATTTTCAGAAAGCAGTGAGCTACTATGGGTAGGCTACTGTGACTTGTGATATGTATGGTGATTTTTTATTTTACTATAACAAGGCGGTCTATGATGTATTTCATCTCAAACTACAATACCTTTAGTTAAGGAAATGATATTAAGTGGTGAAATGAGAGCTTTTTCTATTTATATCGTTATTAAATGTTGACTATATCGCGCGAGTGTGTGTATTTTTGCATGCTGATACAGGTTTTTTTTTTTCTTTTCTGTTGCTGCTACTGATGCTTTTTTTACTTATGTTGTTGCCTTCCGTATTTTACATACGTATGATGACCTTTTTTTTTCTTATACTTGTTTCCCTCATATTCAAAGTAGAATAAAATTTTCTTAGTTTTTCTTATTTTATTTTATATTTTATTAACATCCTTATTAAAATCGATATGTGTATATCGTAAAGTATTCATAATTTTTATTTATATATATTTTACTGGTGGTTAAGGTCATCGTTATTTTATTTATTTGCGACCTTTCGGCAATAAAATTATACTAAGTAGAAATACTCTGAGTATGAATGCTTTTTTTAATAATTCTACATCTTCTTCTTGCTCTCTATGTTGTTATATATGTATATATAATTTTTTTTTAAACATCTTTTGACCATTTGAAGACCAGCAGAAAGTTGGCAAGGAAGAATAAAAAAAAATTATTATTGCAATATCAGTATAAAGCAATAAGATATCAATAAGTTAATATTTTTTTGAATAAAAATGAAATTTATTTAATAATAAAGCAAAGCTTGGTGTACCAAATTGACCGAGTTTTTTTTTTTCTTTACTTTTTTTCTTCGTTCTTTTTTTCTGCTGTAAGCATTTAACGTTTAAATAAAAACGAAAAGGATGTTTTTCGTATGAAAAAAATAACCAATAATGATGAAATGAAATTAACAATTGACTATACTTTGTTTAGTCAGCTTTTTTTATTAATAAATAAATAAAGGTTTTAATCATTATTATTTATTTATTTATTTTTGTATAGGTTATGCTTTTTAGTAATTTTTTTTTTAATAAGGAAAAATCAAAATGATTTTGTATAATATTAAGTAGAAATTTTGGTAAAAAAAAACCGATTGTATTTTCTTTAAAAATTTAAAATTAGTCAAACTTTTAATTAATTAATTTGATCTATCCTTTTTAGCTAGAATTTTCTTTGCCAAGACATCAACCTGAACCTGGAAAAACTATTAAAAAATAAACAAATTAGCTGCATAAATAGCAAAAGTGTTAATTAAATAATATAAAAGAATATTTATATATTTTCCAAAATTTATTACAATGCGTTAACTTGCTGTTAAACTCCTTATCTACTAGCTAGTAAAACTATTTGTCGTTATGGTGAAAATTGGAGCTAGTTGTATTTGAAAAAATAAATTTTCCAACTACTGCACAAGCGCATAAGCAAAATTGGAGAAATTTACCCCAATAAAATGCCAAAATATCAGTACTTGTTGTTGTCTTTCATAATACCGAACCAAAATAGAAATATTATTTTGAATCCACCAATACAGCACGATAATTCTTCTTGTCTTCTTTTATTTTTTAAGCTTTAAAAGCAAATAAAAAAAGGAAAATAAAAACGAAAGAATTTTTATTAAATAAAAAGTTTTTATTCAGACTTTAGTTACAGTTGGCGCGTTGTGATGAACAGACGCGGTTAAATTGTGTGTTGACATTATTATAAATAATAAAGAAATTAACAAAAAGTTATATTTATATATAACAAGAGTTAAATAGAAAAGAAAAAGCTTTTAAAGAACCAAACAAATAAATTTTATTACTGTGAAGGCATTTTTTTTTTTTTTTTTGCTATTAAAATATATTTTACATATTTGTTTGTGTTGTGAACGCTTTTGTATTTATTTTTCTTTTTTGGTAAAAGGACTTTTATTAAGTGGTTATACTAATAATAATAATAATAATAATAATAATAATGATTACACTTATACAAGCCTAAATATTATTTGTGCTTTATTTTGGTTATTTTTTTTTTTTCGTAAAGTGTATCGATGTGTTTGTGCGTGTTAATAAACTGTGATATTACATCGCAAATATACATTCCACTGCTCAATCTACTCAACAAATAAGCAACTTCTATAAAACAAAATTAATAATAATAATAATAAAATTAAATTAAAAAGAAACTTTTGAGCGTTTTTTTTTCTTTCTTAATAATATTTTTTTTTCTTCCCTATTTGCGTTCGAAAATTAATTTGAAAAAAAGAAGAAAAACAGAAACGAAAAAAAATAAAAATAACCACAAGGTTAGCTTTTATTGAGTTAAATTTTAAGGATTCACAACGGAATAAAGTTCTTTTTTTTTCATAATTTTATTTAAGTTTAAAGGACTTTTTTTTTCGCTGTTATTTTAATTTGGTAAAATTCGTGTGTGCTTTTTTGTTGAACGGTGGTTGAAAAAAAAAAAATATAATCGTGTAAAAGAGAAAAAGAAAAATGTAAAACCGGAAAATTATTTTTTAATTATATTTTTTTTTTCATGTGAAGTGGCTTAAAGCAAGTGGAAAAGGGTGGTTTCGCTGTGACGTTTTTTTGTTTTTTTTTTTTTTGAGGAAAAATTATATAAAGAAAAATATTTTTTTTGGGTTTTTTAGTTTAATATTTTTGGTTTTACTTTTTTATTTTTATTATTTTATTTATTTATTAATTTTTTTTTTTTGACCTAAATACACGGATATGATCTCGTCATTATGTTTTATGGAACGTAACAAAAACAACCTTTCTCGGAAATGTTGTGGATTATATTATTGTTTATAATCGAGACACCAACTTGTTTTGCTGGCAAGTATTTATACAAACATTTATTTTTAAGCTTTTTCTTTCCAGTTAATATGTTATAATCTATGTTGCTAATCTTAAAGTTTTCTTTAATGAAATATATATAGATATTTTATTTATTTATATTATAATATAACCATGGTTTGTGTACGTTTTCAGTATATAAAATAATACACAAAAATAGAAGAAAAAAAAATTTGTTTTTTTTCATCCTCAATTTAATACGAATCATTTCACCTGCGTACTTTACTTTCACCTGTGCGTATTAACAAAAAATAAAAACACAATATACTCTTAGTAATAAAATAATAAAATAAAACATAAATAAAAATCAGTTAAGCTTAGGAATTGTAGAGAGTTATAAGAAAGCAACAAACAAAGCGTCAGGAGGAGAAAAAAAGAACCTGCTTAAAATAAATTACATCACGCGTTAAGTACAATAAAATAATAATAATAAAAAATAAACAACAAACGTGAAAAACTGACGACAACGAATAATAAAAAAGCAGCTAAAGAAAAAAAAGAAAAATAACATCTTAAAAAAAGTAAAATAGAAGCTGCCTCATTAGTTAAAGTGTGTAGGTTGGTTGTAAATTCAAAATGAATAAATGCAAAAAAAAAAAAAAATGTAGTAGAAAAAGGAAGAAAATTCGTTTCTTTATTTGTTTGTTGCTTCACTGTGGCTATGTTTTAATAAATTTTTATATTATATATATTTACATACCAAAAGCTTTCGATGTTTATGCTACCAGAATATTAAAGCGTAAGAGTCTTATTAAAAAAGTTGTTTATAACAAGCTTCATTGTTGTTTGTTGTTCTTTATTATTTTTTAAATTGTAACGAAAGCACGGTTTTCTCGTTGGTTTGTTTTCTTCTTGTCTAACATTGCTATGATATAAAAATTTATTAAAAAAAAAATAAAATTATATAAAAGGAGTAAACTTGAAAATTATATATGTGTGTATGCGGTTTTTCGGTTTTAATATGATGGTTACTGTATTAAAGAATAAACAACAATGAAAACATAGTAAAATAGCAACAAAAAGTAGATGAAAAATAATAATAATAATAAAAAATGAAGAACAGTGAAAGAAATGCTGGAAAAACGTAACGCTTTTTCCTTATATATTTTTTATCTTTTTGTTATTTATTTTTTGTTTTTAAATTCACAAAACGAATATTTTATTTATACATAAATCACCAGTTTATTGCTTAGAAAGAGTGAAATAATTTTTCCTCTATATATGGTTGCGGTATATAGAGAAAATAAATTATTTTTTTCTTTGCTCCTTTTATTTAAATCTATTTTAACACTGCTTTAGATTTTTACTTCGATTTTGTACATTTCTTTTTTCGTTTGTTATTTATTTACTTTACTTTTTTTTTCTTTTTTAATACTGAGATTAAGTTAAGTTAATAATTCATGCGAAATGAGAAATAAAGAAAGAATGTAAGAATAATCATTCAAAAATTTAAGTAGATGGAAATATTTTATTCAGTGCCTGAACACAAAATTACGTTTAGAAAGAAACATACAAAGAAAAAAAAAATTGAAATTACGGTTTAAATTACCTTAATAACTTTTATAAATTTTATGCTGTTAAAGACATTGATGTGTCATTTTCAAGTTATTAATACGAAAGCTTATAATTTGTTAATTATATTTCCTATTAAAGTTAAACTAAATTCAGTAAATTTCATTTTATCTCCATTGAATATTATGTATTAAATTTTATTAAAACAAATAGAAAATATTTCTCATTACTATAATGTTTTCGTAGATAATATTTGTTATTTAATTAACCTTTATATAACTAATATTTTACATATTATATACATACAACTTTTATTATCCACTTTACATTGTATTATTTATTTATATTATAATTTAATATACACTTGATTAGCTAACACTTTACACCATATTACCAAGAATCACTAAAAATTACGTTAATAATTTAAATTTCATTAAAAATATCCATTAAACCAAAGTAACCGCATTACAAACTACAACTATAAATAAAAATAAACATTTTGATGATAAATAAAAACCAAATTAAAAATGCTATTATAATATTATTTATTTATTCATTATTAATGCTTTTAATATAATGAATTTACTCATTTTGCTATAATAATTGATAAAAGTATTTTTTATTTCAATATTTATATGGGAATAGTAATTAAATATAATATTAAAAATAATATCAAAACTATTTTAAGCATAAAAATGGTTACCACAGCAAACAACAAAAAAATAAAATTCCTTAATAACTTACCAAAATAATGATAATGACGGACAGTTAAATCATAATAAAAATTTATATATTTGAACGAATTATCCCCTTTATTTTATTTTATAATTTTTGATGTTTTACAATTTGATTGTGATTTTCATAAATTTATTAACATTGTTAAATAAAACAGTATGAGTGATAAATATAACCAAATGATAATAATAAACTATCGTTAAAAATTAAAATACATTTATATATTTGTATTTAAATCACATAGAAACAGTGTAACAGTCCCTTTGAACATCATAAAAATAATATAAATATAAATAATATTTAACGTAAATACAAAAATAATAATAATAAAAAGCACAATAAAAGCTATTACAATAAATTTAACTATAAGCGTGAATATTTATTTGTTTACAAGAGTCTTGTAAAATATTGGCTGATAAGTGTTGCCAAATCGTTGACATCGTATACATATCCGAGGAAACAAATAAAAAAGGCACCAGTAACACTGCGAAAACAGAAAAGAAGAAAATAAACAAATAGCATTCCTTAACTATAAAGTTAAAGAAGGCATTAAATATATAAAAATAAAAGGAGACAGTTAAAGGTGGGAGTGCCTACATTAAAAGTAAGAAGAAAATAAAAAACTGTTAAGAAAGCTTAAATAAAAAGAATAAAAATATTTTTTATGTTTACAACGAATATATAAATAAAGCATTGAAAAGACTGATAATAGGGTTTCTGTGACAGCCAATATAGGCAATATATGTAGATTTATGTACTTTTTTTTTTTATTTTCGTTAACAATTTTATATTTTCGTTGGTTAAGGGTGAATAAACGGATCTATGAAATTGAGCAATTTAGACCTTTCATGGACGCTTTTAATGGTTTTCTTCGTTTTATTTTCATATTATTTTGTGTATTTTTTTTTTGTTCTTGCTTGCTTTTTTCTGCTACCTTTTTTCCGTTGTTATTATGTTTGTATGTTTTTCTTTTCTTATATATATATATAAACACAAAAAACAAATTTATATACTATAAGGAGGCAAACAATACAGTAGAAAGAAAAAAATAAATAAAGAAACTAATAAAAACATGTAACTGTAAGTATTTTTTCTTTAAGCTAAGTACCTCTTAAATAAAATGTCACCTTTTATAATATTATGACACAATATACTTTGTTATTGTTTGCTTCTGCTGTTACTGTTCTTCTTCGTTTCTTTATTTATTTTTTGCGTTCAGATTTTTATGCACAATAAAAGCTACAATATATTTATTTTTTTTTGGTTTTATCTTTATTATTATTATTTTTAGTTTAATTCTGCTAAATGTTAGTTAATTTAAGCATTTTATTTTTATTTTGCTTTTACCTTCTGCTTTTTTCATTTGTTTTTAATTTCTGTTTTGCCTATTAGTGTTGATATTTTTTTTTCTTCTGCTCTTTATTAAGTAAAATTTGATTGGATTATAGCATTGTTGGTACTCAATTTTCATTTATTGTAACTGGTATTTAGTTTTACAAATATATTAAAAGGATATACTCGGGATTTTTTTCTGTTTATTAGAATGTAAAAAAAAAGTCGCAGTGTGATTACAGGTAAAAAATGTATTTAAACGTTTTAAACGCCCACAAATTTGCTGTAATTAATTTGATAAAAATGTTTGAAAACATTTAGTTGACGAAATTTTAGTTTTCGTTAATGTAATTAATAAAATTTAATCCTTGATTTACACGTTACACATATTGTATTGTGTTAAAAGCTTTGCTTTAAATATCTTCATTAATAAATAATTGAAAATTTGTTAGATAAAAAAGATTTTTTTTTTCATTACAAAGTTATCATGTTAGATAAATACTTAGTTATACAGTTTGAAGAAAGTATTCAACGAGACGACTTGAATATTTATTTAACAATGCCTAAATCAAGTCTAATTTTAATGATTTTATTTTGTGTTAAACATTAAATTATTATAATTATAGTAATAATAATAATAACAATACTGACAAGGTGAATTCAGTTGTCCTTAAGTAATTAAAATTAAAGACCTGATGTATGACAATTGTATTAAAGTTTCATTGATGTAATTATCATAGAAATGTATTTGATTATTTGACAATGATAACCATACAATAATAAATCACAATTTTCATTTAAGGCTTACACCTTTAAAAACAATGTCTCTATTCATTTAAAAGTATATATATTAAAATTCTTTATTATAAATACATATAAACATGTAAATTAGTAACATTTGTCTATGTAATTTTGTATGTGGCAGTGGAGGCGCCTGGTATATATTGAACAAAAAGAAATTATTAATTACTCACAATACTAGGAATGTAAACATATTTAAACCATTTATTAACAATTATAATTTATGATTTTATATAAATAATAACAAAAATATCATTTTAATAAAAATTTATATACTATAATAATACATAGAAGAAACTAATTAAATCCAATTGAAAAATTTTCTACAAAAATAAAAAACTCTTCTTTTATTAAGATAATTAATAATTTACAAGTAATAATTAGAGAAAATGAATAAAAAAAAAAAGAAGAAACCAAGTCAATTTTAAACGTAATTATATAGATAGACATATATATTATTTGAAGAATAAAGAAAATAATTATAATAATATATAAATGAAAAATTAATTGAACATTACAATTTTTCATTTTTCACAAGTAATCGTTATGTAAATGTTATGATTTAATTTAGCTTTTCTTTTATGAGCTTTTTTTCTTCTTCCACTACTACTTTAACATTCTCTCTGACTCTTGTTTTTTTTTTCTTTACTTTTTAAATGAAAAATATATAAATGTTAAATTTAATATAGAAAATAAATAAATTTATTGAATTATACAGTTAATAAAAATTTGCTTTTTTATTCTTTTTTCATACAATATTATTATTATTATTATTATTTTGTATTATGACAGCAGCTGCGAATTAAGTTTAAGCTTTTACTGTGCTACCACCCAGCCTAAATTAATATTATTATTATATATGTATATATATTTTTTAATCATTTTAATACTAAGACATGGCAACATAATATTTTTACGTTTTTTATTATTATATTCTCATTTTATATTTTTAAATATTTTTTTTCAGCCATTTTTATCGTTTATTTAACTTTTTAGCGTTTCCAAAAAATATATATATATATATCGTTTTGTCTTTTTGCTCCTTTTATTTGCGTTTGTTTTCTTGTTGTCTTTTTTAATCAATAAATTGTTATTTTTTGTCAGGAATTTTTACTTCTGTTGCTTTTTTAATACAAGAAAACGTTTCCTTCATTCGTTCTTTTCATTTTTCGGTTCTTTGTTATATCGTTAAAAGAAAATAAAAATCATTTTTGTTGTATTTGTGGGTGGTAAAAGAGTTTATTATTACATTTTTCTTCTTTCTTCAAAAGTCTCACTCTTATTTTATTTTATATTTTATTAACATTTTAATGACTGTTTGTCTTAAATAACAAACATAAAGTTATTTAATTAAAAAATTGAGAAAAAAAAAATATGTAAAATATAATTTTTAAAGGTTAAACAATGAAAAATTATGTTTCGTTTTTTTTTTTGTTATTATTCATATATATTTTTCATCTTTATGAAGAAAACCATAGAAAAATGAATGAAATTTCCTTTTTGTATAATTAATGAAATTATGCAATGAAACGTATGCGTGAAGAGTATTCAATGGCACAGTAGGTGGTCTTGTTTTTTTAAATTTTCATTTAAACAAAAAAAAATAAGAAAGAAAAGATATTTTCTCTGCGCTTATAAAATATAAACGGTAAGCTGATAAAATCGTTGCAATATGTTCTGAGCGTTACAGAATTAATTAAAAAAAAATAATAATAATAGAAATTAAAAAGAATAAAAAAAATATGACGAAGAAATTATCAGAAACCTTTGTTTAACAACGGAATTCTTCACCAAAAATCGGGTACTAGGAAAAGTTTTTTCCTTATTTTTCTTTTTCTTGTTGAAATAAATCAGATTTTGACATAAATAAGTAAAATAATTTGAAGAAATATATAAATCCAGGGAATCCCAATTATTTATTTTATTATTATATAATTTTTCAGTAGAAAATCGTGTAATACAAGTGACGTGTTATATATCAGTTAACCTTATAAAATCGCAACAAACGTTGTAATTTTTCCACAAAATAACAAATAAAGAAATACAAAACATTATTTATTTTGTTAAAGCTTTAACCACATTACGGTATATAATTAGGTAAATAAATAAACATTGTGTTTTATTTAATCAAACTGGCAATAGTTGTTAATTATGTTAGTTTTGTATCGGTGAAAATTTCTATATTGTTTTTTTTTGCGATTTTATTTCACTCACTTTTCTATGTGTACCATTTTATGTGGTTTTTATGCTCATTTTTATTTATTGGATTTATTTGATTCTTTGGTTCTTTATTTTTTTAACATTTTGGTGTGAGTATAATATATAGATATATATACAAATTACACGTAAATAAATACACAACGGTGGCTGTTTTATGGTTAAGCAACATTATGTTTTAGTGTCATATATGTATGTATGTACATAGACATATTATCGATATACATTTATACAAATAAACACACTTGATGATTCGTTCTTGATTTTCTAAAATCTAATGTAAATACATATTGTTGAATAAAATTATATATATATAGAGAGATGTAAATGTAAATACATACAATGTGACGCTATAGGCAGGCTGGATTGAGTAACAACATCAGTAACAGCAATAGCGTTTTCATTTTTATTATTATCATGATTATTATTTTATTTATATATTATTTTTATTTTTGCTGAATTTTTGGTGAATCGTGAATTATAATAGTGAAATGAACAGGAAGAATGTTAAGATGGGAAAAAGCAAAAACGCAAAAAACATCTTCTTAAATAATTGATTACAGCTAAATACCACAAAAGGTTTACGAAAAACGTGAACAGAATAATCCGTTTACAACACGCATATACATATATATTTATAAAGATATTTATTTTCTAACAAAATATTTTTCCCTATCTTTATTTTATATATATATATATATTTGGTATTTACTTTAATTTTCTTTTATTTTTATTTTAATGCGTATCTAGATAGATATTTTTCTTTTTATGTTTCTTTATGTTTTTGCTTCTTTTAAAAGCTTTAGTTTAAGTGTTGAGAGTATTTGTTTTTTTTACTCGTCTATTTTTAATGCGGTTAATACATTATTTAATAAATTCATGATGTAAATACAAAATTATACGATTTTCTTACTTATTTCTCATATGTTGTTTCTTTTCGTTTATTATTATTATTCTTGTTTTTGTCACTTTAAATAGAAGTTAATGACATATTTTTACTTCGTAATTCTACTTAAATAAGAAAAGTAATTAATTTTTTATAAATATATTTTTGTTTTCCCATTTTATTACAGATGCAAGCCGTGTTATATTTAAGGAAAAAGATCCAGAACCAGAATTTATATCACAATCAGAAAAATATAAGTTTGTTGCCGGTGATACAATTATATTACCATGTGATGTAGCAAATGCAGGTAAATTAACAAAATTTAATAAAAATTTTATTTACTAAATTAATTAATTAAATACAATATTAATAAATAAAATTAATTAATAATAAATTCATTACAATTGTGTAACCTTTAGCCATTTTTAATATAATTCTGGAATTATTTATTTAATTTTATATTGAATAGCTGAATCTAATTTTGTTCTATTCTACGTTTTTCTTGTTGATAATTGAAAATACGACAAGAATATTGATTGCTTTAGTTGTGATTTTTTGTTAGCAAAATTATGTCAATTTATTTGAGGAAATTAGCATTTTTTTTAAACCTATTTGGTGATGATTGACGTAAAGTTTATCTTACAATTTTTATTTCCTTTTAAAGAATTTTATTTCATTAAAATTTTACCATAAACCATAAAATAAATATTGTTTTAAATATGGTTGGTAAACAGTGTTTGTATTTTTAATCGTAGTAGAAAAGTTTCTTTCCTTAAAATATAAATACATTCTTAATCATAAAACTCATGAAAAACTTTACAAATTCATAAATTTTCTTACATAATAATAATAATAATCGCTTTATTCTTAATGATTGTAAAACATAATATCTTGGAATTAAGTGTAGTATATTATACCGTATAATTACTGATAACTTCCTACACGGTTATTTATTCTTAAGACAACTCAAAAAATAAAAAAATGAAATATTTTTATTTATAGCGACAAAAACGATTAAGAAATTCTACTTTAATTCATTCAAATAACTCACTGTAACAAAATTTAAACAATTTAATTAATTAATAAATGTAATTTGAAAAGAAATATTTCATTTTTTTTTGATGTTTTATTTGCCACGTTCTCTAACAAAATAAATATTTTTTTTAATTATAAAATATAAATCATATTTCAGGTCATTATATTCATTTACATAATTTTGATAATATAAAAAAAAAAGATAATAATATTAAACAATAATAATAATAATAATGATTATATTATAAATCTAATTATAAAACATAATAATTAGCCACATGAATGTCTAAAACATTAATTAAAATTTTAAACAAATGGTTAAAGAGTATTGAATAAATTCCAAACAAAAAAATGATTATTATTATTATTAATATTGTTATTTGTGTATGATTAGATTCACGTTATTGTTTTCGATAGCGAGAAAAATACAAACAACGGAATTTATAATTTATATATTTGTTAATAAATAACAAAGTGTAATGAAAAACACCAACAACAACAGCATGATTATCGGTGAAAAACAAACGCGGTTTTATTGTTTAATATTATTAATTTTTAAAGAAAAATAAAAACTGAAATTAATAATTTTTAAATAAAAAAAAAAAACAAACAAACATAATAAATGCTTTGATAATAGATTTCATTTTGTTTAAAAAGGAGTTAAAATAATAAAAAAAAAAAACATCCCTAAAATGTATTGTTAGCTGACAATAAAACCAAATAACACATTAAACCATTAAAACAGACGTTAAAAATAATTCTTTTAAGTCCTTTAGGCATTGTTCAAATTAGATAATTAATTACAAACGAAAATAAATAAACATTTTTTCTGTACATTTTTAATTACAATTTTATAATAGTTTTAACTGCTATCAATGTTTTTTGTATTTAATAATAATAATCGACAAGGGGTGGAAAAAATATGAAGGAATTATCTAATAATTAATTATTTTAACTAATAATATTTTTAGTAATTAAAAAATAAATAATAATGGAACAATGGTTGAAAGTGTGTACTGTAGGCGGGTCAAAACTAATTTTTTATATATTTTATTATAATCATTGAATAGTATTGTTAATTGGAAAAAGAGGCTAATTGAAATTATGACAACAAAGTAATAAAATGACAATAGTAATAATAATAATAATATACATAATGTGTTTAGATAATAAAATATATTTTATTTTACTTTTATTATTATTATGATTGTTATTATGTCTGTTTATTATTATTTAATTAGATAAAATCATTTAAATTTCCTTAATTATTATGATTCTTGAACGATGATGCTTTTAGCTTCTTATTTTTTAAAATAAAAAATTAAAATTATTTACATTTTTATTGTTTTAATTAAATAATTGCTTGATTTTTGTTTGTAATAAAATCTTCTTTGATTATAAATGCTTTTTATTTCAATTGAAATCTGTTTTTGTTTACTAAAATAACAATTAAGCTTGAGAGAGTGAGCCAAATGTTATTAAATATTTTTTGTTCTCTTAATTTTAAAGCTTTTGCTTATAATTAATTCTAGGTTATTAATTTTAGAGGTAGAAATAATTTAACGCTTTGTTTTTAGATATTGTTTTGTTTAGATACATATTTTACCACTTTCAGGTGTTTTTATTGTTTTTATTTGGTTGTTTTAAGTTTTGTTCCGGTAATAATTTCTCTAGAATCAGAATATCCTTAAATAAATTTAAAATTTTAGCTTCTTTTCGTTCACTAAATTAATTATTTTTTTAAAAAATTGCGACTGCATTTAGACTAGAAACCAGAAACTATTGTTTCTTAGAAGAAATAATTTTTAGAAAATAAAATTAAAATTACTATTCCACGTAATTCGTTTATAATATATGGTTTTTCAGAACTTATTCAGGAATAAATTTGACCAAATTTCTTTTACAATTTTTTTGATTTTAGTAATAATTTCGTTGACTTTTAATAATTATAAACTTTTATAGTAAATTTTACATCCATCCTGGATTAAAATCTCCATTTTTGTAGAGGATATTATAGGATAATCTTGGCTATGAAACTATATACAAAATTTATGGCTTAATAAATAGATTTTATTCTAAACTTAAATCATTGTAGTTGGTGACATTGACGTTCCATTAATTTATTAAGTGTTGGCAAGAACTAATTACCATTTAGAAATTAAAATAAAAATAGAAACACTTTACTAAAGTGTTTCAGGTAAATCCATAAACATAAAAAACTATATGGTAAACAATTAATGTTTATTGTAAAATCGTGTAGTATAAGACAACGCACAATTAAAACAGAAAATAAATATAAAATGTATAAAGGAATGGTGAATGCAATTAAATTTAACTCTTAACTTTACTGTCAAATACACCCAATGTTATTACTTTTCCAAGTAATAATCTGAGAATAGGGATTGGTTGAGATGATTTAATTTTTTATTTTTATATGAAAATTATAAATTATTATTACTTGTTTTTAATTATATTAATGAAGAAATAACTAATTATGTTTTAATTAAATATTATTAAACTGAAATTCATTTTGTTAATAGTATAGGAAAATTTTACGTACGAAATTTTCGCATTGTTACTAAATTATATGCATAAATATTGCACTGAGTTTTTAATTAACGTAATTTTCATGGCATCCATACCCATTTAACCGTGTTATATAGGGTGTTTATATAACGAGAGCTTTAATTACAACTAATTTAAAACAAAATTCACCTAAAAAAAAAGAGTAAAACTATATAGAAATAAAAAAGCTTTATATGCATTAATTTTGGTTATGTTTTCACAATTAATGTATTTTCGGTGTTTTAATCCTCATTGCGCTAAATTTTTGTTTTTGATAACTAAAAATAATGAAATAATGAACAAGGGAATATTAGTTTAATAAAAACTAAAAAGTTTTATTTTGTTTGCTTAGTCAGATGTCAGTTTTATTTTTTTGTTACCAAAGAAAACAAAGCTAATCAAAAATTGATTAAAGTTTAAATTTATAAGTATTAAATTATTTCTTTTTATGTTCTTGTCCGAAGCAGCACTTAAATCAAAGTGAAGAAAATATTGTATGCATAAAAATGCTACTAGAATTGGGCGTATACAGAAAGACAACTTTAATGCTAAAATTCTGTCTTTTATTATCAAATGATTTAAATAAAATTTTCATTTAGTATTTTTTGTTACTTAATTTAATTTTATTTTTCTTTATTTCTTACGCGTCCTTATCCACTTAACTTCTTTTATTATTTTTATGAAGCAAATAAAAAAAAAATTTGGCGAAATTACCCATCTAACAAACGTTTTCGTTTTTTTTTTGGTTGTTTAAACATTAACGCATTATGCACAATTAATATGCGTAAATAAAGACGTTAAATTACAATTTAAGAAAACTTTAAGCTTTAAGTATAATAAATTATTTTTAAATATCCTTAAATATATACATTTACAAATTTTATTTAAGCAATAACAACTATATAACAGTGCATAGGAAAATTAATTAGTATTCAATTAGTTTTGTCACGTAAAGTTTTTATTATGAATAAACTTATATACAACGAGCAAAGCTGAGCAACAAAAGAATATTAATAATAAAATCATGCAATTAGATGGTAATTTTTCGTTATTTCTCTCATGTTGTTTTTATATTCAGATATCAAACGATGAATAAAAATAAAACACATGCATATTTATATACATATATATTTGTAATTACATAACAATAATCACTATAAAGCTTTTGCAGTTTATACATGATACTAATAATAATAATTATTATTATTATTAAAAACGTAAAATTGTATTTGATATAAAAACAAAGCAGACACATTTATAAAAACAGCATCTTTTTTTTTATTTTTATAATTTTAAAGCACACAAAAATATGTATATGATGACAGGTAAAATCTTGTTTAAACAATTAATGTTAAATTAGTGCACCAGGTTTTATGCAATAGAAAATCTCATAACTAATTTTCTTTTTTACTTTATTTAGCTTTTTTTTTATTTTTTTCTCGTTTGAAAATCCAATTAAATATTTTTTTATTCATATGAAATTGTGTTTTTTTTTTATTGTAAAAGTTTTCTGAAGCTTTTATAAAATTTTTATTAATACTATTTTGTTGTTGCTGCCGTTGTTCCAGTAGTTTGTCCTGTATTTTTTCTTTTTTTTTCTTTTTTGACTAAACTGTATTTATTATTATCATTATAATCTCTAATAAAACATTGAATAAACATTTGAATCCCTGTTAATCCTGAACTACACAGAAATAAAAGTAAAAGACAGCAAAAAAATTAAATAAAAACTAAAACAAGAAGAATATATAGCAGAAAATTAAACTAGGAATTAAAAGCTTTTAAATGAATTATAATTCAATAAATTTTATTGATTTTAAGTTCTTAATAACAAACATATTAAAGATTAGTTAAGTAAATACGATATACCAGATTAGATAGAGACAATTTTAGGAAACTGATGAGCATTTATTACATTAAAAAATATATATTTATTTTTTATAATTATTGATTGATTTTTATTTCTGTATATTATTAATAATAAAAAAATCAAGACTTTAGAAAACATAAGCAAAAACTTTTCGTGGAAGCTTTAAAAATAAAAGTTTAAATGCAAAAACATTTTTCAAAAGCCAAAGAAAATATTTAAAAAAAAAAAAACATTTATTTTTCTTCTATACATTAGGGTTTTTCTCGATCAATTTATTTTAACAAATAATTTTCACAAATTATTTTTATTTATTTTTTGTTTTAGAAAATTTTATTCTAGAAAATACTGAATTTTAGAACAAAAATTTTATTTCGAAGCCACAGTAATCGATTTTCAATGTAAAAAAAAAAAAAATCCGCAGCAAAAATGAATAAAAACGATTTACTTTTTTGTTGTTATAAAATTAAACTTTTTCCTTATCTGAGTGTGAGCTTTTTTAATGGGCTTTTCTTTATTTATTTAATTTCGGTTTTGTAATTAAATTTTAAATAATTTTTTTTTCGTTTTTATTCTACTTCTAATGGTGATGCTGGTGCTGGCAGTGGGTTGTTTGTAGGTTGTGTTATGTGTAGCGAAACGCATTAAATCAAATCCGCTTGGGGATTAAATCTATATACATGAAGTTTTGAGAAAAAAGAAGAAAAATAGAAAAAAAAATTGAAAGAAGAAAATGTTTTTTTTTTGTGTTTTATTTATTTAAGAAATTTATTTATGTATAGAAAATGTAATTCAATGCGTGTTAATAACATTTTAACGACATGTAATAATTATATTTATATATGTATTAAAAATAATAATAATAATAATAATAAAAATGAGTATTTTCTCGTAAACATTAAACCACGTATCAGAATATCAGGGATTACGTTTTTATGATACGATGCACGACTTGAAAAAAAAAACATTTTCTGTTTTTTTTTCTTCTTCTTCTTCTTTTTATTCAAGGACATGAAGCGTAAGATATTTTTTTTAAATGAAATAAGAAAGAAAGAAGAAATAGCAACCAACGCAGAAAAAATAGCACGTTAATGTAATAGGTATATATACTTATTTATATTAGTCAAAATTATGTTGTAAGCTTTGATAACAAATTTATTATAAATAAAAATGTAAACGTATAAAAAAGTAAAAGAAATGATGAAATAAAATTTAGCTAAGTAGAAATTAAAGAACCGATCATGTTGTGTAATAAAAACATAAAAATAATAATAATACTAATAATAAAATAAATAAACGTTTCATTAGATAATCTTAATGGAAAAACACTTGTTATACATTTGGGAATAGTTTGTAGCATCAATGCATTTACCAATTATTGAACAATTAATTATTATGTTGTTATGCTGTTTTGTCATTTAACCACAGGCTAATTACACTTATTTGTCCTTTGGGTAGACATAATTTTTTTTTTATTTTTAATATTATTTTAATTACTTAATTTTACTCTACTGATATAAGCTTTATTAAATTAATAGAAAATTTTATATTATATTTTTTTCAAGGTTCATATGTGATTGCATGGAAACGCGGTATCGCCATTTTGACAGCAGGGACTGTCAAAGTATCACCAGATACAAGAATGAGCTTAGAAAATGGTTATTATTTACAAATTAAAAATGCTGTGCCACAGGATGCTGGTGATTATACATGTCAGATAGCAACACTTGATCCAATGGAAATAAAGCACACGGTGGAGATTTTAGGTAGTTGATTGATAAGAAGATAAAAAATTAATTAAAAATAAAAAACAATTTTTGAACTTTTTTTTATTTACTTTTTTTAATATTATAATTTTTTTTTTTTTTTTTGGTTCAATTTTACTTTATTATTAAAAAATTAATAATAAAAGTACCATCAAGAATACATTATATAACATCTGCTGGACACCTGCAAGTAAAAAAAGGTTCATCGGTACGTTTAGAATGTTTGGCTACAGGAAATCCAACACCGAACATAACATGGACAAGAAAGAACAACATTCTACCAGATGGTAAAACATTATTTATTTTCTTATTACATTTTTAACTTTTTCATTTATTTATTTTTAACTTTTTTTTTTGATTTTATTTTCTTTAAATTATAAAAAGCACAAAGTAAAGAAAATTCTTCTTTCAGTTTTTTTTTTTATAATTTTTGTTTGCCCTTCGTGTGTTTTGTTTATTTCTTTTAATTTAATCTTTTGCAATAGTTTGATACGCATTTTAAGCTTATTTTTGTAAATTTATTACAAAAGCAATGTAACATTTTATTTGCCCTTAGAAAATTTTAACTTATTGCTTAGTTTATTTAAACAAAAAATATTCTGTACGCTTAAAAGTTCCTATTTAAAGTGATTTTACAACGTCATATTGTTTATATCCGTTACAATAAATAAAAATAAATAAAAGTAAGCATAAGCAATGTTTAAAGAAAAATAAAAAAAAACTTTTGCAAATAATACAGAAAGGTCAGATTACATGCATGACATAAAAAATCTAACATTTCTCATAATATCTTTATTTACTGAATCGCATGGGAAAAACTTTCCATCTGTATTCTCTACTCTATACATTTGCCTTGCATTAATTTTTTTTTCTTGGCATTTTCGTATTTATTCCGCTAAAGCTTATGGATACGAAAAAATAAAATGAAAATAAAAATAACGAAAGTAAAATAAAAATCATTAGATTTGCTTGATTGAATACAATTTATGCGGCTATTAAATTAAATATTACAAAAAATAAGTAGAGAGAAAAATAAATACAGGAATAAGGAGAGAAACGAAAAAATAAAAACGAATAAACATTTTTTTTAAGCTTTTTGATTAAAAAATATCAAACGTCATTTAAGTTTTATTTTTATTGAAGACTTTTATTGGTAACAAAATGTAATAACATTATAAAGGAAAAAATAGAGAGAGAAAGAGAGAATAAGTTGAATGAATGAAGGAAGGAAAATTAAATAAAACATGTACGGTAATTTAAGCTTTTATTATTTATTTAACAAACAATTGTTTGTAGCTTTATTTTCTGCTGCTGTAATCAAGAAGAAAAGAAAAGCAACACAAAGCTAAAAAATAGCAGCACTAAAAATAAGTAAATAATAATAATAATAATAACAATAATAATGTGAAATGTTGCAATTTACTTCGTCGTTGTTGATGCTGCTACCGTTGTTGTTCATTATTGATGCGCATTGTTGATGGTGGTGTTTAGCTTTTCATTTCTTTTCTTTATTCCTTTCTTTTTTTTTTAATATAAGAAATGAAAATAGTACATTGGTGGCAACAACAAAACAAATGAACGATAAGAAAAAAAAATAGTGTAAATAGTGAACATGGTAAAGTATTTCCCTAAAGAAATCATGCAATCGAGGTCCTTTCAACCAAAAGCATTGAAGAACTTTTATTTAATTTATATTTTTCTTTTTTTTTTATTTTGTGCTTTTACTTTATTCCACAAGAATACGTAGATTTGTAGTATATAATGGTTATTTCTTTTGGTTAAAAAAAAAATTACATTTGCTCAAATATTTTTTTACTAAGTGAGTGACAGAAAAAAACCCACATAATAGAAATGAAATTGCGAATAAAGAGAAAAAATAACATTTTTTGCACAAACATATATTTATTTATTAAATTTTTTCTTTTATCTTGTTATTCTTGTTTTGTTGCAAGCAGGGTTTTCATATCGGACATATTCGTAACCAGTATTTGCGATTAGGTGCGCTCTTATTCGTATTTGATATCCGATGAAATTTTCAAATTAAAAAATTCATCAACAATAGAAATTATGCAATTTATAACCGGTGTTTAGTATATTTAAGAATACTAATAAAATGACAGAAAAACTGGATTACTTATGGATTATTTATGGCATTACCAACTGCAAAACCGACATCAACTGATTCAGACACAAACTTTTCCGTTGAAGAAAATATTTGCATTAAAATCTGATCTTGCTTATTATGTGTGGCACTTATTGCATTATTATTTTTATTTAAATGAAAACAATTTTAATTATTTATATATCTTTTGTGTCAATAATGAAACTGTTATTTTATTTTTATGTTTTTGATGTTTATATGGTTACCCGGTATCCGTCGGATACTCATTAATTAAGCATTTGATAATCCATGGATACATAAACATCGGATTATTAGAAACTCTAGTCGCATGTGTCTAATATACTTATTGTACTTATTTTTATTTTTAGGCGAACAAAAAATAATTTCCACTGTGCTAACAATCGAGAATATGGACCGACATAAAGGTGGAACGTATATTTGTACAGCATTTAATGGTGTTGGCCAGCCAGCATCTAGTCAAATATTTCTACATGTTTTATGTAAGTAAATAAAAAATATTTTTTATTAAATTTGTTTATTTTTTTTTTTTTTTTGGTTTTTTAATATTTATTTACTTAAAAAAAAAAAGAAGACAGCAAAAAGAAATTATTATTTTTCTTTACTTTTTCTGTTTGAATTTGTTAGTTGATTTATTACAAACTAAGATGAGAAGCAACAAACAAACAAAATAATGATTTATAATCGTTAAAAAAGCTTGTGAAAAATGAAACTTTTATATATTTATATTTATATATTATTATTATTTGTTGTTTTTATTTCTTTGAAAGTTTTCCTTAAAGCAAACAAATAATATTGAAATGAAATAAAATATGTTGCAAGCGGTGGCGTCGCCTGGTTATTATTTTACTTTTTTCTTTCTTTCTCAATTTCACTGTCGTATTATTATAAAAAAATTGTTTCAAGCACAAACTGTGTAATTATTTTGATGTTATTTATTTTTTTTTTTAAATTATAAAAAATAAATAAATATTATTTCAACAAAATAATAACTATGTTCTATGTGCACACGATGCCAAACCAAGAAAAAATTCTACAATTATGGTTTTTTCTTCTTCTATATAAATTTGTTACCAAATAATAAAAAATATACACACACAAAAAAAGCTTTCTGTAAGTAAAATAACTTTTTTTTTCTTCTGTTTTTCACTTAATTTCTATATAATTTTAAACTTTAAATTATTATCGAATAAGAAAAAAAACAACGACAACAGTAGCAGCCAAAATTATATCCATTAAAGAAAGGTAATGCCAATGGAGAAACAGGAGAAAACTTTTTCAACATCTACTTGCCGTGTTTTTGTCTTATTATTTTTTGTTTGTTTATCTAAATCTGCGTTACCGTTCAGTTTTTACTTTTTTAATAATTCACAAAACTTTAAGTATTTTGTTGTGCTTTTTTGTGTGTGTGTGTGTGTACTCGTTGTCAACTGAGACACTTTTTAAAACAAAACATTTCTATAAACATATAAATCAATTAATTTTTATGCGAAACTTTTGTTCAGCTTTTGTTTTCTGTTTTTATTTATTTATTTATTATGTTGTTGTCTTAACACTTTTAACAAACAATAAAATCATTAACAGCTGGTTACGTTAAAGAAATAATTTTTTCTCTTTTATAGCTTTTATAAATTTATAATGTTTTATCAATTTTCAATGTTTTGTTTTTATCAAATAAAAATGATAATAAGTGAATAATAATAATAATAATAATACAAAGATAAAACAGCAAAAAAAAAATAAAACGCAAATTCAATTTGTCTTTATTCATTATGAAAGCTTTATATTGTTATGTTGTTACTTCTAAATAGAAAATTATTTAAATTTTTTTTTTTGCTGTTTTTTATTATTACAAACTGACTACAGATACATACCTTTCTTATATTGCTATTGTTGCTTTTCTACATAATTTAAAAGATATTGTTTTACAGAATTTAAAAGAAAAAAAAAAACTAAATAAAATTGTATTTTTCATAAGAAAAAATCCATTTTTTTGGTTGTGTTTTTGATAAGAAAAAAAACAACAAAGTAGTAAGAAGCAAAATCCATTGAAAGACAGCCATATATAGTGTAATATTGTGTTAAAGTACATAACATCACAACATGAAATCAGTTTAAAATTTAATATATATTCATATATTCATTACAATAGCAGGTCTTTTCTTATGCTTTTGTCTTCTTTAACCCGATTTTACTATATTTATTTTTTCAGTATTGTTGTTGCCACTTTTATTTTACTTTTAAATAAATTTCTTAAACAATATGAAATATTTTCAAGATTCTTTATTTTCTATTTAGTGTTTGTCTTATGTTCTAATATGAAAATAGATATATATAGAAAGATTTTTATTATATATTATATGTATGTGTGTTATTTTAAGTAAATATAACGAATGGGTTGTGTATATTACAATGTAAAAGTAATAAAATTGAAATCAGTATCAGACCACATGGGCTTGAACCATCATATCATGTCATATTATATATGTAGTTTTGACTGCCAACAGACTGTCAAATGAAATTTTCATTTTCTTTCATTTTTTTTCTATTTTCTCACTGTTAATACTTTTTTCACATCATTTCTATCATATTTTTATTATTATATATATATTTTAGTTTTCTATACTTATAACTAAGTAAACATATATATAAGACGATGATGATACAGTAAAATACAGAAACAAATAGAAAATATTGTTAAAGATTTTTATGTCTGTTTACTAAGGATTGGGTGTGTCCGATACTATAACTAAAAATGTGTCAAATGGTCAAGAGGTTTATACGCTTTTCGAATGGCCATCATTAAATGTTGAGTAGTGTATATATATATAAATATATAACCAAATAATAAAATAAAAAGGAATAATATAAAGAAAAAAGAAAACAAACCTCTTGTTAACCTTATAATAATTTCTATCTAAGTGCTGTATAGTGTCGTTTGCCAATTTTACGCGACAAATTTACCACTTGCTATTGCTGAGAAAAAAATAAATTACGTAAGAAAAATAAAAAATGTATAAAAAGAAACAAGAATAAATAAATAATTGAATGAGAATGAGGTGATTTTTGTGTATATATACGTCTTGTATCAAAATAATAATAAAATAATAAAAAAAAGAACGCAAAAATGATCACAGCATGAACGTAACAAACGACAAAATATTGGTATTAAACCAACCACTATCATTTTTGCCACAGCTGCCAGAATGATAATAATCCGGTATTATACCACCAATTCAACATCAACTGACATAAAGAGATTATTATTTAATACAACTTTATGTATTGTGATGTCATCTTTTTCTCTTCATTTTTCTATATACATATATATTTTCTGTTTTTCTTTATCGATCTTTAAGCAAATAAACGTTAAAAATATCAACGGAAAATCTCTATTAAATATTATCATTAAACTTCCAATTGAATAAATAAAAAAAAAAATGTATTTTAATAGGTACTTGTGCATGGTGTGTATGTGTGTTTGTTATTAATAAACCAAAAAATAAAATAAAAAAAAACATAATTAATTAAAATTTTCTTTTTTTTCCCGTTTTTTTTATTGGTTTTTCTCTACTTTATTTAAATATAAAAATTTTTAAGATGCTCCAGAAATAACAGCTGAACGAGATATTGTTTATTCTGGTGAAGGACAAGAGGCAATGCTTGTGTGTATCGTACATGGTGAAGCACAACCAGAGGTAAATTAAGATTTATATCGTTTATTTATTTATTTTTTTTTTTCTTTACTCATCTTAACTTAATATTATAATAATAATCATATTATATATTTATATAACAAAATTTATGTTTATGCTTTTTATCTTTGTAAAACAAGAAAAACGAGTAGAACTAAAATGAAAAATAAAAGAAGAATATATATATATATAATTTGCATAAATCACTAAATTTATGTATGTTGAGTAGATGAGACATGAGAATATATAGTATATAGGAAAAAAAGCACAGAAAAACGTTGACAATTTACATATAGACATTTATTTACATAAAATGTTCCAAAAAATATTTATATTCTTTATCAAAAAAAAAATAGAAAGAAAAAGTTTATTCATTTTATTTATACAAAGCATACACATATATTTATACTCAATCCATAACCGCCCACAATTTTCATATAGAGAAAATAAGCTACAGTTTTGTTTATAAATATGTAATAGTTTGTCATTTTGCCTTTCATATTATCTCTGCTTTTCTCTATATACATACATATATATTCTGTTGTTAAATTATTATTAACGAAACTTATGATTTAAATTTATTTATTTTTTATTTTGAGATAATTTGTTAAAATTAATTTTGTTTTTATTCGAGAACTTTATAACGTGTTTTATTATTTTATTCGTTTATTTTTTTAATTAACAGCGTTACAAACCGTCAATGAAAGCAGTGAAAAGTTTCTTTGGTTTTTATGGTATTTTTTGGTTAGTTTTTCAAGTGTTACATTACTGTGGTAATTTCTATTTTGATTAATATTTTGGTTCTTTTGTAAAGTACTTTAAGTTGTGACTTTTTTGGATTTAACACTTGTATTTACTTATACTGATTGTACTATTTTCTAAACAGTTTTATTAAACACATTATTGCGGAATAACCAGTATGAGTTAAGAGTATAAAAAACATTATATGATTAACGATATATAAATGATTTTAAATTATCCAAAATAACTATAAAACGATAATAATAGTATAATATTCGAGTACAATGCATATAATTTATTAATCAATTATCTAGTTAAAACTTTTTTTAATAAGCAAATAAATCAAAACAACAAAAAAACTGGTTATAACAAGAAAGTCTTTTAATATATAAAAGGACAATGCTTAGAGCTTTTATGCAAATTATATAATCTTTGTCATGATAAAATGCATTAAATTTTCAAAATTGATTAAACAACAGTAAAACTATTTTGTAAAATCAATAATAATATAAAAAAATTCAGAGTTCGATGTTTATTGAGAGAGAATTTGTATAAATTAAATTTGAATTAAAAAAGGGGTAAAATATGTAACAGTATGGGGTTTACATCACTGTTATTATTACTAATCTGTATGTTTTATTCGTTAAAAGACATTAAGCAACAAAATTATAATACAACTGCTGTTACTTTAAGTATTTTACATGTTTCTCTTAATTCATATAATAATAATTATTATTATTTAAAATTTTCATAATCTCATATTAATTTTTATTAATAAACAAGTGAAAAAAAAAAAATAAGTGGAATTAAATAGAAAATATTATATTAAACGTTAACATAATTTCATAAATTTCCAAGAGTTCTACACAAGGAGTTTATGCTAACGTATATAGGATATATTTTCTAAAGCGTCAGCATATATTAAAACATCGTTTACAAACTAATTTTATTATTTCTTTACAAATTAAAAGAGTTATATAAATAAAATCATTTTACCCCATATAGGAAAACAGATTAAGCTGAAAAATTGTTTTTTTGTTTTTGTTTAATGAAATATCTAATAAAAATTATCATTTTCCAACATATTTTACATATGAAGTGAATACGTAACACATTTTTTAATAAATAACAACAGTTACTACATCAACTATAATCATTTTGTCACAAATTAAAAATTAATTAGAAAATAAAATGATGAAAAATGAATTTAAAACGTAAATGTAAATTGAAAAATTAAAATATTTTATTTAATTATCAATTTAATAATGAGAAAAAATTTTTTGTTTTCAACATTTTCTTCTCCTGGTCTCTTCTTTCCACATAGCTTATTTCCTTGGTTCGCCTTATAGGAAAAATTACATCACAGCAATACAATAACAACAAACGCATATAAACACACACATTTTCATTTTATTTATGTTAATTAGATTAGTAAAAGTAAAGAAAAGAATGCAAAAAATAAATTTTCTTTATTCAAGAAAATATTTTCATATTTTGTGACTACAAAAAATGAAAAAACGAATCTCTCCTTCCATTAATTTCATAAAGAACATAAGGAATAATACGAAGATAAAAAAAAAAAACTTTTATGCTTTTTTTTCTATAATTTATTGAGGTTTTTTCGGTGTTTTTGTTACCGCGATAAGCCAGGACCGTATTAAATCCTTTAAGAGTATTTATTGGTTAAAAGAAAATATAACGCATTGTTGAATTTTCTTTCTAAAAAAAAAATAAATTCCCTTTTCTTTGTTGCAAACATTGAAATCGTTTTGCATTTTCTTAAATAAACTGATTTTACAGTATTAAGCCAAGTACGCATGAAATCGGGTATGTACAGAGAAAAAAGAAAATCCTCGTAAACGACTTCATTACTTGAGTTTTTTTATTTCTTTTCTTTTCAATGGAATATATTGAATTGAGTATACTTGCACCATTGTGCACAGTGTTTTTTTTTCTTGTTAATGCTTTTTTCTATATAAATTTCTTTAAGTATTGGCGAGGGTGAAATTACGCGGTTTTATTATTTCTACTTGTGTATTTTTATCTTTAACTTTTTTTTCAACCATAATACTATGCATACAGTGTTTATAACAACCATAGATTTTGCATGCTGCACTTAGAGAGTGCATATAGTGCATTGCATACTCTGCAAACAGCAATGTCACTTGACTTATTTGTTTATACACGATATACAATAAATCTTTTCGTATTTTTTTCTTCTATTTAGTCTTGTCTAGTGAAATAATAAAATAAAATATTTTTCTTAAGAAATAATAATAATAATAATGAAAAATTGCAGTAAAGTTCGGTTTTTTTCATTCAAGAAAAAATAAAAACAACAAAATTCTTATATATTTTTTTGCTACAATACGTAATGCTGCTTTTGCTGCTAAATTCTCTAGAGATATTTATCGTTTATCATTTATTTTAGTGAAAAATAGAAAAACATAGCAAAAAAAAAGTTACAAAGAAACAGTAAGAAAAGTTTTTATTTCTCCATTTTTATTTTGTAAATAATTTCCCATAAATCTGATTAATGAAATCTTTTTTTTAATGGATTTTTTCTCCATTTATCTATTGTCTAAATGCAAAAAACAAAATATTAATTTAAATTCCATAATTAATTAATTAATTAAAAACCAGCAAATTTTTTTTACAAAACAAAAAGTTAAAATTAAAATATTTGATTATCGCGGTTTTATGTGGTTGTTGTTGTTCCCTGATTTGGTCACCTTAGTAATTATTATTATTTTAACGTTTTTTTATGTTTTTTATTTTGGGGGTTGTAAAATTGTTTAGATTTTAAAAACAAAAGCAAAAATTAATTTTTATTTTATTTTTGCGGATGATAAATTAAAAAACCTCAACGTTTCAATTGAAATATACCCGAGGAAAAAAAATAAAATAATTTTTTTGTAATCTAATCAACTCGGCAAACCTTTGAGAAACAGAAAGCAAAATAAAAAAAAATCGAAAGAACGAATGAAGGTTTTTTTTTGTTCCCTATATAAAACGGTTGACTGGTTTTGGTTGTCTCTGGGGTGATCTGACATAGAATCACGTAAAGCTTCTATTTTTTTTTTTTTTTGCTTGATTCTTTACAATTTTTATGTGCTTGTTGGTTTCTCTTTGTTTTTAATTCTTGATTTATAAAAAAAAAGAAGAAGACGAAAAAAACGATTTTCACATTTCGTCCCTTTTTTTGTAATAACATGATGTATTTAGAATGGGAAAATAGTACATTTACCTATTTACTATGTACAAAGTTAGATAATTTACCTGTGCGAAGAAGATTTTGTACTTATAAATTATGTAAATTGAATTCTAATGAAAAATAAGACAGAGAGAGAGAGAGAAAGAATTTTCTTAATCTTTGTGAAATTAAATAATAATTATAATTAAATTTTTGAAATCAACGTTTTTTTTTATTAACATATAAGTTCTAGAAAACTCGTATTTTAATCATTAAAAAAAATTCAAAATTACAATAATTTACCACAGTTTTAATGTGATTTATAGATTTGTTTAGGTGGTTTCATTCTTCTTCTTCTATTGTTGCTTGTTCCGCGTAGCTTTAATGTTTTGTTTTTAAAGCAATCAAACAGCAGGAAAGATTCTTTGCCGGGTGTTCTTTTTTTTGTTTTTGCTGACTTTAAAAGCTTTTTTTTTCTTCCTTTGTTAGCATTTTCTTTTATTACTTCCGTTTAGATTCACATGATAGCTGGCTTTTAATGTGTTTTTTTCTTTTTACTTTTTATAAACATTCGTTGGTAATTTAGATGTACGAGAATATTTTCAATTTCCGCTTTATGATCTAAATGATCATGACACGAATGCTTTTCGTTTTTTGGCTGTCGTTATTGCAAATACTTGCGTGAATAATGCAGCTTTTTTAATTCGTTTTTTTTTTGGTTATCATATGGCAGCTTTTACTTGAAAATTTACCAAAAAATATTTATATTCTGTGTAATTTTAATTAACGAAATCCTTTCGCCTATTATATTCTATTTATTGTTCCTTATTATCTGTATATTTTCATTATAAATTTAATAAAAATTTTCATAATGCTTATTGTTTGTTTTGCCAAATATTATCCTTTTCAAACAAAAATAAAAAATTAAAACATTTTCATTAAAAAATTTCCGATAAAATTCACGGATATTGACATGCGAAAACAAACAATTTCAATAAATAAGCAATCAAAATACAATTTAATACAAATAAAATACTATTTGTCATTTGAATAGTGTTCATTTTCAATTATTTCAATTATTTGCTTATCAGTGTTGTTTTCGGTTGATTTCGATACCCAAAAATAAATTTCTTGTAATGTAAAACGACAGTAATGGAATTTTTTTTTGTTCTATCATAAATTAGTCAACGCTTTAACATTGCTTTATAGTAAAATTTTCATTTTTGTTAATGTTAAATTGTATGGTATGTCTAACATAAAAAAAAATGTTCTGAAAAGCTTAATGACATAAAATTTTTCACTTTTCATTACATAATCGTTATCAAAAGCAATCTTTTATGTAGCATGCTTTTGGCATTTAACATGTTTCATCAGTACGTTTAAAAGCAAAAGAAAAAAAAACTATTCATTGCCATTATATCATTATATCTTCTAATTATAATTTTGTGTAACGAACTTCAAAAAACTTATCTTCCTGTATACAAAAATATGAGAAAAAATATTTACATCACTAAAACTTTAACTAAAAAAAGGAAAGAAAAACGAAAATAAGTTACTTAATAAATCGAATAAAATATAAAAGAAATAAATAAAAATTTACCTTATAAAGGCGTCATTATATACTATCAATGTTTTATGGGATTCGTCTCTATTACATAAATATTCAAAAACAAAATGAATAGAAGTGAAAAAGCTTTTAAAAATCAAATAAACCATAAAACTATCATGTTCTTTTGACAATATTCATTGTCTCTAATAAAATTATAGCACAAAAACCAAAATAAAATAGAAAAACAATTTTTATAGTTGCTTTGTCGTTTTTTTTCCCAAATTTTTTGTTGTTCCTGAATTGTCGTCAAATTTCCATACATTTGCTTAGCAAGGTGGTTTATATATCTATATATATTCAAATAAATAAACAAAATTCCCATGTATTTATGTATTCAGAACATAAAATTTCTGCATAAGAGAGAAACAAAAAAAAAAAAAATAAAGAAAAAAAATGAAAAAAGATTATATTTATTGTTTAACTATGTTTTATGTGATGTATTGTCATTGTCATCCGGTTGTATTACATCCTATATATCAAATTCCTTGTGTACTTTGTACACACATGTTTATTATATACATTTTTAGTTTTCAAAATTTTTCATAGAAAACAGCTTGAATATTTTTCCACAAAATATAAATAATTAAAAATGTAGAGATTTTACATTTGAATGTTTCTAACAAATAAATTGTGTAAAGTTGTTGTTAAATAGTAAATCTCTGCCGCTGAAATAAATATAAAAAAAAGTAACGCGTAACAAGAGAATAGAAATAGAAAATTTATGTATTAAAATTCATAACAAGTTAGTTAGTATTATTTGCAATATATTCATAAATAATATTTTTTTATTAAAGTAAATTTCTTTACCATCATATTTTTAAAGTTGTTATCCGCCACACAAGTGAACCATCATACACATATGTCACCTTTAGATGAACAAAAATGACAAAAGAAAATATTGATAACAAATAAAATTTGAGTAAAAGAGCAAATCAATTTTTTTTTTTTCATTTTTACCTTTTTAAAAATTCATCCAACGTAATACAATTCATGTCCCATGAGTTTAGCAAGAGTTGAATAAAGAAAAAAAAATTGTTTTATTCTTTTTATCGCAAGGTAAAGACGAGACCTACGATACTCAAAATTAAATTGTATGTGCTTGGAATTGTATTTTTCTTATTATTATTATTATTAAAAAAAATTCGTTTTTATTATTAAATTTATAATCATATCCAAATACAATAAAGCATAACATATATTGCCATGTATTTTTCCAGTTAATATTACTCAGCATATTGTTTCATGAAAGCAAAGACATTGTTTTTAAAAAAATTTATTATTATTTTTCGAAGAAAGAATGAATAAAACCATGAAACGTTATGCGTCAATAAAAATATATCTTAAATTACATTAAAAGACAAAAAAAAAGCGAAATAAATTCAAATCAAATCACGAAATATATTATATGATAAAAAAACAATAATTTCATTTTAATATTCATTGCAGGTTATTTGGTATAAGCATACAATGCAATTGGACACAACGGAACGGCATATAATGGAGAATCGTGGTGCAAAACATACGCTATTGATAAGAAAAGTTCATTATCATGATTTTGGTAATTATACTTGTTCAGCTGAGAATCAATTGGGAAAAGCAAAGAAAATCATTTTATTAACTGGAAAACCAAAAACGGTTATCTTTCATTCGCCTATAATGAGCCAGTGGGGTGATAGGTAAGCGAAATATTATTTTTCTTTACTTTTTAAATCTAAGTTTTATGTCGATTATATAAAGGTGTATTACAATCTATTTTAAGCTTTTGTAATAAAGTTATCAATGATTTAACCTTTCGAGTTTGCTGATAAAACTCATAATTATGACTAATTTCCCGATAATTTCATCAATTTTTTAATAATTCGAATAATTATACAATTTATAAACTTGTATACCGTATTCTTTGCCGACAAACAGAAGAGTCTTCAATACTATACAAAATCTTTTTCAAATTTTTAACACTAATCTCCATAGTATAAATACAAAATAAACATTTTTCTATCGTATAGTTTTAAAAATCTCATTATAAATCACCCACAATACATATTGCTGTTCACTTAAATTTTAAATAACTATCTAGATAACTTTGTAGACAACAAAATATATTATGTTAAAAAAAAATTTAAAGCAAGGGCATATACTCTTACGATTCTCTAAGCACATAAAATAGAAACAAACAAACACCTGGCTAATAATATTGATGATAATAAAATCAGTTTTGTAAACTTAATTAAAGTTTTCTAAAGATTTAATTTATTTATGCATTTTGAAAGTAAATTCTTAATTTAAATAAACAACATAAATGGTAAATTACACCCACAACCATTGATTGGATCGTATGAAGAATGCAACATGGTGATGGTGGTATTTAAAAACTATTTTACATTATTAAAGAAATGTCATGTAATTTGGTTCATTTATTCATTGTTACTTCGTAAAAGTAATTTATTAAGACATTTCATTATAATGATAATTAAAATAATTTTCACAATTTTTATAATTTAATTTTCAATAAATGTTCATTTTATCTAAATGAATTTCAATTAATTTTCTAAATATGCATATATATTTAAACATCCCTTATAGATATAACATTTCATGGGCTGTAGACTCACATGCACCAGTTGAGGAATTTAAATTATCTTTTCGTAGACTACCAAAAGTACATACAAATACTGAAGAATCTGGTGGTTTACATAATGGTTTTAAGGATCAACCATTACAACAGCAACAGCAGCAGCAGCAGCAACCGCCACCACCAAATCAACAACAACAATATCTACGTCGAGGATATTACAAAAGAGTAAGTTTTCAATTTTCTGAAAATAATTATTTAATAGCTTTTCCTTTATTAAATATTATTTACATTGTCGAATTGTTTTTTTATTCCAATGCATTGTTTACACTATTATATTTATATTTCTGATTTCCGAACAATTTTATGATAATAAAAATGTTAATATTCAACAATTTGCAATAAATAGCAAAAGAAGAAGAATTAAAAACCATAAAACTCCATTACAACAGCAGCAGCAGCACATTAAAAAGCTTCATTGTTTTCGTTTTTATTCTTTGCTATTCAATAGATATTTTTTTCATTTCTGTTATTATTTTTTTTTTATTGTATTATTTACACAAAATGTATTAATTTAATAAAAAAGTAACGCAGAAAAGCAACAATTAATGGTGAATTTTATTTAAAAAAAAATAAATTAAAACAATGCAAGAAATAGAATAATAACAAAGTGAAATTGTAAAAACGTTTTAATAAATTTTTTATTTAGAGAAAAGCATTTACTTGAAGTATTATATTCAGTTCTTAGTGCTACAAAAAAAAACAACTATTAACTGTGTAATATACTAAGAATAAGAGTAGAACAGGTGAAATTGTATAACAAGTAAAGAAAAGTTTTGCAAAACGCTGCAGCAAAGTAGTGAAAGCAAAAAAAAAAAACATCACGTAAAAGTAGCAATAAGTAAAATAAAAAACTTTTCTTACAAATCGTTAAACCACAGTAAAATAATAATCAAAATTATGCGAATAACCAACGATAAATTTAAATATTGCTTTAAATAAATGCAAAAGCTTTTTCTAGTGTCTTTTTAACTGTACTTAAAAAAAAGCACAATAAAGAAACATTAAAGTAATGTTCAATATCACAAAGTAATGCAAAAAGAACGTTTATTTATCAAAACTATCAAATAAGAAATGAAGAAAAAAACTAAATATTGTTAAAAAGCTTTTGTATCAGCTTAAAACTATCACAAATTTCAATTTCAAATATTACTATTATTATTATTATTATTATTATTATTATTATTATTATTACTATTATTATCATAGCGAAATATACTTTGCTTTTCCTTGAAACAATTTTTCTTCATAATAACAAAACAAAATTCATTATAATTCACTTAACTATTATGTGCTTTTTCTGTTATTACTATTATTATTATTATTATTGTTATTTGTTTGTAAAACTTATTTTTTATTCACGTTTACGCTATTCTAGAATTTTCTTTAATTTTTCGTCTATATATTTTTTCGGTTATTTCTCCTTGTGGAAAAAATCAAGACAAAAGAAAGAAAAAATTAACCAAAAGCAAAATGATGATAAAACTTTATTTATTGTTTAACGTTAAAATAAATGTTGATTATTTTAGTGAAAAAAAAAAGAAACATATAATAAAAATGTCTAAATCGGGCTAAAAGTGTGATGAAAAGAGTATTTGGACAAATCACATACAACACATCCCACATACACAGCTTAACTATAAAAAAAAAATAGGAAAAACTTGATAGGAAGAATGAAACTGGAATGTTATGTATGTTGATTGTTTGTAAAATAGAAATCGAAATAACACGAAAATAGAAAAGAAAATTCTTCATCTAACAAAAGCACAAACTATTATTAACTTTATAGTAATAAAGACTTTGCTACATTATTATTATATTTTCGTTTTCCTTATTTTATTTTATTTTTTTTTTGTTATACTTTATTTTATATTCTGTTTTCCTTGTTGTTTGTTTCTAAATTTTATTATAAAAAATATATTTACTAGGAAAATGCCACACACCATATGTCGTCAACACACTATGGACCTTATTTATATCAAAAAGGTTATTGGAATATGGCTGAATGGTCAGAGGAGAATTGGCGTGATGTCATTTTACCATCGATACCATTATCACACCTTTATACACAATCGATGAGCTACGTTATACAAGGTTTAGAGCCAAATCGTAAATATGAAGCACGTGTTCAAGCAAGGTAAATTTTATTTTTTATTTAATAGTTATCAAAGCAAAATGTATGCTTTTTAAAATAAAAATCAATTTTTTTTTTTATAATAATAAAAACTAATGAAAAATATATTATTAATTTTGTATTAAAGAAATCGTTACGGTTGGAGTGATTTATCGGATCAATTTATTTTCTCCACACCAAATGCGAGTGAGTACAAGTTTTTTTTTTTTTTTGATTAGCAAAAATTGTCCTTGATTTTTAAATTAAAAAATAAAATAACATTTTCAGATGCGTATAAAGAGCGTAAAATGAATTCGATGTATAGTATTAAAGCGTCAGCATATAACAATTATTTAGCTAAAGAAATATTTATTTTAATTATAATTTTAATACTACGATTATCCTAATAAATAAACAATAGTAAAATAATAATAATAATTATAATAATAATATTTTTTTATAAAATAAATTATAATAAAATTCTATTAAAAAAGAAAAATATGAAAAAAAAAAAAACTACTGGTTAAGTATTGTAACCACCTGTAATCCACTGTGCGTTTTTAATTAACAGGGGAATTTTATTGAATCAAAAACAGTATGAGCGATTACTAGCCAGTATTATACATACTGCAAATAACTTCTACAATTATTTTGATCCATAAAATTCCACTGAAAGCAAAAGCGACACGCAATGATTACAAGTTTGTTTACTGCTTACACCTGTACAAAAAAAAAAAATGAAGTAAATAATTAATTAATAAAAAATTATATTAATATTTTTTTTTTTTTTTTTAGTAAAACTAAAGTAAAATTTTAACACATAGAAAATAATTGTAAATAAATTTTTTGTATATAAAAATGAGAAAAAATAAACCCAAATTAGAAAAGACAAAGAAAAATTAATTAATCTTAAATACCTTTTTACTTTTAACCAGGTAAAACATAAATTACTGAATTAAAAAAAAAATCATGCATTAAATGTATAACAGCATAAATAAATTAATTAAATATAAGTAAATGTGTAATTTAGTAATTAAGATACAAGAAATATAAATTTATTTATGTAATAAAATTATAAAAAAATTAAACCGATTTTTCGCTAATTTTTATGTTTTTAATTTTTCTGTTTCTCATTTAATTTTTAATAATTGCGATAAATTAATAAAAAAATAAAATTAATTTTTTTTTTTATACTAAATTAATGAAATTATTTGATAATTAAATAAAAAATAATTAAAAGCTCCATAAATGTGCAAATTATGGTTAATGATAAAATTATAATGGGTGATCAAATTAGTACTATATATTGTTTAAACACTGTAACGAATTCGTGTTCAATATTGCTTGCGAAATCACAATGAAAAGATACACAGTGTATAGGAATTGTAAACTTTCGGGTTATGTTTCGCGCATTTTGTGAAATTTATTAAAAATTGGTGCTTCAGAATCCAATGAAATTATTTTAAAATAATAAAATTAAATTGATATCTAATACCCATTCATATTCGTTTCAAATCAAAAATATATAGTTCTTATTTGATCACCCTGTATTTAAAAAAAAAAAAACAAAAAAAGGAAAGAAAATCCCAGCAAAAATATTAATTTAAAAAAAACGCTTCTATGTATGTATGTCAAATGCAAACAACTCTAATAAATAATTTAATAAATAAATAAAAATTTGTAATAATAATAAATAAATAAATAATTATTCCTTTAGGAGATTTAACACATAAATAAAATCAAATAAATATATATATATATATATACAAATAAAATCATTTTATCTAAAATTAAATTTTAATAAAAAAAAAAAACCCTTAAAATAAATTAATTTTTAATAAATAAATAAAATATTTTCCCCCTAAATCCTTATAATTAATTGCCATACATGTTTTAACATAAATTAAAATAAATTTTTAAATTAATTAATAACCAAAAAATAAAAAAAGAATGAAAATGAAAAAATGGACAAAACAAAACCACCCACACATGTAATGACACAACAAAAATAAACTGATTAAAAAAATAAAATTAATTGAATTAAAATTAATAAAATAAAAATTAATATTAAAATAAAAATAAATCAACATATTGAGTCTCCAATTACCTGACAAGAAATTTTTATTAATTAATTAAGGATAATACAAAAAATTAAACCCGCAGTATTAATGTTAAAAGGAAAGTAAAACAATGCTTTTCCGGGAAGCTTTTCGTTTTTATTATATATTTTTTTTTTGCTAACAAAGGAAGGAAGTGAATGAATTAAAAAACAAAAAGGTTGTCATTAAAAATTCTTAGATTTCATTGATATTTTAAATAACAAAACTAAGGTATGCTTCAAACTTTTACAAAGCTAATTAAAATCATTAAAAAAAAAAACGATAATAAGTGAAATCCTTAGAAATTAAAGAGAAAAAAATAATTATTTTAAATTAGAAAAGTTTGTTAAGAAAAATAAAAAATACTGAGAGCATCTGACTAACATAATTATTCGTAAATTAATTCAAAATAATTTATCCACCTGTCAAAAAAAAATATTGCACTTAATCGACGTTTAGTTTAGAGTATTAGCATAAAAATGTTTGTGCTTTAGTTGTGTTAAGCCAGTTAAACTTAATATTATGCAATGTCATCCTAATAAAACTAATAAAACTGGTTTTGCACACTCTACAGATTATCAACTAATTAAAATTGCATAACCGTTACTCATTCAACGTGTGTCACCAATTAACAAACTATAAAATGCGCATAAATGCACAAACCACTAATTAATTAATTAACAAAAAAAATATATTATACAATTTTTCCGCAAATGTTTTCATTAAAAACAAAACGAAGGAATTTTTGCACATTGGAATTTTTTTTTTAAATTAATTAATTTAATGAAATTAAAAGTAATAATAATGAAAAAAAAATGTTTTCCTTGCGCGTATTTATAGTGGAAAAATTCGACAAAAAAAAAACTGGAATTTTCAATGCATTTAAGTGTTTTTGTCGTTGATTCTGGTATTTTTTTTTTACTACTCGTCGTTATTCACGGATGGCTATTTTTCGATAAAATTTATTATTTTTTTTTTAGTTCTGTTTTGAAAGGTCGTGAAAAGTGTGTGTGTGTGCGCGTGTGTATATGTTTATTTTTTATTATTAACTTGGCTTTCATCAACGGTTATAAATCGTTGAGATGTTGATTTAACAAAAAGTAGCGAAAATGCGGAACCACAGTCGAAAAAAATATAATAAATAAAGCATAAAAAAAGCTCAATTAAAATATGGTCAGTAAAAAGTTTGTTAACAATAAAAGTAAAAAACAGCAAAGCAAAAATAAAATGAAAATAAAAGTAGAAAAAATAACGAAAGGAAAAACCATTTGTTTGCCATCCAGTACGCTCATAAATTTTCTAATCAATAGTAAATAATTTTTAATTTATTAAGAATTGAGAGTTTGACGGTTATGTTTTTTTTTTTGTGGCTTTCAATCAAATTTTGTGAATTTTTTTTCTATTATTGTTTTCTTGGCGTTTATTAATTTTATTAAAACTTTAAGAATATTCATGTCTTAAGGATGCCCTAAGGTTTTAATTTAATAATTTGCTAAAGTTAAAATTAATAAGGAAAACTAAGTGGAATGATGTGACCAGAGACGATGTTTCATAAAATGAGTTACTGTTAGAGAAATTACAAATTTCCAAAACAAACTGATATTTCAATAAGTTTTTGAAATGATGACAAGTGTTTTCGATGTATTTTTACTGTTAATAAATTCTTACAATTAGGAAATTTATTTCTTTAATCAGGTAATGTGAATTAAAATCGTAGACTCGGTAAACAAAACTAGGTATGCCGCGATATGAATTGATAAAATTGAATGCGATATTTATACGGGTAAAACTTAATGAACAAACTTTCAAAATTCTTTAACAATGCTTTAAGAACTCAAAGTGTTTTAGGTAATGAAGATTCCTTTTATTTCCTATCTCGTATAGTCATTAATAACCTTGCCTACCTTTATTTAATTAACAAAACATTTTCGCACCTTATTAAATTTTTATTATTATATAAACGGAGACTCAATCAAATTAATAACATAAAAATATTTTTTTTAAATAAAAAAAAAATAATAATAAGAAATTTTCAATTGAAAAAATAAGAAATCAATAAGAAATAAAATTGAGGAAAACAAGGTAAACTATTAGTCGATTCATTTATATTATTTATAAAAATGTATACTAATGAGTAATTACTAGTTAATTAAATAAATAATAAATTGAGTTAAATTAGCAAAATGATTTAAATTGAAAAATAAAATATTGAAATAATTTTTTTTTATTTCTTAATTATTTTAGTTATTATCTTTTTTTTTTTTTTTTTGATTAAATTAAAATAGAATTTTTGTAAATAACTCTCCAAAGAAATATTTATAAAATAATAATTAAAATAATATAATTATTTGATGTAATAATAAATAAATAAATAAATTTATATATAAAAAAGAAAATAAGATAAAAATATATGATAATTATAATAATAAGAAAATAAAGAAGAAAAATAATAAGAAAAAACACAAGAAAAATAAATTTCTAAATGCTTTATTTTAATTTTTATAATTTTCTTTTTATTATTGATTATTAATTATTATATTAAATAACTCCACAATATTTTATAGAAAATCATTTATTAATAATATCTTTAAGCAAGAAGACAATGTTTTAACTCTTACAGCTTTTAAGCAGTTATAAATCGATGGATTTATATTTATTAATTTTATATTTTCCTTAATAAAATCTGATTGATTAATTAGTAATGATTAATTACTGTTTTTATTTTTATTCTGGAAAATGATAAGTCTTTCCTATGTCTTAAGCAAAAACCTTATTTAAATTTATTGTTAATGGATAAGATATAAGCTCGGACATCATTTGGTTTAATTTTGAACGAGTAAAAACCAAGTTATTTGCAATAAATTACCAAAAAAACTGTGGCAAAGATTAGAATTTCCTTACATACATTTATTTGGTATTAAATATCCGACAGATTTTAAAATGTAATTATTTATATAATCGATAGTACAGTGGTTAAAAACGTGTTTAATATATTTTTTATAGAAAAATAAAATTGAAACAAAAACACTGCTTTAAGGTCATGCAATTTAATATAAAACATTTCAAAATAATTAATTAGTTATAATTAAAACGTGTCGATATGAAATTGCATAATACTGTGTGACATATGTAATTATAATTTCGACAATTGTTTGCTTTCGAGTTTGTAGAGTGTTTCAATCATTTCTGCTATGATTATTACTCAATACTCAGGCTCAGTAAAAAGTATAGTGAGAGAAGCTTATATGTAATGAGGAATACATTTAATTACCAAAATTTTTGATGATATTGTTATTAAGCAACATAAATACTACAATCCAGTAAATAATGAAACGGGAAGCAAAATAATTTAAAAATTTAAATTAACTAAGCCGATTTTGAGGTTTGTTTAATTTTTTTATTTTATTTTATTTAAATTTTCATATTTTTTTTTTTCAATTATGTATATATATATTATTAATTACCACAAATGATTAAAGCTTATTTATAGAATTATAATTAAAACCGAATTAATACCACTGGCACCATACACGCACACAAAATGCAGGCGACAAAAATTTTTTTTTATATTTATTTATAATCGCGGCATTTATCAAAAATAAAAATTATATAAAATTGGTTTAAATGTTGGTTATGTTGGTTTTTATTTATTTTAATTCAACCAAGAGAGAGAACGAAGGGCCAAAAGAAAATAAAAAATAAAATAAATAATAAATACTGAATAAGAGGAATTTTATTAACATGAAGAATGTTTCTTTTTTCCTGAGGTTTTTGTGTAATTTTTGTATTTTTTTTTTTTTACTTGTTTTGAGGGGGTGGAAACAACAGGAATATTTATTATCTTACACGTAGCTAATACTGTTACCACTGATATCCCAGTCCATTTAAAATCTGTATCAAAAATTTCAGTCTATACTTATTCTACATAACGTATGAAAAATATGTATACAACAGAACATAACGCCACTTTAGCCGACTTTGGTTATAAATATTTGTCAAATAAGCAAAATTCCATATAAATCGCGCCGTACACGTCGTATTCACGTATTATTCAGTTTATATTGCCAAAAAAAAAAACCGAATAAACTGAATAAAAAACCAAAGGAGCGAACACACAAAATAAACCAAAGATATGAAGAGAGCAAATAAATAAAAAAAAAAATACATAAAGACCGCAGACACGTAAAAAATTCCATCATCGTTTAGGAGGCAAAACAAAAAAAAAAAATTTAACGAAACAAAAACAAAGATGAATGAAAAATATTGTTGGAGAAAAATAAAATATCAGACTTTTTATCCTTATCGTGTATTAGCTAAAGTAGGTGGTAAAATAAAAGGTAACAGAGACAATTAAGAAGAAAAACAAAAATATATTGGCTATGGTTAAATATCTATATATTTTGCTATTTTGCGAATAATCGCGTAATAAAGTATAGTAATGCCTCGATAACGTGAAAAGCACTTCGTTCTAATAACAGCAAGAGTACATTAAGCTGCATTACTTATTTGCTTTTTGATAAATGGATTCAGGTGAAGATTAACACTATTCCATAAAGAACATACTAAATAATCTAGTATTTATTACATAAAATTGGTATTTGAAGAGTATCTGGAATCACTGACTTACGGCAAAGTTTTAATGTAAAAATTTTTGTTTGGTTAATTGATTCTTTACTGATTAACGCTACATTTATTACGCATTTCCAGTATAGTTTAACTTTTTTAATTGAAAATTTAAAGAAAATAAACTCAATATTGTTTATTAAATTGACGCTTTACTGTTATATTTATGTAAAACACATTGTTGTCGCTGTTGTTTCTGTGTAGATCCTTAGTATAGATTTAACACGCACTTTTCTTCTCATTTTTTTTATTTTATTCAATATTATTTTTCATCTAAACATGAAGCTTTTTCTTTGTATATTTTTATGCTACGTAGGCATAACAAGCTTTTAGTTATTGTTGGTGTTGGCTTTTTATTTTATTATTATTATTCCAAATAATAATGGTCTGAAGCTAAAATGAAAAAAAAAAAGAAAATAAAAAATTGAAGAAAAAACAAAGTGAAAAAGCTTTGAAACACTTGTTTTTTTTCTTCTTTTTACTTTATTCTGTGTATGCGTGTCTGTGATGCGGATGTGTAAATAAGTATGTTTTTAAGTGTTTGTCTGTTTGTTTGGTAAAAAAAAAAAGTAGAAGAAAAATCTATTTTTTTATTTTTTATTATTTTATAAAGTAGAATGCGTGTACTTAACGCCCTACTTCTCAATTAAATCTTTATTTTACTAACCCACTTGCCGGTTTAATGGTTTTGTTATTGTTGTTGTTGTTACCATTGCTGGATCTGCTGGTGCTGATACTGATGCTGATGGTATATATCCACTATAACTGTTCAAGTTGTTTGTTATGTTCGTACTTTTCCTTCCTATTTTAGTTCTGCATTTCTTTTACGCAGAATTTTTTATATTTCTGTTTATTTATTTATTTTTTATTTTGCCTTTGCTGCTGCTTTACTCCAGTATTTTTTAAGCTTTAATAACTTCATCCCTTACCGTTTTCATCGTTTTTTTTTCTGCCTTTGCTGCCTTATAACTGTTCAGTTAAAAACAAATCTGTATGTGTTTTATTATTATTATTTTTTTGTTCTTTCACTTGGATTTTTTTTTGTTCATTCTTTTTGCCAACAAAAAAAAAAAACACGATGTCAGAGGGAAAAACTTTTTCCCTTGTAGTAAGAAACAGAAGAAAACAAAATAAAAAAAAAAAACTGAATATAAAAATGCAAATTTATTTCACCACACTCGCCATTGGCACCGGCTTTTTAACGGTAACAAAATAAAAAAGAAAAAAAAATCGTGTTTTCTTTTCTTCTTTTCCTATGTACTAGCAACTGTACTACTGATGCCCGCACCCATAAATTTTGACTTCACCTCACTTTATTGTTTGTAAGAAAGCATAACAATACTTTTTCCAATAAGAATGAGAACTTAAAAACAAAAAAAATTCAATACGAAGCGCACAAAAAAAGTCTATTGTGTGCTTTTTAAGTGAACCTACTTTTCATCTAATAAAATTGTCTTTCGTCTTATTGTTGTTAGTGCTGATATCGCGCTGCTATAGTTGTTATAACGGAGTACCGATCTTATATGATACAATTCAATGCAGACCATACCGTTAAGCTTTTTGTAAGCAATCGAATAAAGAAAATAAAACCAAATGCACACCCACCATCACCACCCATTATCCGCACAAGACTCACTCACTAACAAACACGTTTTGTGTTCTTGTTGGTGCTTTTTTTTTTCTTCAGTATTTTTTATTTTGCCTAACATGGTTTGAGTGCTTTTTATTTTTATTTCATTTCCATCCATCTATTCTCTATTTTCAGGGTGGTCAGGGTGGTGTCTTTTTTTTCTATTTGTTTATTTTATTTTTTTTTTTTGCGTAGTTATTGTTTGTTTTTACGTTTTCTGGTATTATTGTTGTTACACATTGTTTCGTTTTATTTTATTGTTACGATTGAAGTATTTCCAGATATAAATTTCTATATAAAATTAAATGATATCTTTCATTTATCTATTTTATATTATTATTATTATTATTTTGGCAAATGGTTTTACCAATAACGACTATAGAATAGGAAAAATAAATAAATAAGTAAATGACTAGAGAAAAAATAAAAAAAATTCCACCATTATTTTTCCATTTCTTTAATTTAATTTAAAATGAATTAAAGTTTCTTTATTTCTTTTCATTTATTGTTTCATCCTATGCCAAAACTAATAATAATAATATTTCTTAAATTTGCAAATTTATAAAATTTGATTAAATTTTTTTGTTATTTTAACAGTGCGATAACCAGTGGTCATTATGTATTTTTATTTCATGTCGTGTGCAAAAAAAAAAATTAAAAAAGAAAAATTTTTAACAAAGAAAGGATTAAAATTAATTTTCTGTTAAAAAAAAAAATACTTCACGTGAAATTCTTTGTTATTTTTAAAGCTTTTTCCGTTCATTTTTTTTTCCCTCTGTTGAATCACCGGCAGACGTGTGAAAGGTTAGTTGCTTGTGGAAAAACCCAAAAAAAGAACATTTTTATTATTCTTTTGTGCAATGTTAAACACTATGCAGTAAATTGAAGGAAATGTGCTTAAAAGCAAACAAAATGCTCATCCGTATGCCAAATAGAAACAAGTTTTTCCTTTAATTTTTCTTTTTTTTTATTATTTTTTTTGTTCAACCCGCTTAGTAGTGATATTGATAATAATTCTTTTTTTTTATATAAATAAAGCAGCAATTTAATGCTAAAAATATTCCAAAATTTAACCTAGAAAGCGCTCACCTGGCGAAAGTTAAAGAAACATTTTTTTTTGTTTTATTATTACTTGCGGCACTGTCTCATTCTGCCAACAACAGTAAAAAAACTTTATTTTCAATAAAAAAAAATACAAATTATACTAATTTATAGCAATTGGAAAATCAATTTTAATTTCTAAATCAAAAAAATATATAGATAAAAAGAAAATTAATAATATTTTTTTTATCAAAATTACGTAATAAAAATTACTTAAAAGCTATTTTTTGCTGCTTGAAGTGGATCGCAAAAAAAAAAAAAAATTAAATGAAAAAATAAACCTCCTTCGTTCAATAAATATATATATATGAAAATCAAATGACCAGTTAAATCCTTAAATACTATCAATTATCTTTTGTTTAAAAATTGAAAATAAATAACAAAAAAAAGCGAAAATTAATTAAAAACAATCCGTTAAAGTTTTTGAATGTAGATAGAAGGGTATCACAGATGTTCTAATTTTCAAGTATTGATTTTATAAATTTTTATCTTTGTCGGGTTTTTTTTATTTTTTTCTATAAAATTAACTTGAAAGCACAGGAGGGAAAATACCCTAAAATTAAACTTTAAAACAAACAAATATAGTATAGAGAAAAAGTTTTTCCTTATTTTCTTTATTTATTTATTTTTTTTTTATTGATTTTCAGAATAAAATCTGAGACAGAAATTTTTTTATGTAGGATTTTCAAGTTGTTTTTGTTATTTTTTTAATGTTTCTGTTATTGAAACGGCAGTAAATTGTGTCATAAAATATGTAATTAAAAATAAAAATTAATTAACTCTTGTTGGGTTAGTTTATTAATAACACTGAAAATTTTCTTCTTTTCGTTTTCACTTTTCCTCAGCCATGCTATGAATATTTTATTATAATTTTGTTTTTTATTTTTATTTTTACCACCTTGTGTGTGCACCACAAAGCCAGAGTTAAATTAATTTAAAATAAAATTCTTCTCTCTCTTGTTTTATTTATTTTTCTTTTGATAATTAATATTCTGGAGAATACAGGTTGCATTCAATACGTTTTCGGAAATTTTATATAAGAAAAAAGTTAAAAAAATAAAGGATGAGCTACAAAACAAAAAAAAAAAGGAAGAAAGAAAGGAAAAAAAAAATTAAAAAACCATAAAAAGAAATAATAATAAATATTAAATCGGTTTTACCTGTCCAATATGTTTGTTTATCTGACAAATACACACATTCTCTACATCATTGAATTCTTGAATTAAGAAAATTGAGTTAGAATGTAAGAAAAAAAAAAGCCAACCGAGAACAACAGAATGGAAAAGGGTTGCCATATCATAACAGAGTAGAATATATATATATATATATATATATATATATTTAACATTGGGTGCACTGGGAGTCTAGGACATGGATAAAGGTTTTCTTGGTTATTTTTATATTTCTATTATTTTCACAAACAAAGTGATTGAATATTTATCGTCAAAAGGTTGTTGCTTCTAACATTTTCACTATTTTTTTTTATTATTCTTGTTTTTCTGTTCGTTGAAAATTCAATTACGATTGGTACTTTGTGTTGCCTAAATCAAATTTTCATACCGCAACAACACCTTTCGATAACAATTTATTAAAGAACAAAATGTTTATTTATTTTATTTTGATTATATTTGTTTGTGTGTATCAATTTGTACTTTACTGGTTTTTCTTTTCCCCTTCAACTTTTGGACCTGATTGTGGTTGGTTCGCTTTTAAAGCTCAATGGGATTTTTTCTTTAAAAGAAAAAAACAGAATTCATTCACTTCAATGATGGTAACTGGTATCACGCCTCGTTTATTTTATTTTGTATTTTTTCTTTTCTTTTTTGCTGGGTTACATAATGCTTTGTTTATTTTATAAAAATAGTTTTACAAAATCAAAGCATTTACTGTTAAAGGATATGAGAATGCTGACAAGCCATAAAAATAATTATAAAGTTTTAGTAAAAAATTTCTTCTAGATACTTTTGTTGATTTTGTATCATGGATTCTGTTTTTTCTTTTAAAGTAAAATCAAACATTCTGATGAATTTTTATTGAAGAAAAACTGCAGCAAGTATTTAGTTTAATTCATTCAGGATATATGTCCGCAAGTAATACTTTTTAACTGCAGAAGTTACTTTTTTTGAATTAACAAAGAATTGTTAAAATCATCTAATCAGGCATTTCTTAGCAAACAACCCAGCGATTTGTAGGTATTTTTAAGTTGCTTAAACAAAGTTTTATCTCAAGGTTAACAAATAATTTAAAAAAAATATTCTGACCAAAGAAAATTAAAGAAAACGAGAAAGAAAAGGTACATCAAATACAGCAATATGCTTCTGAAAATATGATTTAAAATTCCATTGTCGTTCATTGTGCGTTGAAAGCATATTTTCCAGCAACATTTTTTTTTTTTCATTAAAATTCATTTCTACAAATATTACCAGAGAATTTTCCATCAATGCGACAAATTAACTATTGTATTTATAAGAGCTTAAAGTAGATTCTATTGTGATTTAATACCCTTTATTCATAACAATACCGTAACACACATATACAATTTAACAAAAGTAATATGTAAATTACATTTAAGCAAATGATTAATGCTTTTTAAATTCTTTTAGATTTAACGCTTTAGCTATTTTTATTGTTGGTTTTAAAATGTGAAAAGACTTTAACGAATATAATAGCCGTTAAAAAAAACAATTTTAAATTTAATTCTTAATTAAATAGTTAAGTTTTACAAACCACATTATTATCTATATTTCAGATTTATGCAAAAAATTTGCATATTTTACTTGATTTTTGTTGATTTTTCCTTATTTTAGTAGAAAATTAACTACTTTTCGTTAAGTTTAGCTTATTTTAGTTGATTTAAATGAGTTAAATTTTTGATATTGGATTAATTTTCTGATTTTTAGAGGAGATTAACACAATTAATGAAAATATTTATTATTTCAGGTGTGTTTAAATTTTTACTAAAATTTTCCTCTCTTCACGAATTTTATTCAATTTTAATCGTTGTTCGCTAAATATTAGCTACTTTTATCATATAGTTAGTTAAAGTTTAAGCAAAATATTAACAGATTTAGGCAGAAAATAAATCGCTTTAAATTAATTTCGTTAAAAAATTTGGCACAGAAAACTATTTAATACTAACTTTTTAAAAAGAAATTCACAAATTTCAATTCAATTTTAATTAAAATTATAATTAAAAAAAAATCTATATTGCAATTATAATAATAATAATAATAATAATAATAATAATAATAATAATAATAATAATAATAATAATAATAATAATAATAATAATAATAATAATAATATATAAATAATATATTTCTATTATAAAAATAAAATTATAAAATAAAAGTTAAAGTAAATATACTGAAAAAATAATAAAATAAATAATTTTGTATGCCTTAAGGTGTGCTGTTAATAGGAAGCATAACATGACTATGACGGCAACGTCAACAATTTAAATAAATTTTTTATTATTTTTGCTCGCAATTTGAAACGGAAAAACAAACTACGTTTTCTATATTTATATTTATTAAAATGCACGACAAAAATGTTTATTTTTATTTGAGTTAGTTTCTTTTTTTAACAATAAAATGAATAAAACGAATTTATTTCTGCATTTTACTATGGTCTATTTATTTATTTTTTTAAAAATAATGAGAAAACGAGAATTTTAAGCAAATTTATTTAGCGAATTTTCTGAACTTTCTTTTCCAATTTAATATCCACAAAGTGATATTATTTTTTTACGTTTTTACTTTGTTAATATTAATATAATTATTATTTTATTTAATTAGGTAAATAATTCTTATTTATTTGACATTATTTTGTATAACTTCTGCCCACAATATTGTATACTGATTTGTTTTATTGTTTAGATTATCCTTTTTTTTCATCGTTTGTTTATTATGCTAAACATAAATATGAAATAAATTTTATAATTTTCCCAAATAATAACCAAAAATAATAACAATAAATGTTACATTTAATTGATTTTAATAAATAATTTAATAAATAATTTAATTTATTTTTTTTTTCATCCCCGCTTAATTATTCAAATATATATATATATATATATATATATATATTTTTATTGAAAAATTATAACCGAAAAATACTAATTTATTTTCATTTATTCTTTTAATTGTTTATTTAATATTTGTTAATTTTATTATATGAAAATAATGTGCGAATTAATGAATTAATAAAAAAATATGAGAATTTAAATAATTTATGAATAAATTATTGTTTTTGTTATTTTAATGTTGTTAATTACGTCATCATGTTATTATGGTTGAGTTGAATGAAAATTTAACAATAATAATAATGGAAATATTTGTTGCATGTTTAAATGTTTTTCTTTGAAAATTATCTTTTAACTGAAAGTGTAAATTACCACATAGATTCAAAATCTTAGAATATTCTCTCCATTTCATAAATAGTAATTAAGAACTGCGCTATCCTAGAAGGATTTTTAAAATAATGATTTTTTGACGAAAAAATTTACTCATGAAACTATTGCTAGCGTTGAAAAGCACAAACTATTAGTAAATTTTAGCAATTTTTGTACTAAGAAAGTCTTTTATTCGCAAATATCTGTAAATACTTCTAACAATCTCGATATTTTTGCTTAGGCTATTCTTGTAGACAGTTAATTCCCGGTTCGATCCTATTTAAAGTATAAAATTACTGCATATAAAAGCACAACTTACGCACGATCTGCTTAATCACTTAAAATTAAATCATTTAAATTATAAACTACGTAACTAGTTTTCCATATATTTTTATTTAATTTTATTGAATATCAATTGTTTAAACACATACATATAATTTATTCACTAATAAAATAATCATTTATTAATTGACATAAAAAATAAAATGAGTGAAATTTTGATTTAAATAAAATAGCAAATAACTCGATCAACAATAACAGCAATAAACAGCAACAGCAAAACGAAACTCCCCATAACCAAAACCAAAACTAAAACTAGAGACAAAACCAAAAGGTATTTGCAAAAGTATTAAATATTTAAAGTAACAACACAATTTTACCATTTTCCACTAAATAAATATAAAAAAAAAAAAAACGAAAACGAAAAGCTTATTCGAATAAACCATAGAAAACTATCAATAAAATTTGTTACAACGAAATAACACAAAACAAAGCATACAAATACACGAATGATAAATAAATAAAAAGGTTAAATTTACTTTCGTATTAAAATCAGTTAAATGAAAATGGGAAAAATAAAAAAGAAAAATGAATGGAAATATAGATAAACTCTGTTACTGTATGAAAAAAAAAGAAAAAAAAAAACAAATAATTAATTTATAAAGTGAGGAGATTAGATTTGTGTTGGTTTCTTCTTGTTTCTTCATTTAACTGCTTTAAACAACGAAAAAACGAAAAACGTTATATATATTGTCAATGGCTGAGATGTCGATGTTATTGCTGTTATTATTATTTAATAGCAGAGAAATAAAGAAATTAACAACAAAAAAGTCAATGCAAAAACAAATTGGAAAACAATTTGATTTCATTTTATCCTTTATTTATGCAATTTATTTATATATTTGAGAAAAAGTTTAACATCAGTAGCAGAAGCAGCAGTAGCAGCAGCAGCAACATTAGTAATAACATCCAAATACGATTTATAAATTATTTAATTTTAATTTTATCGGTTATTTTGATCGGTTTTCTTACATTACATTTTTTATTATCATTATTATTATTTTCTGTTGCTAATCCCCTAACCCTGATTATTACTTGTTTTAAAAGGTTTTATATCCATTTTAAAGAAACAAAATAATATATTTATATATAAAAAAATACGTAATTTAAGACTTAACGTGACACAATTCACATTGAACGTGTGGTAATCAGCATGAAATTACATTTTATTTGTGCTTTTAAAATAAGTTTATTTTTATGTTTTTGTTGCTTTGCTTTTTTGCTTTAATTTCCATCAGTTTTAATAAGTAAATTCAATAAATATAGATTAGTAATTTGAAAATAGAAAATAAAAAAAATGGTACAGATAAAACATAAAACCAATTGATTAATTAATGAATAATTGAAAATAATTAATTTTATAATAATAATAATAATGATTGGAAAAAATATATATAAATATATACTTTTGTGAATAACACTCTACTAGTGTACAAAAGTATTATTTATCCATCTATTAAAGTGTTTAATTACATTTTAATTTATTATTATATAAATTATCGATAGAAGTTTTATTTTTAAAGCAGGAATAGAAACAGCAGCAAATGCAACAGCAGCAAATGCAACAGCAAAAAAAAATAGAAGGATTTTAATAATAGTAAACTCTGTCATTAATAAAAATATATTTATCAAATTATAATAGAAAATGTTTTTTAAAATATATACTTTATTTTGTTAGCTTAAGTTTCATTCATTTTTCAACAAAATTTTATATCATTTTTTGCTTTTTATTATAATTATTATGATTGTTGTTCGGTGAGTACTAATATATGTATGATACTGTACTACTGCTATTGCTGTTGCTGCTACTTTTTAATTAATCCAAAATAATTACTTTTCTATAAAAACAATAAACATGAAATTTTATAAATATTTTCATCATAAAATTAAATGACAAACATTATATATATTTATTTTTTTCGTTTTATATACATTTATATATGGGAAATTCAAAGTAATAACGTGAAATGATATAGCAGGTAAAAAAGATGATCAAATTAGCTTTTTTATTTTTTTATTATTTCATTTATTGCGTCCAGATAAAATAAATGAATGAGGAAAAATGAAACAAAAAGAAAATTGCGAAAATAAAATCATTAAAATGAACAAAAAAAAAAAAAAAAAACAGATATTAAAAATTTTATATTATTTCATTGAGTTTCGAATTAAATAAAATTTTTCTACACCTGAAAACATATAAAAAGTGCTTGATTTTATATATATATTCATTACATATGTTACGTTGTTAAAACATAACCGGTCGTTCATATTGTTCAAATTGTATAAATTTTAGCAAGATGTATGAGATAAATAAGACAACAGAGATAATTTCCTTATGATAAATAAACGGTCAAAGTGTTCTCTTCAAATAACCTTAAGAATGTCTCTTCTAAGCATTCTAAAAGAAATATTATCAAGCGTTGGATTAATCGCTGATTCAATGAAAAACAAAGTGATTTATAACCGTCGTGATATATGATACTTTCTCGATCATTTTATTCCTTCATTTTACCGGTACAAATGAAACTGTACGTCATTACTTGTTTAAGCAAAATAACGTCAGAGTTATTTACGTAAATTAAGCTTTTTTTAAAAGTTATTTATCCAAATTTTTATTACATTATTAATAAATTTTTTATTAATATTCCTTGTCAAAGAATTTGCATAATTTTTAATTTTTATTTTTTGCACATTATTTTTATTATTATGATGGGCTGTTTTTTAAATGCGTTATTTTTTGTTAAATTAACTTCTTTGTTTTTATTATTCGTATTAAAAATTAATTAATTAAGTTTTTTTTTTTTTGTTGGTTTTTTAATTCATAATATTAACGAAAACAAGATAATTTGTTATATTGATTTAGTGAATGTGAGTATGAGGATCACAATCTGGACAGAAACAGCGATGGTATATAATTAATAAATTTTTTTGTTAATACAATATTAATTAAATTCTCTGTTTCAATCCTTTATTATACGTATAATCAGCGTGTTTTTTTGATTGCCGCGAATTTTTATTGGTAATTTTGTTTATCACTAATTAAGGATAACGGTAGTGATTTAATGTGCAAAAATTAATATTTTACCAAATTAAATTTTGAACTTTAAAATTAATCAAAAATATGCAATTACGATGCTGAAAACCGTCGATAAAAATGAATAGAAACATTACCGTATAACCTTCAATAGAATAAAAATCTAAAATAAAAATCATTAATTAGCTAAGTGAAACTCAAGTTGGAAATTAAACTGAAAAATGTTAATTATTTAATAATAAAAGAAATGCGACGAAACAAAGAAGAAATCAATAAAATATCGACAAATGTATTTAAATTTAATTAAAAATCGTAAAAAAGCAGAACAAATAATTATTATTATTATTTCTTTGTAGCAAAGGTGTGAGTGGAAACAACACTCATTAAAAAAACAGAAGTAACAAATTTAAGATTGAGTTTTTTATCTTAAGAAGCGACAAAAAATGAGAAAAAAGTAATAGAAATAAAAAAAATAAATAAATAAAATTACCGAATGGTTAAAAAGAACTTTTAATTGGTAAGGTGTGTTGCTACATAAATTCGAATAAGGATAAAATGATAAAAGCTTGTTATAAATGGGTATTAGTGTAATTGTATCACCTGCTATACGAATCGAAATAAACTTAATGACACTTTTCTTCTTTCTTTTTTTAAAAACAAGTTAAATTATATACATAGTTTCCAATTGTAAAAGAAAGAAAAGTTGTAAAGCTGATGCTGCTATTGCTTCTGTTGCCGCTGCTACAAATTAATTGTGGATGATTTTCAAATATTTAATTATATAGCGTATTTTCTATGGTATTTCTATTTTTTGTAATAGCAAAAACTAAAAAAAAAATTTATAAAACGAATCTTAATTAGTGCTTTAAGTGTTACTAAATCTAAATACATTTATTTACTTAATTAAATGGCGAAGCTTATGGTAATTTATGTATTTTTTTTTTTTTTCATTTGTAGCCAGGTTGTATCTGCTTATAATAAAAAAATTTTTCGCTCTTATTTTTGCCTACTTGCTTTGCTTTGTAATTTTAATTTAATTTTTTTTTTTTTGCAATTTTAATCGATTTTTTTTTTTTTTTGTAAATAATTTTCTTCTCTTTTGTTTATTTGTGTTACCACAAAGGGTGGTTTGTTTTGTAGTGTATTGTGGGCATTCTATGCATTTTGAAGAGAATGAAACTTGGTTAATTGGTTTTTTTATGCGTCTTTGTTTCTGTTTTTATTTGAAAAGAATAAAAATTGTTAATTATTTTCTGATAAACACAAAAAAAAAAATAAATAAAAGTTTATTTAATAAAATGTAGAATATTTAAACAAAAATAAAAAGCTTTATAATAGTTTAGAGAAAAGCTTAAACATTTTAATGTTTTGTTTATTTGTTACAAAACAAAGAAATAAAATTATTTTCTCATTTATTTATTTGATATTTATTGATTTTATTTAGCCAGACAAAATGAGAATCATCTGTGTACGTATTAAATTCACTATTTTTTTTGTTTTTAATTTAAAATTCTAAAAGCAATTGATAAATACAAAAAAAAAAAAAACGATAACCAACTAGTGTCTGTTAACCACAGGTCGCTTAACTATGGGTTATTGACCAAACTATGGGTTACACACATACTCAACAGTAAATATTCGAAAATAGTTTTCTGCAAAATTAAATTTTATACAATATAAATGAAAGCTTTTAATAAAAATTTATTAAAACTTATTTTAAATATTAGCAGAGATTTGTAAATAGTAAAAAAAAAAAAACCTTTCGTTAATTTATCGTCAATATACCGCATTGAATACAACGAAACAGATTTTTAATGCAATATTTACTTGTATGTTTGTCCTTTAGATAAATTAATTATTATTATTATTTTAATTACATTTAATCAATTAATTAATATTCAAAGCATGTATAATTTATATAAATAATAGTAATAATTTGTAATTAAAAGATAACGAGAAAAAATTAAAATAAATTTTTTTTTTTTAATGGAAATAAATAACCGCAGAGACAAAAACCGTCATCAATTTTACATAGAAAAAGGGATATTTTCAGTAAAACTAAACCAAAATGAACATTTTATTTTTATTTTTGAACTTTTGAATTTATTTATTTATTTAATTATAGTCTCGTATCTTTTATAATATTTGATTAGTCATAGATATTTAATTATAATTTTCATTTATAGTTTTTATTTAATTGTTATTAAATGCGTTGTTGCTCTTGTTTAGGTGATCCTGATAGTTAAGAATTTTGCATATAAATATCTGTATATATGTATTAATTTTCACATGACAACAAAAGGTGATAATTTACTATTATAACAAGTATTTGTAATGATTTAGATTCATGTAAAACATATAATACATAAAATTATTTATTATTACATTATATATGTATTATATTACCAAAAATTTTGTGATATTTTAGTAAATTATTTGTTATTTGGCTAAAAACAAAAATACTAAAACCATAACCACATAGAAAAACTATATATGCTGTTATTGTTATTTAATCATTGTTAAGTTGAGTTAAATAGAAGAGAAAAGCAAAGTAAAATTATTTTTTTTGGTTATTTATTTATTTTTATGTATATTTTATGTATATAATGTTTAATATGGGAAAATAGTTAAAACAATTACAATGTTACAAATATTTTATATACAAATTTATAACATGTCAGCAATACAATTATTTTTCATTTTAAATTTCTTTTTCTTTCTATCCAACATTTAACGTTCATTTGTTGCTGGTGTTTGTATATTTGTTGTATGTCCTATTATTTTGATTATTATTATTTTGATTATTTAAATTTTTCGTTTTTTTTTTTTTATTTATAAATATGTATACTGGATACTGGATGTGGCGACACTGTGGTTACAACATAATAATCACATAAAATGTGATTCTAATGCAATCGTCTATTATTTTATTAATTGATATGTTTTATTCTGCTTTTGCTTCGGTTTCTTCTTTATTTTATATATGTTTGTTTGGGTTTTATTATTTGTGGGTTTTTCTGTTGGCTAACGTTTATCTGCATCATAAAAATAATAATATTTATACGTTGGCTTTAATTGAAAATAAAGTAATTTATTAATTAGAAATTATTTTTAATTTATTCATTGTACTGATGTATAATTAAGTAATTTGCCATAATTTTATTGTTTTTTGCTTGTCTGTTATTATATTTAATGTTTTATAATTGTTAAACTCTTTAATTATTTTATATTTCTGTTAAAAACAAAGTTAAGTTAACTTTTTATCAGTGTCAGATAAAAATTTATATAAGCCTTATTAGTAGAAAAATATAAATTTAGGTTTATTGACTATGAACGATACAGAGAGTGCACAGTCTATTTCGTCTGGAACACAAAAAATCAACCAGAACTCATATTACTATTGTAAATAATAAAAATTAAATTTCATTGAAAAATTACTAGAAATTTCAGGTTCCTTTTAATTTTCTTTTCTTATATTTTGTTAATAAATTCATAGAATATAATTTAAATACATATTTGTTCGTTTATAGGTATAATTAGGTTTTTATTGAAGTAATGTTTAGATGAAATATAGAAAAAAAAATATACCTATTATAAGTATATAAAATATAATTTAAAGTTTATTCTTTTTATTTTTTTTTTTCAAACGGATTCTAGACATGCGAAAAAGTAATTTTTTTCTTTCTTTATTATTATTGTTATTTTGTAACAGAAACACCTATATTTGTATTGTTAATAGAAAATACATTATATGTGTTTTTTGAGTGTTCTTTTTCTCTAGTGTTTAAACACCTACTCGTATTTAGTAATAATTTCACGCTTATTTGATGAAAGAAACGTGCTGAGTGGGAAATTTTAACATCGAAGTAAAAAATCTATCTTAATGTAATATTGATATAAATATTTTTGTTAATAACATTGATGATTTTATTATTTTATTTTCTCATTATTATTATCAAAATTATATATATAAATATAAAATAGTATGATTGAAGTTTAAATTATTAAATATAGAGAAAATACCAATAATATATAAATTGTTTTGAATTATTGAAAAGCTATCACATTTGAAGATTGGAAATCTCTGTAAAGAAAAATTATTATATATTGTTCGTATTGTGCAGACAATATTATTTGGGAGGATATGTAGTCTCTTATTATTATTATTATTATTATTATTATTACTTTGTATAGGAAACGAAAATAAAATTTTTATTCATTTTTATTTATTTTTTTTTTGCCAAAAAACTATAGGAAAAAGGTCAAAAGAAGCCTTAAAGGCATCAATTTTTTTCTGATATATTTCCTTTTTAGTTTAGTTGTCTTTTTTTGATTCTGCATTATTTTCTTTATTACTTTTTATGTATTTATGTATGTCTACTTTGTTTATTTGGAATGTATTCAATGAATGCTATCCACCTACTCATCTATGTTATTATTATTATTATTATTTTTTGTTAACCAAGCACCGTTCCAACACCCATAACTATCGTGCTTTCATTATTTTATTTTTATTTTTTTTTCTCTAAAATACTGTAATCTGTTTCGAGTTTTTTATGATCCGGCGGGCAACAATGATTGTAAAACAGAAAAAACTATAATTTGAAAATTTGAAAGAAGTGAACGAAAAAAATAAAATAAAATTCACAAAGTAATCTTTTGTTCCCTTTTTAATGTGCTTTTTATTTATTATTTGTTTGCTATAATGTTTCTTGTTTTGTTTTGTCTCCTGTTGTAACGTTTTGCTTTCTTTTATTTTACTTTTTTTTTAACAAAAATTATATTAAATTTTTATTATTATTATTATTTTCCTTTATGCTTGAGTATTTCGTTTGATATTTCATACGGGCTGGACAATTATTATTATTATTATTATTTTATTCCTTATTTATTGTATTATTTTTTTATTATATTTCTGTGTTCAATGGAAGCTTTTACAGTGTGTGTTTTTCATTTTTTTTATTTTTCTTTTTGTGTCACTTTCTTAAAGGAAAATTTGATTTGAAATAATTTAAAAAATAAATAAATAAATAAAATGGAAAAGGAAAATAAATGTAATAGACATTTTACATCAAAGTGACAAACGGCAAAGTTAAAATCAACACACAAAGCAAAAATTGTTTTTCTTATTCTTGTCCGTTTTTTTTTTCTTTTTCTTCTTTTATTATTCTCTACTTTTGCCGTTTGGGATGTTAAGTGGTTTTTTTTTTTTTTTTATTTTTTGTTAGAAGTTGTTACTGGTATATGGTTTCAGTTTCCTTTATTAATATTATTTCTATTTATTTTATGATAACAAAGTTTAATATCCAATTGATTTATGCTAAAACCACTAAAAAATTTTCATGAATTATTCATTAAATTATATTTTGTATAAGTATTTGATTTATTTAACATCTTTGTTAGACAAAAAATTATTTATTTTCTATTTATTTACCAACATCTATTCGGTTTTTCGTTTATATACGATTTGATTATGTGGGTTTTTTTTTATTATTATTATTATATATATTTTTTTTTACAATATTTGCTTTGCTATGCTTAACTGAAGACTTGACCAATGTTTTGAATTGTTTTTCAATTTCTTCTATATAGAATTATTGGACCTTACTATTTATTTATTTACTTCTAACATTCAACTTTAAATGTATATTCAATCAAAGATACTTAAGTTTGATTTAATATCTAGGAGTTTATAAGCCAATTTTATTATTTTATAAGAAAAAATACTTGATGATTGTAAATCTTTAACAAAATCTTCTTTTTTTTCTGATAAAAATATTTTTTATTATGAAATTTATTTATGTTGCTTTCGGAATTTATAAAATATTAAAGTAGAAGAAAATTATTATTATTATTATTATTATTATTATTATTATTATTATTATTATTATTATTATTATTATTATTATTATTATTATTATTATTATTGAATAAAAAAGGTAAATCACATAGAGAAAAATTATAATAAATGCAATTAACTTAAATAATGGTTCTCTAATATCAAATGTGCTTCGTTTCCTTTATTTATTGACCAACAAAAAAAAAAAAAAATGCTAAGAAGCAGAAAAAATTTAGAAAAGAAAAATAAAATACTTATTTAATACCAATGTCCAGATTTTTCTTCGATTTTTTTTTTTTTTGCTCTTGTTGATGGATTTACATTTTTATAAGATTTTCTCCAAGGCAAAAGGAACATTTCATCATTTCTATCTAATTTTTTTCTTTTTTTTTTTTTGCAATAAACAGGAAAGCTTTATGCTTAGTAATTTTTGATTTTATTTTTACTGTCTACTTTGTTAATAAATGAGGTTTTTATCCCACTTTGTGCCAGTATAGCAAAGGAAAAACTACATTGTTGTTGTTATTGTTGATGATTTTTTCTTTTTCATTTAATATTTAAATTGAAGATTAATCATACAAATGAATAAAGCTCGCTGAATGAACATTTTTATTATTATTATTATTTGTGTGTATGTTTGTTTATTTTGCTATATTAAATTATCAGTAAGAAATATTTATTTAAAAATTAATTTAAAAGTGAATTGTATATATATATATGTTTAGATATAAATATTTAGGACACCCTGCCAGCATTGTATAATTTACCCCAAGCAGTGTTTTCACACTTTAGTATATATATATTTATATATTCATTTAAGGACTTGTTGTTATTCATTTTTATTTGTTCCAATACAATGTTTTGAAAATCTAACTCAAACGGTGCAACAATAAATTTCTACATAATTTTTGCCACAACTTTGCTTGTTAATAATATTATTTTTTATTTTATTCTTTTCACTTTACTTTATTTAACTGAACTTTTTTTCACCACCCCTTTTGTACGCATCGCGCCGAAAAGCAAAAATAATTTTTTACCATTTATTATTTTGAAGCTTTTCGATTATGATGGGTTTTTTTTTTCTTTTGCTTCTCTCTATTAACCACAAAAGTTTTTCGTTTAATTTTTTTTTTTTTTTTTAACTTTTTTTGGTTTGTATTTAATTAATTTTTATTCAGAATTTTTAATGAGATTTTTTTTTATTATTATTATTTGAATAAAAGAAAAAGTTTTTATTTGTAAGCAGTATATGTCGCATTATATTTAGAGAGATTATTATATTTATGCAACAGTAGAATGTGATTTTTGAATTATTTTATGTGAAAAGCTTACTTAAAAATTGCCTTTCTATAATAATTAATAAATTAATATTTAATGTACATGAGGGTCAATAAGTTTTTAATAAAGTAACTGCGTGTCCTTGCTTGAATAAATGTTATTTTAACTCTACTTTTCCGGAAATAATTGTTCTCTTTATCTCAAAGCAAAATTTAAATTGCCAAAACAAAAAGACAGTTCCGTTTCGAATGCAAACCTATGCTGTCGTTTGAAGACTCTCGACCATTTCTGAGTAGATAATAATACAATCAGTCAACTTCACTAGAAGCATATCTTTTAAAGATTCAACAAAAAAAAATCCTATAACACTCCATGCACTCTATCCATAACTTGTGTTCATTAATCCAAAGTTAGATCATCGCAAATAGTTTCCGCATCGTTGTTAACTGATTTGTATTTCTGCCATTTATTGTCCGTAATCTAGTGTCGAGGTTCTGTCTCTCTGGTTTTTTTTATCTGTAATATTATTTCCACAATTCAATTTTACCATAAAATTTTATTACAAAAAAATAACGAAGAAAGTCTTTTCAAACTATTTTCACTGTAAAAAAAGATGAATTCGCATAATTTTCTTTTAATTGAAAAAATGTCAACAACAAATATATATTTATTTTTTTCCATTTAGTGACTAAAAAATATTGATAAGCAAAAAAAAAAATAATAATAAATAAATATCTCAATATGATAAAACTTAACGGCCTAAGAATATTTCTTCATGGAGAAAGAAAATTATTCTCATGGAAAATCTACTTTAAAGTAAATTCAATTTTTTTTCTTTTAAGGAAAGTTCTTATTTATTATTGTCTGTACTTTTTTTTTTGATTTTTTTATTAACTTTATAAAATGCAAGTTGTCTCTGCTTTTCATTATTTTATAAAGTAAATAGAAGAAATTTTTCATATTTATTATTTTTCTTCTGCGTTCCAATCTTTAAACGTTAAGATAACACAAGATAAAAATTTTGTACAATGTTGAGAGGAAAACGTGAAAATAAATGTATAAAAGGAAGATATATAAAAAATAAAAGAAAGAAAACTGACAGAAAATGAATTGAAGTGAACAATTTTCACACGTTAGAGATTGATACATGAAAATTCATGCAGTGAATATTTAATTGAAAACAACGAAGCTATGCTGCTGCTGTTGCTGCCACTATTGCTTCATTTCTTCTTCTTAACCTTCTTGATGTTGTTGCCGTTGATGGTGAATTATTTTTAGTTTTCTTTTTTTTTTCTAATTCTGTTGTTATAACTTTCAAAAAATTTACCATCCAACAAGAAAAAAAAAAAGAACAAGGTGGTTGGGCGCTATTTGTTTGATTCTTTTTTACACGTAAGGCTTTCGTCGAAGATGTTTTTTTTTTTTTTATTTTTAACTTTATTTATTTTCTCTTTGGTTGACTGGCAGCAAGAAAAAAAATTTTCTTTTTCTAAACGCTACATACATACGAAAAATAAATAATAATAAAAAGCAAAAAAAAAAAAAAAACGAAAATATTTACGCGATAAATCTTGATGATGAGATAAAATTGTGTATGGCTGTTGACGTTTTTAGATTGGGTGTAAGGTGTTTACTGAATATTGTTCAGTGAGTCAGGGGTGTTTTTTAGTATATTTATACCAACATAACTCGTACCATAAGGCCAATTTAACAGTTACACACAATAACAGCTAGTATATTTGGTGGTTGTTTGGATAGTGAATGATAGAGGGTTGGTTAGTTAGTTGTTTTGGTTTGGTGTTTGGTGTGTCGACAAACGATACAATTTTTATTATTATTTTTTTTTTCTGTTTTTATTTAAAGCTTAGGTACACACGTACAGTAGTACACTTTACGTTTACATATATATATATAGTCTTCATCAGGCACAACACTGAATGAACTGTTGAAAATATCTCTTGACTTAAGTTGTTTTCTTTTCTTTATTATTATTTCATTTATATTTTCTTTTTTTTTTTTATTCTTCTTGCTACTTGCTGTTGTTGCTGCTACTACTGTTTTATGTTTCAACCAAACCATTATTTTTACTCAATAAACTGTATGTGTTTATATATATAAATATATACATAAAAAAAAAAAATAGAAAGGTTGGGTGGTTATGAGTGACTAAACACTACGTCGTACATACACAAGATGATACATATGACGTGGACGAATGATGTACGCTTAGTGAATCGTGAAAAGATTTTATTAGTAGCAACGCCAACAATGTTATACAAATATATATAAAGAGCATGTACTACTTGACATATTGAATTTACTTTGAAGAAAATATAAAAAATAATAATAATAATAAAAATGAATAGAAAAAAATAAATAAATATAAAAACTTAATGATATCATGACATTTAACATTGTTTATTGATTTAAATTTTAATTTTAATACATTTTTTGTCTTTAATATGAAATTGTTTTTTCTAAAATTTTATTTTTATTTTTATGATAGTTACTTAGCCCCTTTATCGTTTAAACCATTTTTTCTTTTTTTTAAATGTTTTTTAATGTTAAATGTCAACAATATTAACGCCTTTTTTATCCTTGAGTGTGTCTCTATTCTTCTGCTTTTCCTAATTAATTTCATTGTTTACAATTTTTGCTTTCCTCTTTATTTTTTTTTTTTTTTAATTCATTTACTGCTGCTACTTTCATTGATGATATTTTCGTTGTTGCTCTGTTGCTTTTAGTGTGCTTCCTTCTTTCCTATAAAAAAAATAAAAATACTAAAGAGAAAATTATCCTTTGTGTCCTTTATCTTAATTCTTTGTCTTATTTTTCTTTTTCGTAATATTAATGAAAATTACAATAACAATAAACGTAATTACAATATTCAAGTGAAAATAGAAAGTTTTTTTTCTTCCTGTTGTATTTTTTTTTTTATTTACACAGAAAAAGACAATTTTCTTTGGTTTTTAACAGTTTTTTTCTTTATTTTAATCTTGTTAAAGAAAAAAAGAAAAGAAAAAATTAATAAAACCTTAATTTTTATCACAATGAAACACCCTTACAATTGACAAAACAACATAACCATTTGGCATTTAAAGATAATAACAATAATAATAATACTTTAGGCAATTTAAGTATTAAGCTCTCTATCTTGCCTTGTTGCTGCCATTTCTATTCCTACTGTTGCTTAACATTACATTTCTATTTCTTTTCATCATTTCTTCATTTCATTTAATTTTATTTAATGTTAACTGAACTGGTGTTAATTAAGTAATTAAATTTCTTTTTTTTTATTTAAAACATAAAAATATCTTTTTCATATTGTCTGTAATAACAGTGAGTCAGTCAAGTCAGTCTATTTACATATTATAAGCAACAAAAAAAAAAAGAAAAGTTAAAACGTAAATAAATTAAACAATTTTAAAATGTAGTTAAAATAAAAATAAAAAACTTTTCTATTTTTCGTTGATGAAATTTAATTATTTTCATTATTTTGCATAATACAATTGAATTAAAATGTAATCAAAATGAGAAGAGAAGAGAAAAACAAATCACAAATGATCAGTGTTTTTATTTATTTATTTATTTTCTCTATTATTATTTTTCCTTTCAATTATAATTAACTAGTTAAAGTAAATAAAATGCAGGAAAAACTTATTAACAAGAAATGGGAATTAAGCAATGTAATAGATAGATATATATATATAAGAGAAAAATAAAGTAAAAATGAAAAACAAGATAAATAAGTACGGAAGTACTTGCTTTAATAAATGTTTTTTAAATGGCAAAAAGAATTAAAAAGAAAATGGAAAAAAGACAAACAAAATAAATACGAAAACTCGAAATGTTTATTTATATTTTGATGTTGATATTTGATAATTAAAAATAATAATATATAATTTTTATTATTTTTAATGATTTACTTTACTTTACTTGGTTTTTATTTATTTTATTTGTTTGTTCTGCAGCAGTAGCAGCAGCTATTTAGTATTTAAAGGAGACAAAATAAATACGGAATTTCCGTTTTAGTTAATTTTCTCTTATATTTATTAATAATTTTTACTTTAAGTTGTCTTTCCTTTAAGTGCGTTTTTTATTATTTTTTTTTTTTTTGCTGTTGTCAGGCTTTAAAGAAACTTTTTCTCCTTTTTTTAGTTTTATTTTTTATTATAATCTTCAACTATTCTTATCATCTATTGTTAGATTATAATTATTTTTCAGACAGTTGTCATGTCTTATAGTTGAAGCGCACTTAAGCTTTTAAGAATTTATTTTATTTTTTTGTTAAAGGATTTTATTGTTTTGGTGAATTAAAAATAAACATTTGTGTGAAGTCAATTATAAATAACACATAAGGTAATAAATAAAATAAAATATTCTTATTAAAAGAGAAACTACTTTATGTTATTTTTCATCTTTATCGTAGTCTTCTAATTATTATTACATCGTTTTTGATTATATAAAAAAAATGTAAGTATCTGAATTGCAAGCGATAAAGTAAAATGCTGATAACAATTTTGCAGCAAAGTTTAAGAAATTTATTTGTTTTTCAATAATGTTAATTCATTTTTCGTTAATAAAACCTAAGAAGCCTATTATAAACAAGTAATTAACATTTAAATAGGATATTATTTTAGGATTTTAATAGTTTTAATGATTAAGTGAAGATTTAGTAAATCTTTTTACAGGTAATTGGTAAATAACTTAATGAAAGTGATAGATTTTGAACCGCGTTATAATGGGTAGTATCGCTGTATATTTCTGTTCTGGCATCAAAAAAGCTGTATAGTACAAAGGTAAGCTACATGCTAAAGCGCAATATTAAGCCACAAAAAATATTTTTAGATAATTCATCGTCTGTTTTAAAACAAAATGTTAGTGGAAAAATTAATCGAGGAAGACGATGGTACACGGCACAAGAGTAATATGGTTTTAAATTTTGACGAATATACAACAGGAAAATCAAAAATGTATCCAATTTAGTAACTTAAACATTGGTAGCAATGCTTGGATCGACAAAATGAGTGCTGCCATTATATGTGGGCAGAGCAGCGTTTATTATACTGTGAAATTATACTCCCATTATAACGCGACCCTTAAGCCATAAATAACATAGAATAGATATAAAGTGAAATAAAAATAAAAACTTTGATTGAAAAACAACAAGATGAAAAATTTTAGTAAAAAAGTAAAGTTTGGTTGTCTGTGTCAGTGTCACACAAAACTTTATTTTAAAAAGTTTAAATTTGAAGCAAAATATGCGTAGAATAAGTGTTTCTAATTTTAAAGAGTAAAATAATACTTTATCATTAGTAATTAATTACTGAAAATAATCCTTTTGTTATTATTAATGTGATTGATTTAAAGAAGATTTATATGGCTTGTAAGTTCTTTAACAAACTTTCATTATTAATAATTAAATAAATTTTAAACTAAATAAATAAATTTTTAAGAAACTGGGGGTGTAATCTGTTTTTTATCCATGCTTAGATATTATTACAGAAATTACATCAGCAAAAAAGAAAATAACAAGCGTGTTAAGTTTTATTTACATTGGTTTGGTATATTTTTTTCAGGATCAAACTTAATATTATATTTTTATTTATGATATTATTTTAATTTTCTTCTTTTTTTTTAATTTTATATAAAGAAAATAAAGCCCACACAGTAAACAAACAAATAAACCCTGTATAAAATTACTACCCACACATGAACTTAGGACAATTTAGATAGTCTCCGCATATTACTTGTGTTGTGTTTATAGAGTGGCATATTTGAGTGTTTAGTAGTTTCAGAAGAAATATATATATAAATTTTCTAACATAACATCAAAAATAAATAATAAAATTTCAAATCAAAACTATTTATAACACAATAAAGTAAAAGAAATTTTCAATTTACATTTCTAAATCAGACTAATCATTTGCACACATCGTAACGTAATTATATTATTGAGTAAAAAATAAAAAAGAAAAATAAAAACTACTATATTGTAAATTATTTTACAAAAGCACTCGAAAAACAAACTTGAACGACACAAATAATTATTTAATTAATATTATTTACTGTCAGCACTTAAAGCAATTATTTAACCAAATCAAAATAACTTGTAATTTTCAATAGTAAACATAAGTATACTAATAAATTTCTTGGAGAAATCGAAAATATAACAGATAAATAGACAAAACTTAAATCAAATATAAAACTATTGAAGTTTCTTTTCAATCAATTCTTCATTTAGTTTTACTTATTTGTGAAATTATAAAGGAAGAATAGTACACAAAATGAACGATATTTGATGATAAATTTTCTATTTTTTTTTCTTTACTATTTTTGTGTTTAAATAAAGAAATACAGACAAACAGTTTTAATTGGAAAAGTAATTAGAAGCATTTATCAGTCCATTCAGTTTTTACCTCCATCGAAATACACTTGCATAAAGCTTTATCTTTTTTTAATTAAAAATTTTGATTAATAATCAGATTTCTTTAATAATCGTTTCTTTTTCTTTTATCCTTATTTATTAATATAGATAAATGTAAAAAAAATTAATATAAAAATAATGCAACAGTAGATAATAGAGACAGAGAAGTAATGATAAGAAAAAAATTATATATTAAATCTGATTTTGATTAATGATGATTCGAATGAAAAATGTCAATCAAAAGCGCGCTACGTTAAGAGATATTTCTTGAATTTTTTTTTTCTAATTTTAACTTTAATTTTTAATAAATTCTTTAACTATAAAAAAATACAAAGAAAAATCATTAATTTTTTCGTCTTTAAATTGATATTTATTTAACAATAAGACGTTTAATCTTCTTTGATAAGCATTGATCTTGCGTTTTTTTTTTTTACACTGACTTTTCCTAAACATAAAATAAAATTCTATGTGCTTTGCTTTACTTTAACTTTTTTTTTGTGTTTTTTTGGTATTTTTTTAGACGAGACAAAGTTTACAATTTCTTAAGCAGTGGATAAACGAGAGAGCAAAAAAAAAATTAACTACACAAAAAATAAAAAGGAAGATAAATCAAAAGGAAACGAAAACGTAGGATATCATTAGAGAGCACTCGCAAAACTTTTAAGACATCCAATTAGACACAATTTATAGATCGAAATGCTTGCATCATTTTTTCGTCATTTCTTTTCTTTTCTGTACTTTTCATCTTTATTGTCTTGTAATTCTTTTTTCTATCTTATTTATTTAATAAAGAAAATAAAAATGACATTTTGCTTACAGCTGACTTTATTTTAACTGAAAAACTGCAAAAGCTGCTTTAAAAGAAAAAATACAAAATAAATGAAAAAAAAACTGTATTAGCAGGAAGTTGCAAGGAATACAATAAAAAAAAACTCCTTTTATTATTTTCTTTTTAATTAATAAAATTAATTTTATTTTTAAATGTTTTACATTTTATAACAATTTAAACGGCTGATATTATTTCATGCTTTAATTTGTAATAAAGTGAATAGACACAAAACCAAAGATATAGTTGAAATGCTGTGGAGAAAAAAATAAAAAAAGGAAATTTATTTATTTCTAATAGTATTCTAATATAAATAATAAAATGGAAATTGTGATTTTTACTTACGAAATACAAAAATAATAAATATTATATATGCAAATGCAATTGAATTTAATGATAAAATAAATAAACCAAATAATATAATAATGCTATGCACAAATGTATACATAATCTCTAGCATTGTGACAATTAACCATGGTAGCATTAATTTATGTTTATCCTGAAAATAGAAGTAAAAAAATTAAAAATAAATGAAAAAAAAATTATCAACAAAATCATTAAGGACAATTAAATTGTTGTTCAAAATGAAAGTTTTCATCTTTAGGACATTTACGTTAAATAATTGATTAAGAATAATGTTCGAGCGGTGATTGAACACGGTAAATTTATATACACGACTTAACTCTGTTACGGTTAATTAATTGTGATTCAGAGCAATTTTATTTTTGATTCTTTTTTTTCTTTCATTTAAACAATATAAATACTACTCGTGCGGTTAAAATTTAGTTGTATTATTTAGTCCCAAAGAGGCATTATTATCAGAAGAATTAAATTACTTGTTCTTACTGTTGTTGTGGGTGGTGTTTTTTTTTTGTTGTTGAGGTTTTTAAGGTACTAAATTTACAGTGATTTATTTTATTTTTTTTTTTTGCTTTATTTTTTTGATTAAATGGATTTTTGATTAAAATATTACAAAACAAAAACCACTGTTTTACCACAAGTGTTCAGGTGAGCGCAAATAAAAACGTGAGAATACACAATAAATGTTTGATATTTCTTGTTAAGCATATGTATGAAGTGATTCGAGGTGTTTGTTTTTTTCTTTTCAGTTTAAAATCTACCGAAACTAGAGATACTGAATTCTTTGTAAGATACTAAATGTCGCGATCGATGATTTGCCAACCATCAGCTTAAACAGGGTGATTTAGTAAAAGCATGAGCTAAATGCTAATTTGTTTTAAATATTAAAAAAAAAAAAGAAAAACTTTATCAGGACGTGCTTTATACTGCAAATCAAAGAATTGGTTTTATCTTATTTTTATAAATTTTTACGAATTGATTTTTCTAGCTAGAATTTACTAAGAAATTTTCAAAAAATAAAATTTAAAATTTTCGCGCTAAAGATTTGTTTTTGTTTTATAAAAATAAACGAATAAAAAAATTGTTTGTACCTATAAATAAATGAAACAGGTGGCCAAATGCGTAAATAATGTTTTTGTTTAGTTTAAAAATAATAATAATAAAAATTAATGATTTAAATTTTCCGCGTGTAAAGAGTTTGTAAAATTATTTAACTATATGAAAAACCTTGAATAAAGAAAAAAAACATTTACCTTTGCCGCTCCCACATATAATAAAATTGATAAGATAATTTCCAAAATTGAAAATGCAATGATTAGATAATCAATGTCTGAAAATTAGAAAAATAAATTATTTTTTCTTAAATCAACATTTTTTATTTAAATCATCTGAAACACACCAAAAAAACTATTTTTCTCATCATCATCATCGTCGTCATCATCGTTATCATTTTGAATTATTGTTGAATTACTATTTCCTGTAACATTTGCACTTAGAGCACTATTATCCTTCTCCTCGCGCTCAACATTAATTCCGAGTGGTAATACAATTGATAAAACCGCATACAAAATCCATAATATTGAAATAATTTTAACGCCTGATCGTAGATCAAAACACAAACAGCACTGTTTAAATTTTTTCATCTTTAAAAATAAAAATTAGAAAAAAACAAACTTATAAATAAATTAATGATATATTAAACAACAAAAATTTCTTTAATTATAGTAATTTTTTTTGATTTAAATATAAAAAAAAAAACAAATAAATATTTTTATCACTAGTCTGAGAATTTTATTTATTTTATTACAAAAATAAAGAACTTTTGATCGTCACATTCACACAGCACTCGATCAATACAAAGATAGAAAAAATAATTTAATTAATTAACTTACTATAATTTTTCACTTGTTTTACGCAATTAATTATATTTTATTTAATTAATTTTATTCACTTTTACTCTTTTCTTTCCGTTTGTTCTTCTTTAATTGATATTTCACAAAAAATTTAATCTTATTCTACTTAGATCGAGTGATAAAGTTAAACTAAGGCACCGAAGTATTTAATTATATATTTTCTTAAAATATTTATTTCATTTTATTCTTTTTTTTATTATTCAAAATAATTTTCTCACTGAGTGAGAAAGCAGACAATTTTTTTTACTGTCGCGAAAAATACTTGTTACAGGAATGTATTTGTTTTGGTTGTTTGTATTATTTACTTTGCCGATTGGTAAAGTATTTGTGCAGTGGATAAAAAAAAACAATTTTGTGTTTTTAAATACATAGTTTAAAGTGTTTCTTAATGTTATTAACAGCAAGACATGGATTACGTGATTACGCATTAGCATTTAACATAGTTTACAATTTTTTAATACATACAATTTATTAATAAAAACATATACTGACATAAAAACTCATTTTAATGATTCAACGTTGATTTAGCAGTTATCATATGCTAAGAAAGATTTCTTGTATTTTTTTTTATTAATTCTTAATTAACTCTTAACTATAAAAAGAAGAAGAATAAATAAATAATGAATAATAATTTCAAAAAAAAAATCCTTATTATATTTTCTTTTTAAATATTGAAATTAATTATTTTATTTTTAAATGTATAATATTTTAAAATCACTCAAACGGCGATTATTAATCCATTTTTTAATTTGTAATAAAGTGAATAGACGCAATACCATAGATACAGTAGAAATGCTATGGAGAAAAGAAAAGAGAAATTACTTCTAATAGAATGCTTATAATAATAATAATGAAATGGTGATTTTTTTTTTTACTTACGAAATACAAAAATAATAATTATAATATATACAAATGCAATTGAATAATTTGATATGACAAATAAACCAATTACTACAGTAATGCTTTGCACAAATGAATTAATAATCTCTAACATTGTGACAATTAGCCATGGTAGCATTAATTTATGTTTATCCTGAAAATAAAAGTAAAAAAAATAAAAATTAAAATTAAATGGTAAAAATTATCAACAAAATCATTTGCGAAAATCAAATTATTTTTCAAAATAAAAGTTTTCATCTTTAGGACATTTACGTTAAATAATTGATTAAGAATAATGTTCGAGCGGTGATTGAACACGGTAAATTTATATACACTACTTAACTCTGCTAAGGTTAATTAATTGTGATTCAGAGCAATTTTATTTTTGATTCTTTTTATTTAAACAACATAAATACTACTCGTGCGGTTAAAATTTAGTCGTATTATTTAGTCCCAAAGAGGGATTATTATCAGAAGAATTAAATTACTTGTTCTTACTGTTGTTGTGGGTGGTTCTTTTTTTTTTGTTTTTGAGGTTTTTAAGGTACTAAATTTACAGTGATTTATTTATTTTTTTTTTGATTTAATGGATTTTTGAATGGAAAATATTACAAAACAAAAACCACTGTTTCACCATAAGTGTTCAGGTGAGCTCAATACATAATAAATGTTTGATATTTCTTGTTAAACATACATATATATGTAGTGATTCGAGGTTTTCTTTTCAGTTTTAAATCTATCGAAATTCTGAATTCTTTATAAGATACTAAATGTCGCGATCGATGATTTGCTAACCATTAGCTTAAACAGGGTGATTTAGTAAAAGCATGAGCTAAATGCTAATTTGTTCTAAATATTGAAAAAAAGAAAAACTTTATCATAACGTGCTTTAAACTGCAAATCAAAGAATTGATTTCTTACAAATTTTTACGAATTGATTTTTCTAGCTAGAATTTACTAAGAATTTTGCGAAAGATAAAATTGAGAATAATCGCGCTAAAAATTTGTGTGTTTTTTTTTAAGATAAACGAATAAAAAATTCTTTTGTGTAAATAAATAAAACAGGTGGTCAAACAAGTAAATAATGTTTTTAATTTGAAAATAACAACAATAAAATTGAATGCTTGAATAAAGAAAATTTAAAAAACATTTACCTTTACGGCTCCAATAAATAATAAAATTGATAAGATAATTCCCAAAATTGAAAATATAATATTAAGATAATATTCTGAAAATTAGAAAAATAAATTATTTTTTTAGATTAAAATTTTTAATTTCAATTATCTGAAACACACCTAAAAACCTATTTGTCTCATCATAATCATCATTATCATCGACTTCATAGTCATCATATTGAATTATTGTCGAATAACTACTTCCTGTGACATTTGGACTTAGAGTACTATTACCCTTACCATCATGCTTAACATTAAATCCGAATGGGAATATAATTGTTAATACCGCTAATAAAATCCATAATATTGAAATAATTTTAACGCCTGATCGCAGATCAAAACATAAACAGCACTGTTTATATGTTTTCATCTTTAAAAATAAAAATTCAAAATTAATTAATTTATTTATTCTTTAATTATAGCAATTTTTTGCAATAATATAAAAAGAAAGAAAAAATTAATATTTCTATCACTAATCTGGGAATTTTATTTATTTTGTAACATAAACATGACACTATAGAAGATCAATATAAAGTCAGAAAAGTTAATTTATTTACTATTTAATTTTTCACTTGTTTTATACAATTAATTATATTCTATTTAATTAATTAAAAAAAAACCACAAAAATTAAATTTTCTTCTACTTAGATCGGAGAATCAAGTTAAACTAAGGCACTGAATTATAATAATTATAATATAATTATATAATTTCATAATTAATTTATTTTTAATTTTAGTTTTTTAATCAAAATAATTTTGTCGCTGACTGAGAAAGCAAACAATTTTTTTTACTGTCGCGAAAAATGCTTGTTACTGGAATTTATATGGTCTTGACATTGATGATGCATTAGCAGTTAACATACTTGAAAAATGTCTTAATACATAAAATTTAATTAATTTTTGTCTGTCATAAAAACTCATTTTAATGATTCAACGTTCATTTATTGAGTAAATTTGTTGCCTAAACCATAAGAGAGTAAGACCACGAAAAAGAAATTAATGGAATATTTTCTAACTAAAACCAATCGACGAACAGATCAACAAAATAAATTTATGTTTAAATAAAGAATTATTTCCCTTTTCGTACTATTATTATTATAATTTTTGCTGTATGCAAAGTTGATGATACTTAAAAATGTGTAGAAAAATAACCAAAAATAAATAAATATACTCAACTCAACTCAACACGTAATGTTTAAAATACATTGATTTTAATTTTAATATTTTTTTATTTTTATTATCATTGTATGCGGATGGATATTGTATATTGAAGAGAAACATAATAACTTTGTGCTGTGTGTTTGCTTCGCGTTTTAGCGTTTTATTTATTTCTTCCTGATGTATGATGAAAATACAAAACGAACGCAATACACACACGCCCATTTCAATCGGTTTTATATATATTTTTTATTATTATTTTATTTTATTTTTTTTTTCGCGTTTTTTAAAACATCTTTTTTTATATTATTTAATTCCTCGTTGTTTTTCATTCTATTCTATAAAAATTTATTTATTTTTTTTTTGTTTAATTTTAATACAAAACAAAATAAAAATTCGAAAGAAGCATCACAAATAATAAAGATAAAAAAATACTTTAGCCCAGTTATTGCCAAAGTGTGTGCTAGATTAACTGGATGAGTCACAGGCATTTTAAAGGACTTCACTAAGTATTATCGCTCTATAGTGTTTTGATTTAAATTATTAAATTTTTCTGTAAAATAATTTTTAAATGAAATTTCCAAATCAGTGTACTGATCATCACCATTTCATTTATCATTAAAACCGTCAACATGCATTGCATGATCGATCTTTCAATAATTATTCGTAAATTTAAAACCAAAAATACATTTAAATCTAAGTGAACGTGTAATAAGCCAAAAATAGTATATTTTTTATTATGTGTCATTGGTAACGCGTTATTTTATTTTTAATAATGAGAAGAATAATCAACAGGAAATTGTAAGTCAGTGATTTGACGACAAAACAATTATGAAATATTTTTTAAGGAAACGCCATTGTTCGAGATTCATTAATTTTTTAAATGTTTAATTCAATCTAATCATCATTAAACAAATTTTACAAACAATTATTTTGCGTCAAATGTTGTAATTTTGTTATAATTGTTTAGTTTCTAAATAATCATCAATCGTCACTGCTAATATCATTATATATTATTTTTATGTATAAAATTAGGTGATAACTTACGTTATCGTAACCCATAAAATATTGCTTTAAATAATTGTGATCTGCATATGTAACATGTGCGCTATGATAAACGATTTATCTTTGAAAAGCACTGTACTAGACTATCTTTTGTTTGTTTAACATTTTTCTAATATTTCCGTTTTTCTATATATAATTTTGATAATTCAATTTTATTTTTAAATTTAAATTTTCTATCATTAATAGCACTGTAGCAATGGTACAATACAGTGCCAAGGGCACCATGATATGACCTGATAAATAGTAAAATAAATTTTTCATCAAATAAAGTGCAGAAACGGTTGCTGCGGCTCTGCTTATTAAAACAATAATATAATTATTAATTTTTTTTTCTGGCTGTTTATAGAATAATTTCTTCGATGTTATTTGATATATTATAATTATTTTTGTTGTTTTTTGTATAAAAATAAGTGAAAACAAATTTCAAATGAATGAAATTGAAATAATAATAAAATTAAAAATAAGCATAAGATTATTTTGTATTAAAAAAACTAAATAATAATTAATATTCGTTAGATTGCGACTTTAATTCATGTTAATTATTTATTTATTTATGCTGTTTTGTTTTTTTTTTATTAAATTTAATTTGTTTATTAATTTTATTTTTTAATTGTGTAAGTTAATTTATCGACCACAAACAGATGTTTTAATTAATAAACATTCATTTCGCGGTTTTGTTTATTTTGGTTTTTTTTTTTTTGTTTAAATATATAATTTTAAGTATATTTTATTTAACAAAATCATTATATATCTGATTATACATGACAGTTGTTTTAACATAAGTGTTGCAAATAATTTTAAAGAGAATATTGTATTTCGGTGCAGTGGTTAAAAACTTTTTTCTGTGGCACAAATAGCTAATTTATTGAAAACAAAAAAAATCAATGAGATTTTGTATTTTATTTGTGAATAATTAATTTTCAATAGAAATTATTTATTATTTTCCATAAAATCATATAAAAATCCATCGTTTACATATTGATTTACTGTATAAAATTAAATTTTTTAGCGCAGAACATAAATAACAGAACTGTATATCAGCCATGACTGTTGATTGACTAATGGTTATATTGTCATTAGAATACAGATATTTACTGGTAATTAACATTCAAAACTATATTTGAATTTATGATATAACAACCGAAAGACTATTTTTTACTATTAAATAGTCATTTTAACTTTATTATTACGAACGCAATTTTTATAGAAATTATGTTTAAAAATTTATTTCGCATACAAAAATCTCACAATGTTACAGAAGAATCCGCTGTCTGTATTATTTACTTTATTTTCTGCAAAAAATAAATAAAAAAAATTAATTAAATAATTTTTTTTTTTATTATTAATTTATTAGAGGATCAACATTTTTATTGCAACAGCATTCTGCTAACATTTCAAGCATAAAAGTTATTTTCATTGAAAAATTAATAATAAAAAAAATCTCGTAAAATTTGTTAAAAAAAAATTTAATAGAGAAAAAAAAAATATTTTTTTACTTTGAAAGATTATAGCGTATTGATTTTTTACTCCATTTTTTTTTTGTTTATTATTGATTTTACCTATGTTAAACATTGCTGAATCATCATTTTATGGCATTTTCACGTGGTCAAATTTGCTAATCGATAATACATATAAAAATTATGTATAAAAGGGTAATAGGTATTTCAAGAGTGGTCAAGAGTGTCAAAATTTTTTATTTTTTTAATCTAAATATCCACTCAAATTTGATACACAACCAAAGATCAATATTGAATCATATAAGCTGATATAAAATTTTAATAAATCAAAATAAAAACTCTGTTTTGTAACCGACAAACGTCGCCATTTTAATAAATTAAACGAAACAAAACAAAATTCCAGCCAGATTAGTAGGCCGATTTTGTTTTTTCGCAAATGAAAAACAAAAAATAAGGTCACAATTTCAAAGTTACTTAATTAATAATTTAATTTATTTATTTACAAGTTTATTCTTTTTTGTGTGCTTTTATTATTTGTTTTAATTAAATCATTTATTTATTTTCAACAATTTCGCAATTCACTGTTTTCATTTATACTGAAAACAGTAAAGAAATTTTAAACTAAAAAAAATGCTTAAATATGTTTTTCCATTGAGTCGTAATAAAAGTTTTGCACAGAAAAATACTCCTTCACTTATCATTTAATTTTAAGTATTAAGCATAAGTTTGCTTAATTCTTTTTTTTTTTTTTTTATTAATCATGTTGTCTGTTACAAACAAACAAATAAACCCTTTTTTTGGTTGGCTATAAAAAAAAATAAAAAATAATAATAAAAGAATAAATTTCTATTATCTAATTCAAGTCTATGACCATCACTAGTTAGTATATCTATAGATTTAAGTTTGGCTATGTTTGTTAAACGTGCCACAGTCAATGTTATAAAATTTATATAAATATATATATATATATATATATATATATGTTTGTCTATATAGAATTGTATAGATCGTTCATCAATCTTAAACAGATTTATTAGATTCAATTTCGTATATGAACAATATGGGGTTACTACAGTACATGCCTTATTATTCGTATCACGTTTTCAAGAGATCCTTTTGCGGTATTTAATAGTAATCAATTATATGTATATAAAAGCTTTGATGTTACAATTGTACGTTATTAGATTAGTTGGTTTTTCAATAATAATATTATTATTATTATTATTATTAATAATAATACTATATTGTCTTTATTATCATTAATACCATTATTATTATTTTATTGTTATTAAATCGGGAATAATATATAAAACTAAATCTGATTATTAAGATTAATAAATTATTATTATTTAAATTAATATTATTTCTCTTATCAATGTACGTTTTCTATCGAATTTAATGAAAATAAAAAAATAAATAAATAAAATTATTTTTTTGTACAAAAACAAAAAGAAGAAGAAATTCCCATTCAATCGCAAAATAGTAGAAAATTCAACTTTAGCACACACACAAAAAAAAAAAATAAAATACAAAATAGAATTTAATAAAAGGAAAATAATCACAGCAAAAATAGAATTGATAAGAATATTTTTGAATAAATTAAATGTGCTTACGAAAAAAGCTAAATGAGTTATAAAAACAAATGAACAAACAAACGAACGATTATATTTAAACTTTTCATTTTTTTGTTGTTGATATTTTCATTGTGCTTTCTTGTTAGAGAATATTATTTATTTATTATGTAAATATGATCAAGAATATTAGATTATATTTAGTGAAAATTTCAATATCTTTTACAAGAATATTTTGTAAATATTCTGTGTGTGGGTGTCTGTATATTATTTCTCTTCATTTTAATTTTGCATTCTTTTTATTATTATTATTATTATTTAGTGTTTACTGCATTGAATGCTTTCTTTTTTTTTGTTTGGTTGGTTTAATTTTGATCAGCAATATTTGGTGTTTATCATTCACGATAAAAACTTATTTTTATCAACAATTTATTTTGCATAGCTTATGCTGTTTTATCAGACTGAAAAGATTATTATTACTGTATGATTAGAGTTGAGCTTTAAGTGATCATAATTAATTTTGAATTTTAATAAAATTATTAATCATTCCTGGAAAAATGTTTTTCTTTATGATTATATTTGTAATAATTGTAGCGTCTGGAAAGTTCTGCTTTTTTCGGAATTAATTTTTAATGTCTTTGATATAAGATTAACACATTTCTGTAGTTTAACTTGAATTGAAATAACTGAAGTGAATATAAAATTTTATATGGAGACCTGTTAGTATTTTTGTTAAGAAGTTTTTCAAGTGTTTTTTCTTGCTATATGAATAAAGAGAAAACTCAATAATTTATTAATTATTAATAATGCCAAGAAATTCATGTTTCTTATGCGATAATGCTCAAACGTTTTTAATTAAAACCGAAATTCAGATACTTTAACAATTGAGTCAGTAAACAATCAGCTTGTTAATTTTAGGTTTTCCATTTTACAGGTATTTTTGCATAGTTTTTAGGAAAGAATTAAGAAAGTTCTCTTCATTTAACGCTTTTTATTTAACGCTATTTTCAAGGACAATTAAACTGAAGGTAAGCCGTGTCATTGATTGCTATGATAGAGTTAACCAAATAATTATAATAAAAGCAAACAATGGAGTTAGCCATATAACACTGAGTACTCCACTGCATTTACATCAACATTTTTCGATTTTATTTGGCGTTTTTTTATTTCTTATTATTTTTATTAAATTAATAAAATGTTTCTCAGAATGGCATAAATCATATTTTTTTAAAGAAAGATAATATTAATATTATTCTTTTTTTTTTAGTATTATCATAAATTGCATATTGATATGTTTTTTGTTTGTGCGGCAGAACAAAACGGCTTAAACTAACCAAAATTAAATAAAAAATACAAAACAAAACAGAAAAAAAAGCACTACAGGTAAAAATAAATTCAATGCAAAAACTTGTTTTCTTAAGCTGGTATTATGCCTGCTTTATTATTATTTTTTTACATTTTTTAACGTTATATATAGATATTTATAATAAATAAAATTGAATTCGTAACTAATAAACAACAAAATCGTTTTTTCAAAGGAAATCAAAATAAATTTTATTTATAAAGTAAGGGCTAAGGACCTGATTTTTTTGTTAGCAACAAACAAAAACAACAGCGTCGCACAGATAAAATATTAAAATTAAAATATAAATTGCAAAAATAATAATAAGGGAATTATATTTTATTTATTTGTTATCAAATGAAAGCAGAAAGTTATTATTATCACATTTATTAACGTTTATTTTTATATTAATCGATAGAATTTTTATTATTATTATTAATAATAATAATAATAATATTTTTTAATTAAAACACCAAAAAACACAGTTAAATAAATATTTAAAAAATTAAAATAATAATAAATAAAACTGAAAATCCATTTGATTAAATTGAATTCATGTGAGAATTTGATATTTGATAAGCAACTGGCTTTTTTACTGTGCTTTTTTTTGTGTGTGTGAGTGAATACTATTCGTTGTTTTATTATTTTGGTAAACAAGTAGACACACACAAACATTAAAATAAGAAGAAAATTTTACCACACAATTCATTATTTTCTTTAAATAATAAAAACTCATAAAAAAAACTTTTGTGGTTATATATATTTCACTTGTTTAAACTGTTTTTGTCTAGAGATGTTTAATGTTATTTCTTTATGTTTTTCGTTTGGCTCCTTTTCGTAAATGTCATGTAAATAACAACAGATGAATAACACGGACAGTCACAACAGTAACAGCAAAACAAAAAAAGTAAATAAAATAAAATATAAATGATGAGAAAGAACCAACAATAATGTTATTAATAAAAATAAATATATATATATGAATTTCATGTAAACAAACTATTGTTGAATATCACCTAGAATGTTATTGTGGAGCAAAAAAATATATTTCAGTTTATTTATTTAATGTTTTTCTCCTTTTCGTTTTTGCTTTGTTTGTGCCTTTTTCATCTCCTTTTTGTTTATGAATCGTTGGCATGTGGACTATTGTTAATATTGGTGCTGTTACTCTGCTGTTGTTGCTGATGCTGCTGCTCCTGCTGTTATTGTACAGGTAATTTTTCTCTATATTTTTTATTTTAATTTTAATTTTATTAATAAATAAATGTATTCATTTGTTTACTTGTTTGTTTGTCGGTTACTTTGCTTTTCTTAATTAAATTATCAAGGTAGTAAAAACCTTTCTGTTTTTTGTTGTTGCTATGAGCGTTTTATTATTTTTTATTTGCTATAAATTTTGGCTTCAGCTATTCCTTTCATTTATTTAATTTTGGTTTTTTTTTGTGTCTTTTATTTTTTTAATAAAATTTTAATCAATTTGCTTGGAAAAAAGCTTTTCTTATGTTTGTTTTTTTTTTTTTGTTAGAATTACAATCGATGAAGGTATTTTCATTTTTTTTTTCTTTAGGTACAGGTAGTGACCGTACAGTTATAGGTCAACCAAAGAATTGGCTTCAGGGATATAGACGATTTTAAATTAATTTTGTTGTAATTGGTTTTTTTTGTTTACCCCTTTTATTTGTGAAATTTTGAAAAACTAAGTGAAAATTTTCATTTTTATTAATCTTTACCGGACAAAGCTCACCAAGGTAAGATAAAAATAGTTTAAACAATTTAATTTCACGGTTATTAACTTAAATTGGAAACTGTTTAATGTATTTATTTCAATCTCGAAATCTATTTGATAACTAATCAATGCAATTTGTATTAATAAAAATCGCAGAAAATATGATTTAAGTAAAAAATGTATAAAAGTTACTGATAATAGAAACTTTTGCATGAATTTTTAAATATTTTAACATTCAAAAATAATTATAATGAAAGTGAAAAACCTGTGATATTTTTTAAACTAATTTATCATCTCTTTTAAATCGTGGTCATACACTTATGTGGAAGTGTTACCTGCTTTTGATTCTGAATAATCTGAATAAACTTTTGATTCTGTTGCTTTTGACAGTATATTGGTGACAGCCCACTAGTCTTAAACCTGCATCAAAAGGTTAAACAAAGTGCACAATTTAAAAAGTAAGTATTTAATTTTATAAAAAATAATTTTTATATTACTCTAAAGCGTTTATAAAATAAAAAAAAAAATTATTCCACAAAAGTCTACGTTACCGAATAAAGCTTTTAATTGATTAAATTTTTTCTAATATTATTTTTAATGTTTTAACTTTAACTGCACTTGATAAGTTTGATAAAGTTTTATTATTATTAATATTACGACAAATATTTTCAATAAAATTCTATTGAAATACCATTTTTAAAAGTGGTATTTCTTATTCATATGACAAACATCAACTTTAAATGCTAAACATTATTAAAAAGTTTGCGGAAAAATAGAAAATTCTTTGCGTTCAATATACAAATATGTTTGTCTGCAAAAAAAATATTGTTTATTAAAATTAAAACTGACAACTTAAATCAGTTTTTCGTTTATATAATGGATGCACTTTGAATTATTTAAATTTTTACGTTAAAAGGTTTTTCTATTTTGCAAATTTCTATATATTTTATAGGTAGAAATAAAAAAAAAAAAAATATATAATGAAAGAAGAGAGAATTGTTGCCAAATTTTACTTTTGGTATTTGAGAAGGTGAATTTTCCTTCTTTTTTTTTATTTTGCTAAATAGTAAAAGATGAAATTGAAATTTTTTAAATAATAAAGAGTAGATTTATTTATCAATTTCTGTATGTTTTGAATCGTCTTTTTTATTTTTTGCATATTTTACAAGAAATAAAGACCCTTGATGTATTTATTCTTTTTTTTTTTTAAACCATTTTGTTCGTAAGAAGCTTTTATCTTTTACTGTGGTTATTTTCCTGCATTTTATTTATTTATTGTATTTTTTTTTATCTATTCAATAAAACTGATTTAATACTGTTAAAATTGATTGCATTTAAGTAAATTATAATTTTGTCTTTGAATACAACAATCAAATTTAATGTTTTTATTTAAAACAAAAAAATAAATAAATTGTTTGTGTATATTTTCCCCTAATATTTTAACCGGAGCGTGTTTTTTACAATTTTATTTAGTATACAAACGTGACATTTATGATAAATTTCTTATATTTAAAAACAAAACATAAGCCCCTTCATCATACAAATTTTTCATCTCATTGAACGATAATGAAGGAATTTTCTGTTTTTTTTTTTTTTTTTATTTATATGTTGCTTTACTTTACTTTTTGTCATTTGTTAATGAACTTTATATTAACCCTTAACTCCCTATTGATGTTTGTTATAAAACATTATGAACGCGAATATAAATAATTGAATGAAATCAGCGACAGTGAATCGTACACTATGAGAGAATCAAACAGAAACATAAATGCAGTTTTTTTTTCCCTTGTTGCTGTTGTTAATATATTTATTTATTAATAAAAACATAATTTGTCACATGACAAACACAATTTATCTAAAATAAATTGAAAAATAAAATGTATACACTTGCTTGTTTATGTAAAGTGAATAATGTTTATGTTAAAATCATGGAAAAAATGATTATAATAAATAAATAAATAAAATAACGAGAAATAGGACGGAAAAAAAAATGTATATTATTTTTGATGAGTTGTGCTTGGTGCGTAGTGGAAAAATAAAAAAAAAAAAAAGAATTTTTTTTTTTTTTTGCGTAATGAAATTTAATCTTTGATGCTTTCCTGGGGTGTAAAAACAATTAGGACGCGGTACATTTCAACCGCAACAACATCATTTGCCTTTTTCGTTTCGTTTCATTTAATTTTCTTCTTCTTCTTTTTTTTGTGACCGTGATACTGATGTTTTTCCGTTGGTTAAAAAATTTTTTTTTACACATTTTTTTGCTCTTTGCATTTTGCCCTGTGTTTTTTAACATAAATTCAAAATGAATGATTTTGTTTGTTTTTTTTTTTCTAATTTTAATTTTAATTTTTCTTTTTTTTTTTTTGCTGTTGGTTTTTGCTTTTAAGCACAAAAAATTTGCAAGTTTATTTATTATTTAACAACAACAAAAAAAGAATTATTCGTGGAATTCACCTGTTTTTTTGTTTGCTTGTTTGTTGGTTTGTGCAAAAAAAAATTATTTTAGGTGGATGCGTCTAATACCATTAAATGAAAGCCAAAATTTAAAAGCGAATAAAAAGTTAAAAAAAAAAATAATTAAAAAAAAAAACCGAAGATTTCTCATTCTAATTAAATATTTTACGCGGTTATGTAATTATTTTTTTGAAATAAATAATTAAATATATAAAAATGTTATTTACCTTTTTATATATTTAATTATAAATGAATTAAATGCAATAAACATGGTAAATAAGGAATGTAATTTCCTTGAATATTCCAGAATCACCATATAACCTTAGCTTTAATTTTAACGATTATTCATATTTAGTTTTTGCACTAATGTCGGTGTGTAGTGTAGGAAGTATTTAGCATTATTTAACAGAGTTGCAATGAGATAGAAAACTACATAAACTATTATTATTATAAAATATTGTTAATAAAAGCTTAAAATATAACTTAGAAAAGGTTAAACTGAATTTCGCGAATATAATTTTAGTTTTTTTTTTTCAAAACCGTCACGCTAATGCCATCATACACGCGTAATATTCTATACAAGCATATGGCTTCCGCTTTAACAGAAAAGGTTTTATTTCGTTTATATTATTATTATTATCATCAGCATTTACCTTTGGTTAAAGCTTTTACTCTTTATAGCAGCCTATTGTGTTATTTTTTTTTTATTATAATTTTTACTAATAGCAACAGGTAAACGCATTGTGCTGCGAATACCACCAAACAGTTTTTAAAAATAAATTTAACGATATATACATTAATAGTAATAATAATAATATTTATTTAATTAAAGCAACAAGTAGATACGCATTGGACTGTAAATCAAGCAAGGGTAAACAGTTGTTATTTATCTTGAAATGTATTATTTAGTTTTGGAAGAAGTTAGAGTAGAATTTGGGTTTTATAAACTGAAAAAAGTAACTAATTACTATCAACAACTATAATTAACTAATTACAACTCTGGTAATAAGCAAAAGCTCATAGTTAAGATTATTTTCTTATCGGCAAAATAACTTGTAAATGAATTAATTATTATAATTTTTTAATCTTTTCTCGTTGTTACTCATGCTTCTCATCTTTGTCTATCTTTTATCATAATTATAGCTTTAATTCCACTCGGATGTGATTACATAAAATATGCTTTTAAGTAGATTTCAATAATTATTTTAATTATAGATAAAATAAGATGATAGAGGGTTTGGTTTTTTTTTTATATTACTTTTCTTGCCTTTTCCTTTTCATTTTTTGTTTGTTTGACTGTTGTTGTTGCTGCCAGCAAGTATCCTATTTCAATTATTTATGTTACTATCAAGGATAATTGAATAAATCCCTTGTCTGGTGTTATGTAGCTGATAGTAATAGATGCGTTGAAAGTGCTTTTTGCCTTAGATTATTTTAATGAAAATAATTCTTGTGGTCGATCATCCGCTATAAATAATTAAATGAACTCAAATTTCAAAAAAATTCAGAAAAAAAAAAAAATAGTAATAATAAGAAAGGAAACTGAACGAAAGAAAATTTCAAGAATTTTTTGCAGTTTTTTCTTCGATAAACGACAGTTAATTAATTTTTTTGTTTTTTATATTTTATTGCGAGCCAGCAAATTTAGCTTTTGTCTTTTGTGGACTACTGATATTGAATAAAAAATTAATATTTATAGGAATCTTTAATCAATAGAATTTTGTTTTTTCTACCTGTCATCCTTCATTTTCTAATGGAAAGAATTTACATCCTTTTTTTGTACTTTGTTATTAATTAATAATTCCTTTTTTTGTACATAATAAAACTTTTTATTATATTATCTCTCTAGTGGCATAGTTTTATAGAAAAGAAAAAATTTATTGATAAATAATTCAATATATGAGAATTCATAATTTTCTGTCTCACATGGTGAATACATTGATTGGTTAAAAACTTGGCTAAATGAATACCTTGTAGGCTGGAAAATTGTTTTACAATGTTTTCCTCCCTTATCATTATTTTTTTTTTGTTCTTTTTTTTTACTAAAGCTCTGGAGAGATTGTTGTAAATATAATTTATTGGGTAATGGTAATTGTGATGTGAATAGATAGAATATATAACAGAAATACATTTTATCTATTTATAATTTGAATGTACGTTGTCATGTAAGTACATCAATCATATTTTTCTCGTGTTTTTTGTCTTGTTGTATGTTCAATCGATTTAAGTATCACCTGGTTCTGTATTTTTTTCTTTCTATCTTTCTATTCTTTACTTATTTTTTATAGCTTTAATCAATTTTTTTTTGTTTCATTTTTAACACAAAAAAAAACGTGTCCATGTTCTTATTTTTTTTCGGAATTTATTTTTTTATTACTTTTTGTTACACCTTCACAATTGTTCATAATAAAAAAAAAAATTATTAAATAAAAAATGAAAAATAAAGAAAATGTGACTAAGTGCGGATGTTAGAAATCAAGAAACAATTAGTTTTCGTTTGTAGAATTGTTCATGCCTCCGGGTAGTCACTTAAGTTAACTTTATTTTAACATTGTTTTTGTGTTGTTCCGTTGCGTTGCTATAATTTTTCCTTTATTTTTCTGTTTTTTCTTTTTTTTTTGTTCTGTTATCAGCACAACAACCTTGTTTTTTCTATTGAATTTTGCTCATTTGTTGGTAATTTTTTTTTTTTTTCTCAATAAATCAATTTTTTTTTTCTCTTTTTTGTATTTTTTACCCCCAACTTGTTAATGAGAGTTGTTGTTGTTTTTTTCGTCCTTATTTTAAACTGATTAAAAAAAAAAAAAAAATAAATAATAATAAAAGAAGAAAATACTTGACTGAAGGGCGTTGTTTGTTTGAGATGGAAAAATGTTGTTTTTTTTATTCTTTTCTGTTATTTTGTGTTAACGTTGCGTATAGGTGTAACGTTAACATTAATGTTAATGGTAAATGCTAACGTTATTATATAGAAAAATAATAATAATAAATAAATAAGCGAAGAAAAAAAGGTATAGCAAGGATTTGTTTTTTTTTAATATTAATTTTATTTTTTCTTATTTAATGTCGATAAGGTTTGGTAAGAAAAGAAAATTCAAACCAAATTCTTTCGTTTCTTTAATGTTTTCTTTTAAAAACAATTTTTATTTTTTATTATTCGCTTTTTCTTTTTTTTTTAGTACATACATAGATAATATTATGAGAAAAATACAACAAACGAACCTTAAATCCTACATTACAATGTCTATATGTAATATACGGGTTTTTTTTGATTTTTTAAAACAATAATCTATTTTATCGTGAGCAACATAAAAAAATAGTACAGAATGTTTTTTTTTTGTCTTCTTGCAATCGGTATATAGAAATTTTGTGTGTATTTTCTTATTTTCCTTTTTACTGTTTTTTTTTTTTTGAATATAGATTTTCTCAAAACAGAAAAAAGTATTACTGCAAAAAGAAAAACGCCACCACCACCCTCATCGCAATCATCATCCATTCATCTCATGATAAAATATTAGATTTGCCTCATTTTACTATAAAGTAAAATTATTCGTTGAGAAAAATAAAAACGAATAAATAAAGAAAATACGAAAATTATTTTGAGTAACTCTTTTGATGTTCACCACTTTGTAGATTTATGAATTTTATTATTATTTATAGATGAATTTTTTTTGTAATATAAAAATATATACTACACACACACACACACACACTCATACATATAATCGGTAACAATAAAAGAATAAAATAGCATAAATAAGATTTATTTAATAATAAAAAGAAACGAAAAAAATAATATTAATAAGAATGAAATAAATATTACTTGCGAGTTACTGTTGTTGCTTAAACTGAATACTTGCTCTTGTTGTTGTTATTATTATTAACATTTTTTTAAGCTTATTTATTTCCCTTTTCTTGTAGCTTTAATGTGCCTTTTAATATTTACATTTACAAGAGAAAAAATATATATATAAATACAGTGTGCATAATAATTCATAACAATAATAAACAGAGAAATTTTTCACACCGTTGTTTTTGTTCTCATTTCTTTAGAATTCAATTACACATGAAGCATTGTGTTTTGTTTTGTTGCTGTTGGTTATTTAATTAAATTAATTTTTTGTTTTCCTTTGTTTTCTCTCTATTATTTACTTTATTTTTAAATCTATTTTATTTATTATTTGGTTTTAATATGATTAAAGGGTGGTTGGTATTTATTTTTATTAAAATTGAACGAAGAAAAATTAAATTAAAATAAAAATAAATTCATTGATATATGTAGGAGGACAAAATAAAAAGTAAGCAAGTTAATAAACAAGCAAAAAAAAAGGAAGCTTTTTTATATAATAATAATAATAATATTAAAATAAAATACAAAGAAAATAAAAATAAAAATAATAATAAAATTTTCACTTCATTTTTTATTGAATAAAAGGGAATTTTGTTGCCTTTTATTTCCTTTTATTTTTTTTTATTGATTTTCAATTAATACTTTAAAAGCTTTTTACTCTACTTTTAACTTTTAAATTACATCCGTCCCTAATAAAATTCATTTCTTTTTTTTTTTTTCATTCATTTATTTATTTATTAAATTTGTGTGTGTTTTTCACATTTTTTTCTATTTTAAATTTATTTATTTTAATATGATTGACTTTTCTTTTTCGCCAGCTTTTTTTATATTTTTATTTTTTTACTTCTTCTTCTTGTTTAAATCATTGACGGTGTGTGTGTTATTTTTATAGAAATATATTTTTATTTTTTATCTGATTTTATATCTGATTTAAGTTAGTGTTCAGCTTGTGGAAAAATTCTGCTGTTTTACTGTTAAATTTTATTTGAGTGATTCTCTGTCATTTAATTAATTTGATCGGTTTACATTGGTTTTATTTTCTTTCTCATGTCACATTAAAATCAAAATTGAGCAAATTGAAGCTATTAAAAGAAAATAATAATTAAAAATATATTTCTAAGGGGTTGCAACAAATAATTAAAATTTCAATTAATTTGCTTCTTTTTTTTGGCTATTTTTTTAAATAAATTTTGATGATTTTATTAAATTTTAAATAAATCAAAATATATCAATATGTTATGATTTGAATTATTTAAATGAATTTATTTGTCAGTATCTTGTTAATCTTTTCAAGTTTTATTAAATGAAAATTATTCATAAATAAATTGTCATAAAATCAATGCACAAATTGAAAAGTATTCTAATGTTTGTTGACATTTTGTTATAAAAATATTTTAAAGTTTAGACGAGTTAATTTTATAACAAAGGAAAGCTTTTAGCATGTTTAAATTTCTTTAAATTAATTTCTTCTTCTCAATGTTTAATTAATTTTTAAAAATAATTTACAAAATTCTTTTATAAAAACTTCAGCTGTAAATAAATTCTTGTTAATAAATTAATAACAAATGACACAATCTTAAGCACAGTAGATAAAAATCAGTCAGTCAGGCAGTGTTTAAAAAAAAAACCCACCAGACGCATATTATTTTTTGGTTAACTTCATTAACCTAATTTTCCCTTTTTAACTTATTTTTATTTAATTAAATTTATTTAAAATATAATTTTAACGACGAAATTTGTCTCCAATGGATAATAATAATAATTTTTTTATTTTTCCTCAACCACAAAATAGATTAGTATGGTTAATATCGATCCTTGGTTAATAATTTTTCTAATTAAATTCATAATTAGATAAACATATTAAGAATAAATTCAGAAAATAATTAAAGCTACATTATCAAGGGATGAAATTTTTATTATTATTTTATTTTATATTTATTTTTCTTTTTTAAGTAAATAATTTATTTATACGGAAGCATTTTTATGGAGTAAACATAATTTCTGTTTATTTAATTTTTTTTTCTCTTATATATATATATTTTTTTTCTTTTATTATCTTAATTTTAATCGTGTTTAAAGTCTATTTGGAGTTATGTAAAAATGAAGAAAGAAAAAAAAAATAGAGAAAAATATTTCCTTTCACTATAATGAGAAATTTATGAAAGAATGAATGAAAAAAAAAATTAATAAATAACGAGAAGTAAACAGTTTATCTTTTTTTATAAAGCATTCAGTTCCTTACGTTCCTCTTTTTCCACTTATTTATATTTTTATTTTCGTTACATTTTTAATAATAATTTCTCTTCTATTTTATTTTTTTTTTTTATCCTTTCGCTATCCATGTTGCATTTTTATAAGAAAATATAAATAATTTGTTCTGCGAGTAGAGAATTATCTTAATTCTTTTTTATTTTAGTTTTTCAGTGCATTTTTTGTTACAGGGTGTTAAACCGTGAATATTTATTATGTTTTTGGCCCGATAGTTTTTTAAGTAATTTTTATTATTTAAAGAAGCATTTTTACCTTGATTTTGCTATTGATTGTTAAATTTTAGTATATTACCCAAGATATATATATATAATTTTCAATATAAATGTGCTTTAATTTCTGCACACACAGATATCAATTTCTTGTGAAATCCTTAAACAATAGCAATTGTAATGAAAATATTTAATTAATTAATAGATTATTGATTTTCAGCAGCAGTAATTGGACTAAATGATTTCATTTAATTCTTTTGTTAATTGTCTTATTAGGAAAGTATGTCAAGATTGCATTTTAATTAGTGTTTAAAGTGATCTATTGAATTTTAATTTGAATGTAAGTAAAAGTATAACAGACATATATTCTTACCTTTAAGGGTAACTCAAGTATATTATTTCCAACAATATATATATTTAAATTAAATTTCAATTTAGTTTACAACTGTGTTGCATGTACAATGACCATAAATACTCATATTTAGCATGAATACTATAAACTTGACCATATTTGGTTACGGTTTGCAACACTATAGCAACTAGCCACCACCATCACCATCCAGTCTAAAAAAAACAGTCGACTTGTATATAAAACAAAAAAAAAAAAAACTAAAGATGAAAAACACAGAAAAATAATAAAGAAATTTCGTAGTTAAGATATTACAGCAAATATGAACTGAAACATTAAAAAAAAAAAAGCCAGCGCACCGAAAGCATACAATAAAAATAAGGAAAGGTTTAAGCTTTTTCTTTTTTTTTTTTTTTTCATTTTTAAATATTTATTTATTTATTTTCATGTTGTGTACACTTTATTCCAGTCTAAAGTATTATAAACAGTTTACTCTGTACTTTGCAATATTTTTAAGATAATTCACAATTTATTAGAATTTTATTTTAATAAAATT